>CM028677.1:7353615-7561349 GCA_016760335.1 Gastrodia elata | reverse complement strand
CCTAAAATCGCCTGCGTCGAGGGCTTTCGGGACGAAGGCGCAGCTCCTTTGATCCCTGTGGGCCACGTGGCGTCATCACGCAGCGTGGGGCCCGCTTAAATGCATTTTTTCACTGGTTCAGTTTTGTGGATCCCGCCGCAAATAATTAAATGAAATTAATTTGAATTATAAACAGAATTATATATATATATATATATAAATAAATTTAATTAAATTAATTTCATTATATCCTAAACTTTAAACCTTCTTATCTTAAAATTTGCATGTCTAAAATACACAAATAAATATACCATTGGATTCAGAAAATTATAAGGAGTATTATGGAGCTATCAATTTTTCATTTAGAGCTATATTTCACTTGGCATCATTTAGGGGTATTAATTAAATTCAAATATGTCACATAAATTTGATTGATCATAATCTAGTAATCACTAATCCAAACATACCCAATATGTGTCTCAAAGTACTCAAAAAATCCTAAGGAATATTTTAGTAGTGTTAACCTTACTATTTGGAGTAGATTTAACATAATCACCTTTAGGACCTAACCCTAATTAGCTTAATTAACCTTAGAACAGTAATTGACCATAACTTGGTCAAATGAGATCCAAATTAAGTGATCCAAACATCCATTTAGATTAGAAAAACCTAAATTACAATAGTATATAAAAATATTTAGGATCCAATGGTTAGTTTTGCTAATCAACCCTAATTACTTTAAAACTTGATTAGTGAATACTAAAGGTCTTATGTATACTCTTCTAAGTCATTAAACTATTTTTCATTTTTTGATTCATTCCTTACTTAAATTTTACTAATTATGAAAGTATTTCTCATTTCATGCCTTTTATTCTGAGTATTTGATTATATGACAATATGGATGTTATTTCAAATATTCATTTAGTGACTATGTGGTAGAAGAATAATCCATTAGGTAGAGAGGAATGCAATTTCCAATCTGACACCTTATGGGATTCTCTGATACCAACTATGGTGGCCCTGCCCCACCGTGGTCCTGTTAACTCTTAAGTTAACATGATTACGGTAAAGAGGTCACCAAATGACAAGTCCCCCACTTAAGAATAAATTAAGCACACATCCTAACCCATTATAATTAAGGAGTTTGTCATTTAAGAACTATTTCACTAAATAAAAAGTACATGAAAGCAAAGTGCGGAAGCATAATAGTAACATCCATCCCATCACAATGCAAAAGTAAGAACATACATCCCAGAATAAAAGCAGTAAAAGAAAATACAATTTAAACCAATATTATTTCAACATTATTTTAAGAGATAAGAACTGAAATATAAAGGACAATACATAAAGGAAAAGAACTAATGATCTTTTATAGCTCGACCCTCCTTTTGAATCCGGCCTTCAGAAGTCTCCACAACCTCAAATAGCTCAGATCTACCAATGTCAGTTTCACAATGATAGGGCCCCCAACCAACAAAAGAAAAATCTTATTAGATAATAAATCTAAGCACATTTTAGGCTACAATTTATTATGTTATTTACATATCATCATAAACTTTATAATTAAAATAAGCAGTAAAGGAGCAGAACGCATATGAAAAAGAAAGGCAGTTATAAATAATAAGTTTATAACTTAAACAAAAGAGAAAGTAAGCACATACCTCTAACTATAGCTACAACAAGGTTAGGCATAAGATAAAGACTAAATACTAATATAACTGAAAAGAAAACTTAACCTAAATATACTTATGATCAATACAAGTATATGCTAATTGACATAAAATAAAATGAACAATGTGAAGTATTTAAATAACTAAAAGCAAGACTAACATCCTATGAAATATAAGCAGTGAGCAAGACTAGCATCCTATAAGTAAAATAAAGCTAGTAAATGCAGAAGACAGTAAGTAAATAAGTGCTGAAATGCAGAAAAGTAAACTAAAAGTAATAAATCAAAAATTGAATACTGTCATGGCTACATAAGCCATTCAAAATTGAAAGTAAACAATCTCACTTAGCCTAATGGGCTAAAGCAAGAGCTCTGAACTAAAATGCACTTAAAATATCACTTAGCCTGATGAGCTAAGGAAAAAAGTACTGAATTGAATATCCCTGAATAGAAATCCACCCATAACTAGTATTACAATATCAGATCTTGACTAATAAAGTCATATGGGCGCAAAATCTAATTCTCGCCACCCTGGGACCCACAATCAACCAGGCATAGATAGACTTACCGACAGTAGCAATCCAGCATGCTATGCCAGACCCATGGATTGAAGAGGCATATTAGTTAAGTCGCAACCTACTAAAAACCATAAAACAAAACTGAAAATATCGATAAAACATGAATGATATGTGTGCAATTCAAAATTAACATGAGATACTTATCAAATATCCTATGTCTAATATATGTACAAGGTATGAGGCTCAAAATAAGGTAAGCAAAGCATCAAATACCAAAGTGAGCATGAGACTCTACTAGTACACAGGTGATATCCATTATTATCTAATTTAGTCGTTCTATCTACTCTAAGTTACACAAGATCAGAATCATCAATTCTCATGCTATATGTAACCTTATAAATTACAAATAATTAGGATTGGCCAAGTCCTAATTTGAGTTAATCACTATCAATTATAAGTTAAATAAATAAATCTAATCGACCTATTTGATAATTTTAAGAATCCCAAACCATCTTGATTAACCAAATCAACATGAAAGGATTAAGAATTAAACTCCAAATATTGGGGTTCAATTACTTAATCCAAAGGTGATCCTAAAGAACTAGGTTTTACCACCCAAACTCATAGTTTAAGATTTAGGGCAAATCCTATTAAGTGAATTCATACTTAATAGGATGGATCTCTATTCTTAAGTCTAAAGTTATAAGATTGAAAAATCAATAATAAACTATCAAAATCAAAGCTTCACCTATTGAGTAACCCAATTTACTCAATATATAAAATCTAACTTAAGAGCTAATCCTAATTCCTAAGAATGAGCTCTTAAATTCTAAGATGAACACTCAAGCTTCAAACCTAACTAATGTTATAAGAAGGATCAAGAATAGATTAGGAAGGTTAAAGGAGAGGTATGATGTGAGATTTATCTCACAACATACAGCTAATAAACTGCTTATGATTTTCTTAAGGAAAATTAGAGTTTTAGATCTAAACTTAACTAATGACTTAAATAATTAAAATTACAATCTAAGTTACTTTACTTACTGATTTTAATTATTATAACAAGAATTTAAGGCCTAAAAGCACTTAACCTTAAATTTGGGCAAAATAACCATTTTGCCCTTACTTAAGGGTCTTAAATCTACTTTTTGATTTAAGGCTCTAAATTTGAAATTTTTAGTGGCAATTGATTACTTATTATTTAATATAAAGTTAAACAGTAAGTTTATCAATTTTGGATGATTATTAAGCCTTATGAGATCAAATTAAGAAATTTGACTCAAAGGGGCAATTTGGTAATTTTACTTAATAGATTTTAAATTTTCTATCATTTTATTATAGCTTACTATTTAAGGGTTCCATAGAACAAAAAATTTCTAAATTCTGATAAATATTAGCTAAGTTATAGCCAATACAAGAATTATGGCTAACTAAGGAAATTAGGGTTTCCTAAAATGGGTCAAAAACCTAACTTTTCCAAATTATGTCCAAATTCAGTAAAATTAGTGACTATAGCTTCCATATAGTCCACCGATTATTTTATTTGGGAGTAGACCCAATTTAAACCTCATTTAGTTAAGTTATGGCTCAATTAGGGTTTAGGGTGATTAGTGAATGATTAGTAAAATTTATTCACAAAATCACTAAACCAACCACACAATTAGGTTCTACTCTACTCTATGAAAAATCCAAAATTGAAATTATTCAATTTAGATCATTAATTATGCTAATATTTACTAATCAAGTTTGAAGGTGATTATGGTTGATTGAGAGATCTAACCATTGGATCTAAAATATTTTTGTAGTTTACTATTAATTAGGTCTTCCTAATCAAAATAGTATATAAGAAGACCTAATTTGAAGCTCAATTGACTAAGTTATGGTCAATTGAAGTTCTAGGGTAATTTAGGATAATTAGAGATAGGTCCTTAAAGTGATTAAGCTCATACTAATCCATACATAGAAAATAATACTACTAGGTTGTTCTAGAGATCTTACTGATCACTTTAAGACCAATATTGCCTATGTTTGGACTGGTGGCTAAAAAGTTATGATCAAATGAGATTTTGGGTCATTTAGGGTTTAATTAGAGGTCCTAAATGTCACTAGGTGATAAACACCTCCAATTGGATAGTGTCAAAATGATCCTGGCATTTTTCTGATTTCACAGATATAAAGTTTTGCTATGATTGGGTTAATATATTTTATTTTATGAATGATTTGGATAATTGTAATTTAATTAATTAAATTTATTAAATCTATTTATCATTTCTTATTTATTTGGCCGATTAAAAAGGCGTGGATGCGGGTTCCATGCCCTGGCTTAGAGGACCGGTCCAGGACTTCGACCGTTGGCATACATCGAACTGGTCCAGCAGTTCGACAGGACCGAGCATCTTCTTCGACAGTTCGTGGGAGTCTAGGCGTCTAGGGCGGAGCTCCAGCCGATGAACAAAGCTTCAATCAGCGAGGTTCGTATACCATCTGGAAGATACCACTCTAACCTTTCGATGGAACTTATAAACCCTAAGATGGATGACCATTAGCAGGAGATGATAGCATGCCCTAAAATCATCATTCACGATACCAGTCATCCCATATGTACTTGAAGTTAGATCGATCGAACCCAAAAATTAATTTAATTGCAATTCAATGCTGATAACGCAAATGATAATTATAAATAAATTGAATGGAATGCTGATTGATGTTGAATGAATAAGCATTGACGAAATGACGTAAAGATCATAATCAAATAATTACTTAATTTCATTCGATTTTCCATTTGGCTTCTTAATTCAATTACAACAATAAGCAAAGAACACAATATTTCGAATGGAGGAAATGAATGAAAGTTAATATAGAAGAAGTTTGGTACCTCGATTGACGAAATTTTAAGATTTCAGGATGCAGATGTCGAGGGTTCGAATCCTCCAAAGGATTGATGCTGCCAAAATTCTAATGTTAACGAGGGAGGCGACTTGTGGCTTCGACCGAACCGGTCGAACTGGGCGGGACCGGTCCATGCTGGACTGTCGGTCCGGTCCAGGAAGGGAAAGCGAACCAAGAGTTAGCGCAAGCGGGCCCTACCAAAATTTAATTTTTGACGCTTATATATATATATATATATATATATATATATATATATATATATATATTAATTAATCATTTTTCTTTATTAAAATTAATTAATTATAGGTATCCCAAAAATTCCTAATAAATCACCCTTAGCTAATTGAGGGGTGAGGAACGCAACGGTGCAATCGGATTTTTGATTCGATGAGCATTTAATTATTTGATTTTTTGGGATATTTAAATAATTTTAAAATATTTGATGAAAATCCAACGTCTTCCAAATGCCTCCAAAATATCACCCCTAACTAATTTGGGAGTGGTGAGTGCAATGGCGAAGTCAGATTTTTAATTTGAGGTTAGTTTAGATAGGTCAATTTCTAGGGTTTTTGGAAATTTCCAAAAATTAGGATTTGATCCATTTTATTCTTGATTTGGATTGAATCTTAGTGATGAGTTTCTAATAATTTAATTAATGTACTGGAACACTAATTAGGACTTGGATTAGTCCTAAATGACCTAAGTAACAACCTAGGTTGTTACATAGCAAGAAGAGGAAGGGGATTGAGGTTTCGTCCAGCAAAAATCATGGCAATACAGGGAAAGGGGGAATGAACTTCAGCTAGCCAAATGGGGGGGTGGAGAGCTGAGAACCAAAGGCTCTCTTAATGGGGGGAGAGAACTGCCAATGGATGGGATAGGGGAGGGGCTAACAGGAGATAGGGGACAAGCTAGGCTGAGCACAATAGGGGGGCTGAAGGGAAAGGGGCTCAGCCAGGATTGAATGGCTGTGGGTCCCTTTTAAAAATCATATTTTAAAATGGAGTTAAAGAAATTAATTTAATTAATCTCAAAAATCATATTTTAAAAATGATCTCCGAAAAATCCCAAAACTTTACCACAAGCTAATTTGGAGGTGAAGAACAAAATGGCGAAATCGGATTTTGATTTTGATGACAATTTATTTTTCTTATTTTCTAATTAATTTAAATATATTAAAATATTCATGAAAATTCGACGACTTCTGAAAAATCCCAAAATTTCACTCTTGGCTAATTCGAGGGTGAGGATCGCAATGGCGAAGTCAGATTTTAATTCCGACGAGTATTTAATTTTCCTATTTTTCGGGGTATTTAATTATTATTAAATTATTTGATAAAAATTTGACGACTTCTGATTGCCACCAAAACATCACCCCTAGCTAATTTAGGGGCAATGAGTGCAATGGCGAAATCCAATTTTTAATATGAGGTCAATTTAGATAGGCTAATTTTTAGGGTTTCAGGATTTCCCAAATATCAGGACTTGATCTATTTGACTTCTAATTCAAACTAGGTCTTAGTGGATAATTCCTAACTACTTGATTAACACTTAGGATCAAGATTATGATGGAGATTAATCTTAATTGACAAGGGTAACAACTCGGGTTGTTACACTAGCCTTCTCCGCCAAGCCATCCATGCGGCATCCAGCCGCCGCTCGCACCCAATCTGTCGCCTCCGCGCCTCGCCGGCTCCGCCCGAGGGTCCATAAGGACCCTCCCGATGCTCTAAGCTTCCTCGTTTGCGAAACCAAGGTCCCTAGGTGACATTCGAACCCTCCAGCCCGACTCTCCCTCAGCAACCGTTGAAGCTAAGATGCATAAATCTTCCGATACTACCATTCGATCATTCCATTTCTTGTTCGTAACTTGATTGCATGCTATTAGAGATAGGATGGATCGATCGAGTTGGATCAAACCCGATCTATCGGATTTAGGTTGAGATCCACAGTACTTACCGTTAGGGTTTGTCCCGCCGAACCCTAACGGCTAGGGTTGAGGATTTCTCCCCTCCCCGTGCTCCTCTGCTGCCGGTCCGAGTACCCTTGGGTAGGCCTCGTCGAGGCCTACCATCGGCTGTGTGGGTCGGACCCATCCAGCGCCGGGAAGGGCGTCTGTGGGCAAGCCCTAGTTCTCGCATGACAGGAGAGTGCCAACTCATCTCAAGTAGGGTCAAGTCGGGCCCGGCCCGCACCTGGCCTTGCCACGCGAGGGGCGTGGGGCCCACAGCGCCACGTGGCATCCCCTAATGGGTGACGCGTGGCAGGTGGGACCCACTGTGTCATGTCATCCACTAGTGGGTCTAGCGACCTGCTTGGCTGACGCATGGTGGGGCCCGCGGCAGACCTGCGACCTCTCGCATGCTGCCACATGGCATGGTGGGGCCCGCGGCAGGCCCGCAGCCTCTCCATGCCGCCACGTGGCATGGTGGGGCCCGCCGGTCAAATCTTGCAGAGAAAATATTAAAAATTATCATATAAATATATTATTAATAATTTTGTTAATCATTAATTAGTATGCTAATTATTCTATTAGTAATTAGTTAATTAGTTAGATAATTAATATTAATTTAATATAATTAATAAATTAACAATAGTGATTAATAAATCAAATTAATTAATATTAATCTAATTAATTTAATTAAAGTCAGTAAACCTTAATTAGCTTAATTTATTAATTGATATTATTTAATTAATTAAAAAGAGAAATTGTATTAATTAAGGTTAATTTAATAATATTCAAACAATAAAATAATATTATTAAATAATATTAATAATAGTTAATTCAGATTAATTAACACTAATTCTACGTCTAATAAATAAATATTCAAATATTATTTTTAGATAGATAATTAATAAATTAATTAAATCATAATTAAGTTTAATTATGATTAATTAATGATAAACCTAATTAAATAGTAGATTAAAATTTAAATATATGATAATTCAAATTGATAATTAATATATTTATTAATTAAAATTAATGATAATTAAAAATAGATTAATGATAATTATTTATTTAATTAATAAATATAGTAAATTCATTTTAACTATAAGTATAAATACTAAATTAATTCAAATTGAATAAATGAATAGTAAAATATATTTAATTCAAAATTTTAAAGTTTAATAATTTTTTGTACAATGATCCAAACATAGCAAGTATAAGTCTCATTTTACTCAGAAAAATAAAATGAATCAAATGGTATAGTTCAAAAATTCATTTCAAGATATGTATAACATTGTGATATTTTAGGTCCTAAACAAACTCTCACAACTTTTAAACTAGTTGTATAAACATAGGCAATATGGGTCTTAAAATACTCAAGAGAACAGCCATATCACTATAGAAGTATTAGTTTCCCCATTTGGAGCTTAGTTTGAAAAGTGATATTTGGACCCTACCCTAAAAATGACCAAAATGCCCCTAGTCTTCAATTGACCATAACTTGGTCAATTCAACTCCAAATTCAAAAATTCAAAGTGCTAACTAGCTTAAACTTTTAGTGTCATCAATAAACTGAATTAATATTTAGGATCTGAATCCTAAAAAATCAAAAATAACAAAAATACCCTAGCCTTAGTTAGGCTATAACTTGACTATTTGAAGTCCAAATTAAGTCTACTCCCTACTAAAGCACTCAGTATACTATAAGGAAGTTATAGAAACTGAGTTTGTTAAATTTAGACCTCAAATGGAAAAATTTAGTTTTTGTCCCTTATAAATTACTAAATTGCCCCTGAAAAATTAGAACCTCCATAACTTAGCCATTTGACCTCAGAATTAAGTGTCCTTAGACTCTATGGAATCCTTGAATAGCAACTAACAATAAACTGCATAAAAATTTAGATTCCATTTGGAGTAAATTACTAAAATACCCCTTAGGTTAAAATCCTTAGTTTGGACCTGTAGGACCTATTTCTTATCCAAATTGAGTGTACTTATGGTCTATCTTCATATTAAACAATAAGGAATCATTTGGCAGTAAGAAATTTTAATTTGAATCCTTAGTTCAAAAAGTAGCTTTTCTGACCCTTAAGTAGGCACAAAATGGTCATTCTGCCCAAAATTTAGGTTAAGCGTCTTTAACTCCTATGTTATCTTATAAATCAGTAAAACTAATATTAGAACTATAATAGAATCTTCTAAGTGATAAAAATCAGCAATTCAATCAACTTAGTAAAAATTCTATAATTTTCTCTAAGTCTTTTCCTTATGAGCTTTCACCTCATATTAGGGCTATTCCTAAGACTAGGACTAGATCATAGGTTAGATTTCATTTATTGGGTAAATAAGTTACTCAATGGTTGGAACTTTGGTTTTATTGGTTTCTAAATTTTACAATTTAATTTTGATTACTTTATCTCTTAACCTTAAATTTAAGATAGGAGATTCATCCTATTAAGTTTAATTTGCTTAATATGATTGCCTTAATCAATAGTTCACATTTATATTAAAACCCTAGATTCCTTAGACTATACTTTTAGATTATATGCTTAACTCTAATCTCATGGTGTTAAAATCATAATCCCTAGCTTAGTAGATCTTGATCAGATCTTGGATTAAATATCTAAATTTATTAAATTAGGATATTATGATTTATTTCTTCAACCTATAGTTGTACTCGATTGAATTAGATTAGAACCTGATCAGTTCTAATCCTTTTAACTTATAAGGCCGTACTTCTGAGTTACACTCGATAGTAGGAATTGGAGATCCTGAATTTGCGTAGCCTGGAATAGTTAAAAAGGTTTATCTTAGAAAACAAATGATATCACTAAGTTTAGTAGAGTTCCTTGCTTACTACTTGATTTTGTGCTACGCATTCCTTGAACTTTGTGCTTACTTTTCCTTGAACATGTCATATAAGAAAAACATTATTGCATGAAAATGAAAACTTAGAATATTTGCAAAACATTTACATTTGGGCTCAGTTCATGAGGGATTATGGTGCACATTACTCCAATAGACAGGGGTAAGGAGAGATCATGATGCTTAACATTACTCATTGAGGAGTGTGTATTAAGCTTGGAACCCATTCAGTCTTACAGACTGCTTGACTCTTCAGCTGTTTCTGAATGTGTCCATAAAAACAAAAGTAAAATAACTAAAATATATTTGCACAGTATTATCTACCTCTATAGTCTTGCTTTGCTGTTCTATTATGTCTGCCTTAGCCCAGAAAGGCTATTGGAATATTACTGGGCCAGATTGGCCAATTTCTTTTGATATGGTAGTTATACACTCTTTAAGTTTTCAACTTACTGTATATTATGATGATGATGCATGTTATTTCAGTTAGCTATGTTTCCTATTTTACCTGCTTACTTGTGTGTATATATATTGGATGCTAGACTTTATTGCTTATTATATGTACCACTTTTAAATCAGCATATGTCATATGATCATCAACATATTTAGGTTTAGACTTTTCTTTCAGTACTTTGACTTACTGTATTACAAATGTAAGCCCTACCTTTTTTAGTTTACTTGAGATGTGCTTTTGCCTCAATTCTTGCTTAATTATAAATAATACATTTATAACTTATTATGTCTTCCTTTTATGCTTACTTGCTCCCACACTAGATATATGTTTTATTTTATTTATGGAAAAATGATGATATTATGAAATGCCTAATAAATTTTTTGCCTAAAATGTATTTAGACCTTTTATCTAATAAGACTTTTCTTTTATTGGCTGAGGCTCTAGTATTGTGAAACTAATAATATCAGATCTTGAGCAGTTTGAGGAGCCAGTGCCTGAGGAGGAGCCTTACTTAGAAGAAGCGCAGCAGCTTGGAGCAGAGGATCTTTAGCTGTCTTTTATTCTTGTGAGGATGAGAGTTACTTCTCATTTCATTTCTAAACTTTAATTTAAAGTGTTGTAATAATACAAGTACCCATGATTGTATTTGCTTTCTGCATATTATTATTTGCTGAGCTATAGTACTATTTCTTACTTGATGTATGGTGAATGGATATAATATTTACTTATTATTGCTTCCACACTCTGTATATATGTTAGACTTAGTGATTGATCCTTATATTCATTATGTGCACATCCTTCCCTTATTAGTGGATTGTCGATCTTACATAATCCACTGATACATGAGGGATTTGCCAGAGTGGGACGCCACTCCTTGGGTCAAATCTTAAGGATCAGGGGGCGGGGCGCCACAGTATCATATGTCAAATTTTAAATTGCATAAATATCATTGCATTTTTTTCGGTGCTTTTAGTTTCCTTTATTTTCAGTTCAGTAAGGTGCATCCTAATTATTTTGCCTCTTCAGTTCAATTCATTTGATATAGAATTGATTGGGACCTAGTTCTGCAGATGCCTATGGGGGGTACCTGTAGTAATTATAAGTTCAACTAGGACCTAGCTCCGAGGATGCCTAGGGGGATACTATTAAACTTTCTGTGCAGTGGCTTGGTGTTGGCTTGTTTCTGATATGGAAGTACTATTTTTAGGCACACTTCCACTCTTCAATTTAGTTTTTCTACCTTAGCCCAGCAGGCTAAGTGATACCGTGCATATTTTAGTTCAGTGGCTTGTTTAGTCATAGCAGTTCTTTTTTGTTGTTTTATTCTTACTGCTTTTTTTTTATTCTTACTGCGGTCCAATTTTATTATGTTTACTTATATGCTAGGATGCTACTTTGTTTACTTAGTTATATATAGGATGCTAGATTTGTTTTCAGCTTACTTGGGTGTATTACAAGTTCTTTTATTTCATATTAATCAGCATAATTTCACATGATCATAAGCACATTTAGGATGAGTTCTCTTTTCAGTACTTTAGTTATTGCTTTATATTTATTTGCATGCCTAACCTTGTTACAGTTTTGGGTGGAGCTATGTGTTTACTTTTATTTGCATAAGTTATAAACATATTGTTTATAGTTTTTATTTTCCTTTTATATGCTTTTCGCACCTATGTATGTTTGCTTAGTTGCTAAGTTGAAATGGTGATATCTTAAGAGAACATGAAATATAATCAGCCTAAAATACAATTAGACAATGTCTAACAAGATTTTCTTTTTGGCTGGGGCCCTATCATTCTGAAACCGATAATGATAGATTCCGAGCTCTTCGAGGTTGTGGAGCCTTCTGAAGGTCTGGTTCAGGAGGAGGAACGTGTTGCTAAAGTTTATTAGCTATTTTATTTTTATTTTTCTTGTGAGGCTAAGTATGCTTTATTTTTAGTTAAACTTTTAAGGTTTGTAAAATATCAGATTCTATTTGTATTTTCTTTTACTACACTTATTTTGAGCTGGATGTATTTTACTTATTGAATTGTGATGTTTTTACTTATTGAATAGTCATGAAATAGGGTGCCACAGATAGTCTCGAACTTCAAGGGCTTAAAGATTAAAAAAAAATTTCACTCCTATGCCAGTGCACACACACCTAAATCTTACACTTACACAGTTCTAATAAAATACATGTGTATAAAACATTCTTGCAAACAAAACACACTTACATGAATCCACACAAAATTAAAAAACCCAAAATTCTTATAGATGCACGCAAATGATTAAGAAATTCAAATGCAAGTTTCAAGCACAAAATTCACATATGCATATACATCTTACATACTATAAAGAAAAACACATACACTAAATTCGATCATGTACACATTTCACCCACCAAAATATACAAAATTCATAATTAGTTTTGTCAAACAAATGCACAGAAATAGAAAATTTTAACACAAAATAAGCATTCATAATTCACACATAATAAGCACAACCATCACTATGCACATATGTTTACATAATTCTCTCGCGCACAAACACAAGACTATGAGGCAATTAGTAGGGATCACATGATGCGGCTAGGATGGCTCAAATAATACACAAACTCAAAACAAATATTTTTCACAAACATATTTATTAAAAAAATTCTCAAACGAAGAAGCATGACAACACACAATTCATCGATGCAAATTATCACATCCACACAAACTCATACCTGGAAAGTGCACACAAAATTTGCCACACACAATTTCACAGCAAATTATTATACCAACAAAATTATCACATAAAATATCCTTATCTCAATAAAAATTTACACACACAAAATATCCTTTGCACAATTTTTATAATTGATTATATCAACCTTCAATGGTTTAAAGACATGCGTAAATTAGACATATGAATTATCTTTATCGCATGAACAAAATTTATGGGTAAAATATCAATCGCACAAATTATGGGTTGGTAAGCTTGACCTTTATGGTTCAAAAATAAAAATTTCTCACTCATATGCACTATTCTTACACATACACAATTCTCATACTATTCATGTGCCTCTGATATCCTTGCAAATAAAGCACATTTACATTTATCAAAAAAGCAAGTGATTCAATAATTTAAATGCAAATTTCATGCACAAAATTATTGAGCACAAAATACACATATGCATACACAAATCTTACATACCATTTATGAAAACACAAAAAAAATGTCAGAAATGTTCCTAGAGTATTAATTTTCCTATTAGGTTAATATTCTAAGTAATGACTTTTGGATACCTTCACTAATTATCCTATTTTACCTATAAATTTATTTAGCCTTATCTTAATCAATTTAACTCCAAATTAGATCATCCAATATTCAATTTTGATCAGGAGAACCTAATTAACAGTAAACTGCATGAAAATTTAGGTTTTGATAGGTAGATTTCTTAATTTGCCCTAATTACCCTAGAAATTGTTTAGCTCATAATTTAACCAAGTCGAGTCCAAATTGGGTCTACTCCTAGATAAAATACTCAGTGTATTATAGGGAAGCTATAGCCACTGAGTTTACTGAATTTAGACATCAAATGGAAAAGTTAGGTTTTTGACAAATTCTTAATAATCCTAAAATCTCATATTTGAACCCTAATATTGATTTGATCATAACTTAATCTTTAGACCTCATATTGTAGTATTCTTGGACTCTATGGAATCTTTGGATAGTAAACATTAATAAACTAACTAAATTTTTAGACTTCATTAGGTAAAATTACCAAATTGCC
Organism: Gastrodia elata; assembly: GCA_016760335.1. NCBI lineage: Eukaryota > Viridiplantae > Streptophyta > Magnoliopsida > Asparagales > Orchidaceae > Gastrodia > Gastrodia elata. The sequence continues at coordinate 7,547,267 of CM028677.1, read as the reverse complement.
CTTATGAGTCAATTTCCTTAAATTGAGCTCATAAGGCTTAATTATAATGCAAATTAGGTGTACTTACAGTCTATTTTCATATTAAATAGTGAGTAATCATTTGTCATTAGTAAATTCCAATTTATAACTCTAAATTAAAAAGTAGTTTTTTAGACCCTTAAGTAGGGGCAAAATGGTCATTTTGCCCAAATTTAGGTTTAAGCATTCTTAAACCTTATAATCATAGTCTAATCATTAAAATCAGTAAATAATATGATTTAAAATTAAATTCATATATTTTAAGCTATTAATTAGATTTCTAAGTGAAATCTTAAGTTATTCATAAATGATTATTCTAAGCTTCATAATATGAGATTCATCTCATATTCTATAATGTGAGATTCATCTCACTGTCAGATCTTGAGCAATTTGAGGAGCCAGTGCCTGAGGAGGAGCCTTACTTAGAAGAGGCACAGTAGCTTGGAGCAGAGAATCTTTAGCTATCTTTTATTCTTGTAAGGATGAGAGTTACTTCCCATTTTATTTCTAAACTTTAATTTAAAGTGTTGTAATAGTATAGGTACTCGTGACTATGTTTACTTTTAGCATATTATTATTTGCTGAGCTGTAGTACTATTTCTTACTTGATGTATGGTGAATTGATGTAATATTTACTTATTATTGCTTCTGCACTCTGTATGTATGTTAGACTTAGTGATTGATCCTTATATTCATTCTATGCACATCTTTCCTTTATTAGTGGATTGTGGATCTTACTTAATCCAATGATAAGTGAGGGATTTGCCAGAGTATTACGCAACCCCTTGGGTTATATCTTGCGGATCAGGGGGTGGGGCGCCATAGTATCATATGTCAATTTTTGAATTGCATAAATATCATTGCATTTTTGTCGGTGCTTTTAGTTTCCCTTATTTTTGGTTCAATAAAATGTGTCCTAATTACTTTGCCTCTTCAGTTCAATTCATTTGATATACAATAGACTGGGACCTAGCTTTGCAAATGCCTAGGGGGATATGTGTAGATTCTATAAGTTCAACTAGGACCTAGCTCCGAGGATGCCTAGGGGGATACTATTGAACTCTCTATGCAATGGCTTGGTGTTGGCTTGTTTCTGATATGGAAGTACTAATTTTAGGCACACTTCTACTCTTCAATTCAGTTTTTCTACCTTAGCCTAGCAGGCTAAGTAATACTGTGCATATTTTAGTTCAGTGGCTTGTTTAGTCATAGCAGTTCTTTTTTGTTGTTTTATTCTTACTGCTTTTTGTTTATTCTTACTGTAGTCCAATTTTATTATGTTTTTGGCTTGCTTGTGTGTATTATAAGTTCTTTTATTTCATTTTAATCAGCATAATTTCACATGATCATAAGGATGTTTAGGATGAGTTCTCTTTTTAGTATTTTAGTTATTGCTTTATATTTATTTATATGCCTAACCTTGTTACAGTTTTAGGTGGAGGTATGTGCTTACTTCTATTTTCTTAAGTTATAAACATATTGTTTATAGTTTTTCTTTTCCTTTCATATGCTTTATGCACCTATGTATGTTTGCTTAGTTGCTAAGTTGAAATGATGATATCTTAAAAGAACTTGAAATATAATAAGCCAAAAATATAATTAGACAATGTCTAATAAGATTTTCTCTTTTTGGCTGGAGCCCTATCATTGTGAAACTAACAATGGTAGATTCTGAGGTATTCGAGATTGTGGAGCCATATGAAGATCTGGTTCAAGAGGAGGGACGTGTTGCTAAAGTTGTTTTATTTTTATTTTGCTTGTGAGGCTAAGTGTGCTTTATTTTTAGTCAAACTTTTAAGGTTTGTAAAAATTCATATTCTGTTTGTATTTTCTTTTACCACACTTATTCTGAGCTGGATGTATTTTACTTATTGAATTGTGATGTTTTTACTTATTGAATAGTGATGAAATGGACATATATTTTTTTGCTCAACACTCTGAATATTTCATGTACTATCATTTAGTGAATAACTCATGTAAATGATAAACTCCTTAATCTGTCTATAAGTGAGGAACTTGTCATTTGGTGACCGTAATCATGTTAACTTAAGTGTTAACAGGACCACAGCGGGGATGGGGTGCCAAGATAGTCTCAAACTTCAATGGCTTAAAGATAAAAAAAATCTTCACTCCTATGCCAGTGCACACACACCTAAATCTTACACTTACAGAGTTCTAATAGAATACACGTGTATAAAATAATCTCTTATAGATGCACGCAAATGATTAAGAAATTTAAAAGCAAGTTTCAAGCACAAAATTCACATATGCATATATATCTTACATACTATAAGAAAAACACATACACTAAATTCGATCAAGTACACATTTCACCCACCAAAATATACAAAATTCATAATTAGTTTTGTTAAACAAATTCACAAAAATAGAAAATTTTAACACAAAACAAACATTCATAATGCACACATAATAAGCACAAACGTCACTATACACATATGTTTACATAATTCTCACGCGCACAAACACAAAACTATGATGCGATTAGTAGGGATCACATGATGCGGCTAGGATGGCTCAAAAAATATACAAACTCAAAACAAATATTTTTCACAAACATATTTATTAAAAAAATTCTCAAGCGAAGAAGCATGACAACACACAATTCATCGACGCAAATTATCACATCCACACAAACTCATACCTAGAAAGTGCACACAAACTAGCACACAAAATTTGCCACACACAATTTCACAGCAAATTATTATACCAACAAAATTAGCACATAAAATATCTTTATCTCAATAAAAATTTACACACACAAAATGTCCTTTGCACAAGTTTTATAATTGATTATCTCAACCTTCAATGGTTTAAAGACATGCGTAAATTTAACATATGAATTGTCTTTATTGCATGAACAAAATTTTAGGGTAAAATATCAATCGCACAAATTATGGGTAGGTAAGCTTGACCTTTATGGTTCAAAAATAAAAAATTATCACTCATATGCACTCATACCTAATTCTTACACATACACATTTCTCATACTATTCATGTGCCTCCGATATCTTTGCAAATAAAGCACATTTACATTTATCAAAAAAGCAAGTGATTCAATAATTTAAATGCAAATTGCATGCACAAAATTATTGAGCACAAAATTCACATATGCATACACAAATCTTACATACCATTTATGAAAACACAAAAGAAATGTCAGAAATATTCCTAAAGTATTAATTTTGCTATTAGGTTAATATTCTAACTAATGACTTTTAGGTACCTTCACTAATTACCCTATTTGACCTAGAAATTTATTTAGCCTTATCTTAGTCAATATTCAATTTTGTTCATGAGAACCTAATTAATAGTAAACTTCATGAAAATTTAGGTTTTGATGGGTAGATTTCTTAATTTGCCCTAATTACCCTAGAAATTAATTAGCTCATAATTTAACCAAATGGAGTCCAAATTGGGTCTACTCCTAGTTAAAATACTCAGTGTATTATAGGGAAGCTATAGCCACTGAGTTTGCTGAATTTGGACATCAAATGGAAATGTTAGGTTCTTGACATATTCTTAATAATCCTAAAATCTCATATTTGAACCCTAATATTGATTTGAGCATAACTTAATCTTTAGACCTCAGAATATAGTGTTCTTGGATTCTATGAAATACTTGGATAATAAGCATTATTAAACAACTAAATTTTTAAACTTCATTAGGTAAAATTACCAAATTGCCCTTATAAGTCAATTTCCTTAAATTGAGCTCATAAGGCTTAATTATTATGCAAATTGGGTGTATTTACTGTCTATTTTCATATTAGACAATGAGTAATCATTTGTCACTGATAAATTTCAATTTATAGCCCTAAATCAAAAAATAGCTTTTTAGACCCTAAGTAGGGGCAAAATGATTATTTTGCCCAAATTTAGGTTTAAGTATTCTTAAACCTTAGTATCATAGTCTAATCATTAAAATTAGTAAATAATATGATTTAAAATTAAATTCATATATTTTAAGCTATTAATTAGATTTCTAAGTGAAATCCTAAGTTATTTATAGATGATTATTATAAGCTTCATAATATGAGATTCATCTCATATTCTGTAATGTGAGATTCATCTCACATCATGTTATGTCCCTCCTAAAGTTCTTTAAATTAATAAATAATAATAATAAGATTTAAATAACTCTAATTGTAATTAATTGAATCATTATCTAAATATCTTCTTGAGTAGTTCCTTTGTACCTCAATCCTTAAGATCTTCTTCCATAGATTAGAAATAGAACTAGGTTAGTTTTCATGCATTGGGTAAATGTGTTACTCAATGGATGAAACCTTGGTTTTATTAGTTTATAGATTTTTATAGTTTGATTATGATTATTTTGTCTTTCAATCTTAGATCTAAGGTTAGAAATCCATCCTATTAAGTTTAACTTTACTTAATATGATTTGCCTTAATCTTTAATCTATGATATTTGGGTTTTAAGCCTTAGTCCTTAAGATCACCTTTGGATTAAGTGATTAAACCCCAATAATTGGAATTTAATTCTTAATCCTTCCATCTTGATTTATCTTGATCAAGATGAGTTTGGGTTGCTTAAATTATTAAAATAGGTTGATTGATTACTTATTTAATAGCAACATTAATTAAATCATATTAGAATATGATCAATTCTAATTGTTTTCAACATATATGACTGTGAGTCTAAGTTATACTTAATTGCGTGAGTTGAAGATCCTGGACTCGTATAACTTGGAAGAGTTAGAATGAATAAATTAGATAACAACAGATATCACCTGTATTTAGTAGAGTCTCTTGCTTACATTGAATGTTGTTGCTTTGCTTACCGTGTATTTAAGCTTTACACCTTGGACATGACTAGTAGACATAGCATATTTGATGAGTATCATATGTTAAATTTTGAATTGCATAAATATCAATCCGACCCAGTAATATTTATGCACACTTCTACTCTTCAATTCAGTTTTTCTACCTTATCCCAGTATGCTAAGTGATATCGTGCATATTTCAGTTCAGTGGCTTGTTTAGTTATAGCAGTTCTTTTTCTTTATTTTATTCTTACTGCTTTTTGTTTATTCTTACTGCAGTCCCATTTTATTATGTTTACTTATATGTTAGGATGCTAGCTCTGTTTACTTATTTATATATAGGATGCTAGATTTGCTTTCAGCTTACTTGGGTGTATTACAAGTTCTTTTATTTCATATTAATTAGCATAATTTCACATGATCATAAGCATATTTAGGATGAGTTCTCTTTTTCGTACTTTAGTTATTGCTTTATATTTATTTATATGCCTAACCTTGTTGCAATTTTGAGTTGAGGTATGTGTTTACTTTTATTTGCTTAAGTTATAAATATATTGTTTATAGTTTTTCTTTTCCTTTCATATGCGTTTCACACCTATGTATGTTTGCTTAGTTGCTAAGTTGAAATGGTGATATCTTAAGAGAACATGAAATATAATCTTCCTAAAATATAATTAGACAATGTCTAACAAGATTTTCTCTTTTTGGCTGGGGCTCTATCATTGTGAAACTGACAATGGTAGATTCCGAGCTCTTCGAGGTTGTGGAGCCTTCAGAAGATCTGATTCAGGAGGAGGGATGTGTTGCTAAAGTTTATTAGTTGTTTTATTTTTATTTTGCTTGTGAGATTAAGTGTGCTTCATTTTTAGTTAAACTTTTAAGGTTTGTAAAAATTCAGGTTCTGTTTGTATTTTCTTTTACTACGCTTATTCTGAGCTGGATGTATTTTACTTATTGAATTGTGATGTATTTACTTATTGAATAATGATGAAATGGATGTATATATTTTTTTACTTCCACACTGAATATTTCATGTACTATGATTTAGTGAATAGCTCTTGTAAATGACAAACTTCTTATTTATAATGGATTAGGATGAATGCCTAATCTGTCTATACGTGAGGAATTTGTCATTTGGTGACCGTAATCATCTTAACTTAAGTGTTAATAAGACCACAACAGGGTGGGGTGCCACAGATAGTCTCAAACTTTAATGGCTTAAAGATAAAAAAAATCTTCACTCCTATGCCAATGCACACACACCTAAATCTTACACTTACATGGTTCTAATAAAATACATGTGTATAAAATATTCTTGCAAACAAAAAACACATGCATGAATCCACACAAAATTAAGAAACCCAAAATTCTTATAGATGCACGCAAATGATTAAGAAATTCAAATGCAAGTTTCAAGCACAAAATTCACATATGCATATATATCTTACATACTATTAAGAAAAACACATACACTAAATTCGATCATGTACACATTTCCCCCATCAAAATATACAAAATTCATACTTAGTTTTGTCAAACAAATTCACAGAAATAGAAAATTTTAACACAAAACAAGCATTCATAATGCACACATAATAAGCACAAACGTGACTATGCACATATGTTTACATAATTCTCACACGCACAAACACAAAACTATGATGCAATTAGTAGGGATCGCATGATGCGGCTACGATGGCTCAAATAATATACAAACTCAAAACAAATATTTTTCATAAACATGTTTATTAAAAAAATTTTCAAATGAAGAAGCATGACAGCACACAATTCATCGACGCAAATAATCACATCCACACAAACTCAAACCTAGAAAGTGCACACAAACTTGCACACAAAATTTGCCACACAATTTCACAGCAAATTATTATACCAACAAAACTAGCACATAATATCTTTATCACAATAAAAATTTACACACACAAAATATCCTTTGCACAATTTTTATAATTTATTATTGGCAGACTGTAAATACACGTCTGCGCTCACACGCAAGTGTACATGGTCTGAAGTAATAAGTGGAATGAGTTACTTTCCGGGATTTATCAAACTACAGAGAATTGGTTGTTTTGTTACTAAGATCTATCTATTATCACTAATGTTTAAGCTATGATTTAATTGATGAGTTGGTCCTAGACTTAGCACAGTAACTATTAAATGAAGATAAGTTAGATAAAAGAGAGAGGAGAGTTGGGGTTATTCCACATGTGATGATACATTACCAATGTACTTTTGATTTCTCAAGCTTTGTCTTTCATATATATTTTGTTTATCAAGTGCACATTGATCACCTTGAGATTTTATCTCAAAGTCTCACAAGTTCAAATCTTGTGCACAAAATGAACACACATTTGGTTCTACTTTGGCTCAAAGATTCTTATAAGATTTTAGGTTTTAGATTTTCATCTTATCTCTTGATCAAGGAGATTATGATTATTTATGTTTTAAGATCTTATAAGCATTGATTCCACTATGAGCATCACTTGCATCCCACATAATTGAGATTAGGGATTAATATGGTGGGCTCAATGACTATGTCACTTAGTTTATGAGCACTCAACTATTTCTTCCTTTACCTCAATTATGTTGAGCGAAGGAGCTCATTTAGTGGGTCTTAGCATCACATACATCAACAATTTGATTGAGTAAGGATTAAGGTGCATTAAGCTCAAGAACTTTGTCACATAATTCTAGGCTCTCATGCACTCATAAACCTAGCATCCAACCTAAGGTGAGCTATGGAGCACAATATAATTTAGTTCTTGAAATTATTAGTTCATTTCCTTTTATCAACATTCAAGACCAAATAATAAAATGCATATTTCATTAAGTCCTTTACAATTTAACTTCACTTGAGGAAAACTTCATACATTAATAATAACACATACACATGAAAATTCCCCAACCCTCCCCAAGGAAGATTTAGCTACTCATTATAAGGAAGTGAAGAAAAACACTTACATGGATAAAGACCCTTTCATGATCAACTAAGAAAAAAAAATACAATAGTAAGGTTTAGAAGATACTAGGAATGTTCCTTGGAAGTTCTCTGGATTTCTTCTTCTCCATCTTCAAGCTCCTCCCTTAGGTCGCTAGTGCCGCCTTCTTTCTTCTCCTCCTTAGCTAGAGCTTGCATTGCCACCCTTGGGGAGTTCCTCACTTCTTCTTATGCACTCCTCCTTTTTACTTAGTGTCTTGAGCAAAATTGTGAACCCTCCTCTAGTCAAGAGGAGGTGTATTTATAGGAAAGGGGCTGCATACTCCTTCATCCTCTCCAAAACCAGCAATTTGATAAAAAAAATCTAAAGTAATGATGGCAAATCCCAAATTAAAGATGAAGTGACCAATATCCTTCTTTATTTATCCTTCTTATCAAATCAAGAGGCCATCTTCCATTGAAAATCGGAGCTGCTGCAGGGAATGATGGCTGGGGACAATATGCAGGTTGGGGGTCTTGTCCCAGCCGCAATAAATGCGTCTGACTCGAAAAACTGGCGGTGGCCGCTGCAGCGCACTGCGGTGCGTTGTAGCACGCAATGCAAAATAATGCCAAGTCTCCAGCTGCCGCGCGCTACCACGTCCACATTTCGCAAAAATACCCGCTACAGCGCGTTATAGCAGTTCTTTTTGCAAATCGTACCGCTGCAGCGCGCTGTAGCGGCTCAATTTGCAAAACGTTCCGTTGCAGCGCGCTACCGCGCCCGCGGTTCGCAATTGGACCCACTGCAGTGCGCTAACGTGCCCGCGGTTCGCAAATGGATCCGCTGCAGCGCGCTACCGCGCCCGCGGTTCGCAAATGACCCGCTGCAGCACGCGGCAACGGATTCCTTTGAAAAAATTTAGGAATTTTACAAAAATTGTCTCAGAATTGCTTTGGATGTCATTTTCCTGAAAAAGATGGATAAAATTTGATTTATTAGCAGTTTAAAGGTCAGAAATGAATGGGTTTTCTTTTATTTTAGATATAATTTATGGATTCATCAATTATCCCAACCTTCAATGGTTTAAAGACATGCGTAAATTTGACATATAAATTGTCTTTATCGCATGAATAAAATTTATGGGTAAAATATTAATCGCACACATTATGGGTTGGTAAGCTTGAACTTTATGGTTCAAAAATAAAAAATTATCACTCATATTCACTCATACCTAATTCTTACACATACACAATTCTCATACTATTCATGTGCCTCCGATATCTTTGCAAATAAAGCACATTTACATTTATCAAAAGCAAGTGATTTAATAATTTAAATGCAAATTTCATGCACAAAATTATCGAGCACAAAATCCACATATGCATACACAAATCTTACATACCATTTATGAAAACACAAAAAAATGTCAGAAATGTTCCTATAGTATTAATTTTGCAATTAGGTTAATATTCTAACAAATTATTTTTGGGTACCTTCACTAATTATCCTATTTGACCTAGAAATTTATTTAGCCTTATATTAGTCAATTTAACTCCAAATTAGGTCATCTAATATTCAATTTTGATCAGGAGAATCTAATTAATAGTAAACTGCATAAAAATTTAGGTTTTGATGGGTAGATTTCTTAATTTGTCCTAATTACCTTAGAAATTGTTTAGCTCATAATTTAACCAAATGAAGTCTAAATTGGGTCTACTCCCAATTAAAGTACTCAGTGTGTTATAGGAAAACTATATCCACTGAGTTTGCTGAATTTGGACATCAAATGGAAAAGTTAGGTTTTTGACATATTCTTAATAATACTAAAATCTCATATTTAAATCCTAATATTGATTTGATCATAACTTATTCTTTAGACCTCATAATGTAGTGTTCTTAAACTATAGAATTCTTGAATAGTAAGCATTAATAAACTAACTAAATTTTTAGACTTCATTAGCTAAAATTACCAAATTGCCCGCATGAGTCAATTTCCTTAAATTTAGCTCATAAGGATTAACTATTATGCAAATTAGGTGTACTTACTATCTATTTTCATATTATACAGGAAATAATCATTTGTCATTGATAAATTCCAATTTATAGCTCTAAATCAAAAAGTAGCTTTTAGACCCTTAAGTAGGGCAAAATAGTCATTTTGCCCAAATTTAGGTTTAAGCATTCTTCAACCTTAGATCTAAGATTAGAAATCCATCCTATTAAGTTTGACTTTACTTAATATGATTTGCCTTAATCTTTAGTCTATGATGTTTGGGTTTTAAGCCTTAGTCCTTAGGATTACCTTTGAATTAAGTGATTAAACCCCAATAATTGGAGTTTAATTCTTAATCCTTCCATCTTGATTTATCTTGATCAAGATGGGTTTGGGTTACTTAAGTAATTAAAATAGGTTGATTGATTACTTGTTTAACATATATAATCGACATTAATTAAATCATATTAGAACCTGATCAATTCTAATTATTTTCAACTTATAAGACTATGAGTCTAAGTTATGCTTGATTGCATGAGTTGAAGATCCTGAACTTGTATAACTTAGAATAGTTATAACGGATATATTAGATAACTACAGATATCACCTGTATTTAGTAGAGTCTTTTGCTTACTTTGAATGTTGTTGCTTTGCTTACCATGTATTTTAAGCTTTACACCTTAGGCATATATGATAGATATATGATATTTGATGAGTATCATATGTCAAATTTTGAATTGCATAAATATCATTGCATTTTTGTTGGTGCTTTTAGTTTCCCTTATTTTTAGTTCAGTAAAGTGGGTCCTAATTATTCTACCTCTTCAGTTCAATTCATTTAATATAGAATTGACTGGGACCTAGCTCTGCATATGCCTAAGGGGATACGTGTAGATTCTAAAAGTTCAACTAGGACTTAGCTACGATGATGCTTAGGGGGATACTATTGAACTTTCTGTTCAGTGGCTTGGTGTTTGCTTGTTTCTGATATGGAAGTACTAGTTTTAGGCACACTTCTACTCTTCAATTCATATTTTCTGCCTTAGCCCAGCAGGCTAAGTGATATCGTGCATATTTCAGTTCAGTGGCTTGTTTAATTATAGCAGTTCTTTTTCTTTGTTTTATTTTTACTACTTTTGTTTATTCTTGCTGTAGTCCAGCTTTACTTTGTTTACATATATGCTATGATACTAGCTTTGATTACTTGTTTATATATAGGATGCTAGATTTATTTTTAGCTTGTGTGTATTACAAGCTCTTTCATTTCATGTTAATCAGCATAATTTAACATGATCATAAGCATGTTTAGGATGAGTTCTCTTTTCAGTACTTTAGTTATTGCTTTATATTATTTATATGCCTAACATTATTGCAGTTTTGGGTGGAGGTATGTGTTTACTTCTATTTGCTTAAGTTATAAATATATTGTTTATAGTTTTTCTTTTCCTTTCATATGCTTTCTGCACCTATGTATATTTGCTTAGTTTCTAAGTTGAAATGGTAATATCTTAAAAGAACTTGAAATATAATCAGCCTAAAATATAATTATTAGACAATATGTCTAACAAGATTTTTTCTTTTTGGCTGGGGCCCTATCATTATGAAACCGACAATGGTAGATTCCGAACCCTTCGAGGTTGTGAAGCCTTCTGAAGATCGGGTTCAGTATGTTGCTAAAGTTCATTAGCTATTTTTTTTTTCTTGCTTGTGAGGCCAAGTGTGCTTTATTTTTAGTTAAACTTTTAAGGTTTGTAAAAATTCAAGTTCTGTTTGTATTTTTTTTTACTACACTTATTCTGAGCTTGATGTATTTTACTTATTGAATTGTGATGTTTTTACTTATTGAATAGTGATGAAATGGATGTATATATTTTTTTGCTTCCACACTCTGAATATTTCATGTACTATCATTTAGTGAATAACTCTAGTAAATGACAAACTCCTTAATTATAATGGATTAAGATGAATGCCTAGTCTATCTATATGTAAAAAACTTGTCATTTGGTGATGCAATCATGTTAACTTAAGTGTAACAGAATCACAGCGGGGCTGGGGTGCCACAAATAGTCTCAAACTTCAATGGCTTAAAGATAAAAAAAATCTTCACTCCTATGCCAGTGCACACACACCTAAATCTTACACCTACACAGTTATAATAAAATACATGTGCATAAAATATTCTTACAAACAAAACACACTTACATGAATCCACACAAAATTAAAAAACTCAAAATTCTTATAGATGCACGCAAATGATTAAGAAATTTAAATGCAAGTTTCAAGCACAAAATTCACATATGTTATATATCTTACATACTATTAAGAAAAACACACACTAAATTCGATCATGTACACATTTCACCAACCAAAACATACAAAATTCATAATTAGTTTTGTCAAATAATTAACAGAAATAGAAAATTTTAACACAAAACAAGCATTTATAATGCACACATAATAAGCACAAACGTCACTATACACATATGTCTACATAATTCTCACGCGCACAAACACAAAACTATGATGCGATTAGAAGGGGTCACTTGATGCAGCTAGCATGGCTTAAATAATATACAAACTCAAAATAAATATTTTTCAAAAACATGTTCATTAAAAAAATTCTCAAACGAAGAAGCATGACAACACACAATTCACCGATGCAAATTATCACATCCACACAAACTCAAACCTAGAAAGTGCACACAAACTTGCACACAAAATTTGCCACACACATCACAGCAAATTATTATACCAACAAAATTAGCACATAAAATATCTTTATCACAATAAAAATTTACACACACAAAATATCCTTTGCACAATTTTTATAATTGATTATCTCAACCTTCAATGGTTTAAAGACATGCGTAAATTTGACATATTAATTGTCTATATCGCATGAACAAAATTTACGGGTAAAATATCAATCGCACAAATTATGGGTTGGTAAGCTTGACCTTTATGGTTCAAAAATAAAAAGTTCTCACTCATATGCAAGTGCACTCATACCTAATTCTTACACCTACACAATTCTCATACTGTTCATGTGCCTCCGATATCTTTGCAAATAAAGCACATTTACATTTATCAAAAGCAAGTGATTCAATAATTTAAATGCAAATTTCATGCACAAATTATTGAGCACAAAATTCACATATGCATACACAAATTTTACAAACCATTTATGAAAACACAAAAAAAAGTATATCTTATACATATTTCACACACACAAAATTCATTCTTAGTTTTATACAAACAAGTTTACATAAATATAAAATTTTAAAACAAAACACATTCATTATGCACACATAAGCACATGAGTCACACATGCATATATTTATTTAAATAATTCTGGTACGCACAAAATTATAGAGCACAAAATTCACATATGCATACATATATCTTTCATACTATTTAAAAAAACACACATGAAATATATCTTGTACAGATTGCACAAATGCACAAAGACACAAAATTCACTATTAGTTTTGTACAAATAAATTCACAGTTTATAACAAAACCCACATTCATAATGCACACATAAGCCACAAGTTACACATGCACTTGTGGCACTCACATAATTCTCACACTCATAAATACAATAGAATTCCACAAATAATTTTCACATATAAAGTTCACACAAACATGCAAACATAACTCCTAAATATAGCACATAAAATTCTCTCATTTACCCAAAAGCAAGACTGTACAAACAAAATTTTCATGTATTGATATGAAATATGCAAAAAAATTTCATTTAAAGTTCCAACTCATAATACTCACACACAAAATTTGTGTCATACCTATTCAAAACTCATCCTCATACAAACATAATTCTTAAATATAATTATCATGCATGAACACATGTATACAACTAAGAAATTGTCAAATAAATTTCACACACAAATGCACAAGAAAATCAAATAAAAAGTTCTAACATAGCAACATAAAATTTTGCACACATCGATGCACATAAGACTCCAACAAACAAGATTTACACACAAATTTCACACATGAACTAAAATTACATACATAACATGATGGACACAATTGTAGAGGCTTGGAAGTTTGTGGTGAACAAGAAATGAAGATTAACACAAAATTTGAACACATTAATGCTATATGCGCACATGCATGTAAGAATATCTAGTTGTATTGGATTGTATGTATACATACTTCAAACATTTAATATCTTAAGATAATCTAAAAAAAATATAAAGAGAAACACAAATTAAGAAGCACAAATGAGAGAGGTTAGTGGCAGAGGAAGTAAGAAATAAAGCAGTATCTTATGCAAATAATACAAAATCTTCACAGAATAGAAAGTGCACTTACAAGCGGAGCTACAAATGAGTTGGATTAACACAACTGTAGAGAACTCTCCCAATTCGAAAAGAGTGATAATCGCATGATTATTGAAATCCCTCTGTTCGTTTTCTGGAAAGAAAGCTTTCCTATGAAGACAGAAGGAGAGTGACACGACAGTTAGAGAAAACAATTTGATGCAAAGAATATAAGAAATCTGTGTATAATAAAAATACTTTTGAATGGAGCAGCAACTTTCTTAGGAAAACCCTCCCATTGAAATAAGAGAGACAACTTGTATGAATGTCGGCATACCTCTGTTCGTATTCCGAAAATAAAGCTTACCAATGAATAGAGAAAGAGAGATACACCATTGTAGAGAAAAAGAATATGATGCAAAGAATATATAAAATCTGCAAATAACAAAAATACTTAGCAATGGAGCAGCAATTTGATTAAGCAAACCCTCGCATTGAGGAAAGAGAGACAATTAGTATCTTTATCACAATCAAAATCTACACACTCAAAATATCATTTGCAAAGTCTTTGTACTTGATTAGGTCAACCTTATATGGCTTAAGTCATGCGAACAATCACAAATTAGTCTATATCACACAATCAATTTATGCACAAAATATCTCTCGCACAAATTTGGTGATTGATAACCTTGTCCTTTTATGGTTTGAAAATTTAAAATTCTCACTCATGTGCAAGTGCACTCACACCAAATCCTTATAACTACACAATTATCATACCATTCTTGTGCATTCGATATTTTTGAAAGCAAAACACACTTACATTTTTTCGCACAATATTTAAGAACACAAAATTCTCATAAATGCAAACAAGGGATTCAAAATTTTGAATGCATGTTTCACGTACAACATTATAGAGCACAAAAATCATATATGCCTACACAAATTTTACATATTATTTAAGAAAACACATAAAAAATTCTATCTTTTGAACATTTCACAAACACAAACACAATGAAGAGAGAAAAAGAGAGACACCGCTATAGAGAAAAAGAACATGATGCAAATAATAAAAAAAATGTGCATATAACAAAAATACATACCAATGGAGCAGCAATTTGATTAATAAAACCCTCGCATTGAGAAAGAGAGACAATTAGTATCTTTATCACAATCAAAATCTACACACTCAAAATATCATTTGCAAAGTCTTTGTACTTGATTAGGTCAACCTTATATGGCTTAAGTCATGCGTACAATCTGACAAATTACTCTATATCACACAATCAATTTATGCACAAAATATCAATCGCACAAATTTGGTGATTGATAACCTTGTCCTTTTATGGTTTGAAAATTTAAAATTCTCACTCATGTGCAAGTGCACTCACACCAAATCCTTATAACTACACAATTATCATACTATTCTTGTGCATTCGACATTTTTGAAAGCAAAACACACTTACATTTTTCCGCACAATGTTTAAGAACACAAAATTCTCATAAATGCAAACAAGGGATTCAAAATTTTGAATGCATGTTTCACGTACAACATTATAGAGCACAAAAATCACATATGCCTACACAAATTTTACATATTATTTAAGAAAACACACAAAAAATTCTATCTTTTGAACATTTCACAAGCACAAACACACAAAATCCAATCTTAATGTTGTACACAAATATTTACATAAATATGTAAATTTTAAACAAAGCATACATCAACTATGCATACACATATCTTGCATATTATTTAAGAAAACTCACATAAATAATACGCAAAGATACTAAATTTATTTATGTTTTTTACAAATAATTACATAAATATAAAATTTTAAAATAAAGCACACATTCATAATTCACACATAAGCACACAAGTTACACATGCACATATGTCCACATAATTTTGACACACACAAATACAAAACTTTCACATAATTTCCAAATACAAAGTTCACACACAATATACAAACATAGTTCTCAAATGTAGCACATAAAATTCTCATAAAATGCAAGCCCTTCACATATTTGAATTCTAGTTTCACACAAGACAATATAGATCATAAAATTCATATATGAAACACAAATCTTACATATCATTTAAGGAAACACAAGAAAATTTATTTGTTACACATTTCACACACAAATCATCTTCTTATGTTTGTGCAAAAATTTACATAAATATTTAAATTTTAAACAAAATACACATTAACTGTCTTGCATATTATTTAAAAAAACTCAAATTATTTTATCTTGTACATTTTTCACACAAACACAAAGACACAACTTATTCTTAGTTTTTACATATAAATTCACATAAATATTAAATTTTAAAATAAAGCACGCATTCATAATTTACACATAAGCACATAAATTACAATGCACATATGTCCACAAAATTATGACACACACAAATACAAAATATTCACATATAATTTTCATATACAAAGTTCGCACACAATATACAAACATAGTTCTGAAATGTAGCACATAAAATTCTCATAAATGCAAGCAAGGGATTCAAAATTTTAAATGCAAGTTTCATGCACATCATTAAAGAGCACTAAATTCATATATGAAACACAGATCTTGCATACCATTTAAGAAAACACAAAAAATTCTATTTTTTACACATTTTACACAAACAAACACACAAAATTCATTCTTAGTTTTGTGCAATTAAATTTACATACATATATAAATTTTAACCAAAACACACATTAATTATCTTGGATACCATTTAAAAAAACTCACATAAATAATTTTATCTTGTATATATTTCACACAAACACAAAGACACAACTTTTCTTAGTTTTTTAGATATAAATTCACATAATATAAAATTTTAAAATAAAGCACACATTCATAATTCACACATAAGCATACAAGTTACACATGCACATATGTCCACATAATTATGACACACAAATACAAGATTTTCACATATAATTTTGACATACAAAGTTCTCACACACAATATACAAATATTGTTCTCAAATGTAGCACATAAAATTCTCTCTTATAACCAAAGACAATATTGTACCAAGAAAATTCTCAAGTTCAATGAAAATCATACATATATATGAAATTTAAACCCATAAAATAGCACAACAAATTCATGCAATCGCTCACACATGAATATTTGAGGTTGGCAGTCATAAATACAAAAGAATTCTCACAAATAATTTCCACATACAAAGTTCACACACAAACATACAAACATAACTCTTAAATATAGACCATAAAATTCTCTCATTTACCCAAAGAAAAAACTACACAAACAAAATTCTCTTATTCAAGCAAAATCATGTATATCGCGAAACACATAATATTTTTTCATTCAAAAATTCCAACTCACAATACTCACACACAAAATTTGCATCATAACTGTTCAAAACTCTTCCTCTACAAACCTAATTCTTAAATATAATTGTAATGCATGCACAAGAATATCGCATAAAAAGTTCTAACACAACAACACAGAATATTGCACACATCGATGCACATAAAACTCCAACAAACAATATTTATACATACACAAAATTCAAACATGAACTAAAATTACATATAGAATAGGATGGAGACAATCGAGGAAGTTTGTGGTAAACAAGAAATCAAGATTAACACAGAATTTCCATACAAACTATTTCACACAAAATTGTCATAAAAATTAACGCTAAATGCACACATGCAAGTAAGAATATCTAGTCAAATTGATTTATATGTACACATACTTCATGCAATTAATCTCTTAAAATAATCTAAAAAGAATATAGAGAGAAAAAAATTAAGGAGCACAAATGATAAAAAATCAGTATCTTATGCAAAGAATAAAAAATATGCATAGAACAAAAAGTGCACTTACTTAGAGGAGCTGCAAATGAATTGGATTGATATTGATGTAGAGAAAACTCTCCCACTGAGGAAAGAGTGATAATGGCATGAATAATGGAATCCTTCTATTCGTTTTCCTAAAAGAAAGCTTGCCAAAGAAGACAGAAGGAGAGTGACTCAGCTGTAGAGAAAACAATCTAATGCAAAGAATATAAGAAATTTGCATATAACAAAAATACTTATGAATTGGCTAGCAACTTTGTTAAAAAAACCCTCCCATTGAGGTACGAGAGACAAGAGCTCCTATGAATATCGGCTTCCCCCTATTCGAATTCTGAAAAGAAGCTTGCCAATGAAGGGAGAAAGAGAGAGACACCGCTGTAGAGTAAAAGAATATGATAAAAATAAAATAAAAAACCTGCATATAACAAAAATACTTACCAATCGAACAGCATTTCATTTAGGAAAATCCTCCCATTGAGAAAAGCAAGAGAACTGCAATCTTTTTCACAATCAAAATCTAATAATTAAAATATCATTTGCACAATCTTTGTACTTGATTAGGTCCACCTTCTATGACATAAGACAAGCATACAATTTGGCAACTTAGTCTATATCAGAAAATCTGCATATAACAAAAATATTTACCAATGGAGCTATAATATGCTTAGGAAAAACCCTCCCACTGAGGAAAGTGAGACAACTAGTATCTTCTTCAGAATCAAGATCTATACATAAGAAACACAAATCTTGCATACTATTTAAGAAAACACAAATAATTCTATCTTTTACACATTTCAGTCACGCAAACGCACACAAAATTCATTATTAGTTTTGGGCAAATAAATTTGCATACATATATAAATATAAAACAAAACACACATTAACTATCTTGCATACTATTTAAGAAAATAAAAACAAATAATTTTATCTGGTGCATAATTCACACAAACACAAAGACACAAAACTTATTCTTAGTTTCTTACATATAAATGCATAGAAATGTTAAATTTTAAAATAAAGCATACATTCATAATTCACATATAAGCACACAAGCTACACATGCACACATGTCTACATAATTATGTCATGCACAAATACAAAATTTTCACATATACTTTTCACACACAATATACAAACATAGTTCTCAAATGTAGCACATAAAATTCTCATAAATGCAAGCAAGGGATTCAAAAACTTAAATGCAAGTTTCACGCACAATATTCATATATGAAACACAAATCTTGTATATTATTTAAGAAAACACAAGAAATTTTATCTCTTACACATTTCACACACAAAATACATTCTTAGTTTTGTGCAAATAAAATTTACATACATATATAAATCATAAACAAAGCACACATTAACGATCTTGTATACTATTTAAAAAAACTCACATAAATAACTTTATCTTGTACATATTTCGCACAAACACAAAGACAAAACTTATTCTTAGTTTTTTACATATAAATTCACATAAATATAAAATTTTAAAATAAGGCACACATTCATAATTCACACATAGCATGTAAGTTACACATGCACGTAAGTTCACATAATTATGACACACACAAAAACAAAATTTACACATAATTTCAGCATACAAAGTTCACACACAATATACAAACATAGTTCTCAAATGTAGCACATAAAATTCTCTCTTATACTCAAAGATAATATTGTACCAAGAAAATTCTCAGATTCAATGCAAAATCATGCATAGATATGAAACCTAAACCCATAAAATAGGACAGCAAATTCGTGCAATAACACACACTTGATTATTTAAGGTTGGCCGTCATAAATATAAATGAATTCTAACAAATAATTTCCACATACAAAGTTCACACACAAACATACAAACATTATAGCACATAAAATTCTCTCATTTACCCAAAGAAAAAACTGCACAAACAAAATACTCATATTCAAACAAATTCATGTATAGATACGAAATATACAAAATTTGTGTCATACTTATGCAAAACGCTTCCTCATACAAACATAATTCTTAAATATATATGTAATGCATGCACACATGCATACAACTAAAAAATTGTCAAACAAAATTCACTCACACTTGCACAAGAAAATCACATAAAATGTTCTAACACAACAACATAGAATTTTGTACTCATCAATGCACATAAAACTCCAACAAATAATATTTATACATACATAAAATTCACACATGAACTAAAATTACCTATAGAACATAATGGAGACAATAGAGAAAGTTTGTGGTAAACAAGGAATTAAGATTAACACAAAATTCACACACAAATTATATCACACAAAATTACTATAAAAATTAATGTTAAATGCACACTTGCAAGTAAGAATATTTAGTTAAATTAAATTATATGTACACATACTTCAAGCATTTAATCTCTTAAAATAATCTAAAAGAATATAAAGAGAAAAAAACTTAAGAAGCACAAATGAATAAAAAGTAGTATCTTATGCAAGGATTAAAAATTTTGCATAGAACAAAAAGTGCACTTACAAGTGGAGCTGCAAATGAGTTGGATTGAAACTGCTGTAGAGAAAACTCTCCCAATGAGGAAAGAGCGAAAATTGCATGAATATTGGAGTCCCTCTATTTGTTTTCCAGAAAGAAACTTGCCAATGAAGGCAGAAGAAGGGTGACACAGCTGTAGAGAAAACAATTTGATGCAAAGAATATAAGAACTATGTATATAATAAAAATACTTATGTATGGAGCAGCAACTTTATTAGGAAAACCCTCCCATTAAGGTAAGAGAGACAGCTCCTATGAATATCAGAATTCCTTTGTTCGTATTCCAGAAAGAAAGCTTGTCAATGAAGAGAGAAAGAGAGAGACACCGCTGTAGAGAAAAAGAATATGAGCATGGAATATAAAAAACATGCATATAACAAAAATACTTACCAATGGAGCAGCAATTTGCTTAGGAAAACCTCCCATAGAGGAAAGGGAGAAAATTGCTATCTTTACCACAATCAAAATCTACACACTTAAAATATCATTTGTTCAATCTTTGTACTTGATTCGGTCCACCTTCTATGGCTTAAGACATGCATACAATTTGGCAAATTAGTCTATATCACAAAATTTGCAAAGAATATAAAAAATCTACATATAACAAAATACTTGCCAATTGAGCAACAATTTGCTTAGGAAAACCTTCTCACTGAGGAAAGCGAGACAACTAGTATCTTTATCACAATCAAAATCTACACACTCAAAATATCATTTGCACAATCTTTACACTTGATTAGGTCAACCTTCTATGTCTTAAGACTTACGTACAATTTGGTAAATTAGTCTATATCACATAATCAATTTACGCATAAAATATCAATCGCACAAATTTTGTGATTGATAAGCTGGACCTTTTAAGTGTTGAAAATATAAAATTCTCACTCATACGTAAGTGCACTCACACCTAATATTTATAACTACACAATTCTTATACCATTCATATGCATTTAAGATTTTTGCAAGCAAAACACACTTACATTTATCCGCACAATATTTAAGAACCAAAAATTCTCATTAATGCAAGCAAGGGATTCAAAAAATTAAATGTATGTTTCACGCACAACATTATATAGTACAAATCTTACATACTATTTAAAAAAACACAAAAAATTATATCTCTTACACAATTCACACACACAAACACACACAAAACCATTCTTATTTTTGTTCAAAAATATTTACATAAATATATAAATTTTAAACAAAATATATAATAACTATGCATACACATATCTTGCATACTTTTAAGAAAACTCAAATAAATAATTCTATCTTGAACATATTTTACACAAACACAAAGATACTAAATTTATTTTATTGTTTTACAAATTATTCACATAAATATAAAATTTTAAAATAAAGCATGCATTCATAATTCACACATAAGCACACAAGTTACATATGCACATATGTCCACATAATTCTGACACACCAAATACAAAATTTTCACATATAATTTCCACATACAAAAAGTCTACACACAATATACAAACTTAGTTCTCAAATGCAACACATAAAATTCTCATAAATGCAAGCAAGGGATTCACAAATTTAAATTCAAGTTTCATGCACAACATTATAGAGCACAAAATTCTTATATAAAACACAAATCTTACATACTATTTAAGAAAACACATAAAATTCTATCTCTTACACATTTCACACACAAATCATTCTTTGTGCAAATAAATTTACATAAATATATAAAATTTAAACAAAACACACATTAACTATCTTGCATACTATTTAAGAAAATTTCACATAAACACAAATACACAAAACTTATTCTTAGTTATTACATATAAAATCACATAAATATTAAATTTTAAAATAAAGCACACATTCATAATTCACACATAAGCACAACAAGTTACACATGCACATATGTCCACATAATTATGACACGCACAAATACAGAATTTTCACGTATACTTTCCACACACAAAGTTCACGCACAATATACAAACATAGTTCACAAATGTAACACACAAAATTCTCATAAATACAAGCAAGGGATTCAAAAATGTAAATGCAAGTTTTACGCATAGCATTATAGAGCACAAAATTCATATATGAAACACAAATCTTGCATACTATTTAAGAAAACAAAATCAACTCTATCTTTTACACATTTCATTCACACAAACACACACAAAATTCATTCTTAGTTTTGTGCAAATAAATTTACATACATATATAAATATTAAATAAAACACACATTAAGAGTAGGTTCGAGAGTCCATATCTAAGATAAGAATGAAATACTTATCTTAGGTGTTAGACTGGCACGTACATAAGGTTCAAGAGAGCGAGAAAGTACCCATGTACGTTATAAAATACATCAGCATTCTTAGTACGCCGATCACATCATAATACTATGTATAGCAGTATAATAGAGTGTGGAAGCTAAAAGCAAAACATCCAGAATACATTCATCTCAAGCAATAGTAAATGTTCATCTCAGAAAAGAAAGTAAAAATATATCCAGAGTTTATTACAACCATTAAAATGCAGAAATATAAAGAGTCTAGCTAGAATACTGGAAAGAACTAGAAAGTAAGAGTAGGTGCTCAATCCCCTACAGCTCCAATTGCTCCTCCTGAGTCTCTGGGACGTCCTCCTGACCTGCCTCCAACAACTGCTCGGGATCTAGCAAATTGTCGGATCCCAAAAGTACCCCGTGTTAGACAAGAAGTCTAACACATCGAAACTAGCTATACAAGCTAAACTGAACATAACAAATATGCAAGAACGTAAAGTAAAAGTACAGGAAAAACTGTAAAGACATCAAATAACTGAACTGTAAGAACTAAGCAAAGTAAAACTGCATCAAAACTAAATACTGAAAGTAAATGAAAATGTCAGATGCTCATAAACCAATGTGACGGGAATGTCAAATGCTGAGAAGGATGCTATAAGCTGCACTATATGCCACTGAAACAATGCTCACAAGTATGTTATCCATAGTATATCATAGAACTATCACTGAAGGTTTATGAGTAGTACGGTCTAATGTAAGCACAATAGTTAGGAAGTCAGTATGGTGACGCATATGCACCCTGAAATTCCCCAATCTGTGTATATACATTCCGTATCTCATACTGTATCACTGATACCTATGTGTCCCAACAGAAGGAATGAGTTCAACTCATATTTATGCTTATGCTTATGCCACCATGTTAATGAATGAGAAATCCCAAAATCCATGAAGAATATTGTAAAAAATAGTATTGAATCCCAAGTCTCCACTGTGCAGAATCCTGCTAGAAGGATTCTGACTCCAAATTTCTAGATTAATATTTGGTTAAAGTTGCTTAGTAACTTAAGGATCACTAGGTGGGATGATTGTATACACATATTGAATATGATGTAAGGGTAGAACTCACAACATTTAGTTTGATTACACCACCCTAATGAAGTGGTCTTCATTAGGAGGCACCATCCGATGATGATTTTGTATCTCAAACCAAGCATTAAGTTACTAAACTCACAATCATACTTAGCATCTTAAGGAAGGTGAATCCCGTTACTTAGTTTATTTGAGCCAAACTATTGAAGCGATCTTCGCTAGGAGGCATTTCCCGATGGCAATTTGTCTTTCAATTAAACTAAGGAATGGGTACCCGATTAATACACTCTTAGGATTGATTGATTTACTCTAAGCGAGGTTATATCTGCTTAAGCCCGCAGGATAGAAACAAAGATAAATCTCACTTAGAGTGACTCAACCAATCCTGAACATTACTGGGGACCAGTAATATGGGTATACTATACTGCACTACCCAACAATCAAGGTTCAATCAAGTCTATTTAATAGAGCAAGGATTTATCAAAACTACAAGTCCTAAACTAATAGGTAAGTCCTATACAAAGTTTCATCAAGTGAATGTAATCCAAGATCACTTAATACGGATTCTACCACAAGGAGATGTATCTCTTCTAATGTCTTAAGTGATTACTACCACAAGGAGAATAGATCAATCTCTAAGGTGATGGGATCTTCTATACTTCTACTTCAAGGATTCATACAAGGCCTCCTACCTCATGATATATGAATTTAGGTCTTTTAAATAATTAAAAATGATCTTATGAAGAGAAACTTTAAGGTTCTCTCCTCTAAATGTTAACATTAAGCTATTAGGTTCTGATTCATATTTAGGTTTAGGATGGTTAGATCAGATGATTAGGTCATCTGATCACTCTCAATCTAAGATCATGGGATCTAAATCAGAAATATTTTTAAGACTTAGATCGCTTAGTTAATCAATATGATTTTATTAATCTTCATATGCTAGTCATCTTACTTTAGGAGAAAATTTGGGATCTTAAGGTTTGATTCAGATCAAGAAGTCAAATAGGATTATCATTAACCCTAATTTGTCTAATTCAATGTTTAGAATCAATAATGAATCAGATGTATTATTGGAAAATGTTCAATTCAAAGTCTTGTAATCAATGTAATTAAGTTACGGTTCTTATGGTTTTAGATTTTTCTTAAGTATATTAGGGTTTGACTCCTTCTCATATCTTAATCAAAATCAAGTGTGGATTTAAAGATCAATATCAAATCAGTAGATTAATTATGCATTATTAGTGGCAATCTCAGACCTAGATCAAGTCTTAAAAGCTTGATCCAAATCTTAAGATTTCTTAAGTTAATTAAGATATTTAAGATTCTAAATCTTTGGATTTATTCAAGTGCATTTAATAAGATTATAAAGGATGATTTCATCTTTTACCTAGCTTACTATTAATAGTCAGAATAAAAATCAAGTTTAATAAACAGAGGTTACTTAGTGCTAATCAAACCCTAATTCCAATCAAAAAGGATTAGCATATAAGTTAAGAATCCAACCATTCAAATTACATGATTTTTGGCATACAAGTTCTAATTAACCATACAAGTAATCAGAGACTAAGTTTGCTAAGATCCAGTAAGTGTAAACCCAAAAATTTACAAATCATGCTTTAATAAAATTAGGGCATAATTAAGAGTACAGAATTTATAAAAATATTCTACTTAGCACATGCATTCTATTCATCATAAGTAAACTAATGGAACCCTAAACATGCAATTTGGATAAGTGAAATGGCTAATTTTCACTAATTAAGATCCACTGTAATTAGGCAATAATTAAAGATCTAACCATTAGATGCATGATTTTATTTTAAATTAGGTTCCTGAGATCTTTCTGATCATTTTCATATATGATATTATAGGATTTGGACCAGTGGATTAAAAGTTATTAAGAAAATACATTCTGTATTTTTCTATTTTAATTTTCCTAATTTCCTTAAGGAAAATAATTACTAAAATAGTTATTAAATATTTAACCCGGTGCCGGCCCGATCCCAAAATGCACGGGTCACGGGTCGACCCGACCCGCGCTGTCGTCTTCTTCCTCCGCCTGGCTCCCCGACAGAGGACGGGTAGGGTTAACCCTAAACGCCAAAATCCTCCGTCCTCAAGCCACGCTGGAGTGTAAAAATGACGGCAGCACGTTCCTGGTTAGGTGAAGCGGGTCAATTCCCTGGGAGCCTATTTCTCCAATCTCCACAAAATTCCTTCACTGTGAGGGGAAATTCTCCTCGTAGGGAGCTCTCCAGGGCTAGGGTTGGATCCGTTCACCATCAGGATGTGCTGGCGGATCGAAGCCCTATTTAAGCACGTCCTGGGAGGCTCTAGACCTCTGGGACCTTACTTGGTCCTGAGTTCCATGAGATGGGTAGCCCGTTCAATCGATATGATCGAACGGACCCTCCTTAACTCACCAATTTGATTGTAACAGGTTTGTCTTAGCTAGAGAAGAGCTTAACGATTGAAATTGAGCAGGAACTGAGCCTATACGGCTCAGTCAAAAATGGGGGTACCTGGTTTTTACTGGTCTAAGCTGGGCTGGATGACGGAGCTTGGCACGAAGCAGCAGAGAGGCTCTTAGGGGTCCTGAACTCCAGGAGTAACCCTCTATCAGCTGTATGCGAGCTTAGGAGCATCTGGAGGAGGTCGGGCCGAGCAGCAATGGCGGACGGAGGGGAAACCTTGAATGGACTCAATTGAACAGCAAAAACCTGCTACGGGAGACTTAAGGCTATTTATAGCCTTAGGAAGGCATCAAGAAGGGATGCTGAGGCTTGGGCTTGGCCCGAGAGCTCAGGTCATGAGGAGCTCTCAGAGTTTCCAAAATCGGGGGTATCGGGCTGGAGAGCCCGTCTCAGAGTCCTTACGGGAATAAGGAAGCCTTTAAAGACTACGCTGAGCTGGCGAGGGGAGTGAGGGATAGGCTCTGCCTGTCGGGGATTTGATTTTCCCTGTCGGGGATCTGAGCGGAGCAAAGAAGATGATGAGCAGTGCGGAGTTTTACGGCAGCCGTCTGATGGATCTTTCGTTGGAACGGGATGGTCTAGATTCTCAGACATCGAACGGCCGAACACGGGGAGCAGATCGTCCGTTGGATTCAGATCTCTGGATCTGACGGATCGATCGCGCTACTTACTATGGGTGGATGGATACCATCCGATCCTTTGATCGAACTGAGGAACAGCCCAGATGGATTGATCATGAGCGAAGGCGCGGGCCACACGATCTGACCTGAGGAATGGACCGAGGGTAAGTTTGCAAATTCTAAATGTTTGGAACCCCTTTTTGCAATTGAACCTTATTAATTTAAATTGAATTATGGCCCAAATGAATTCCAATTTGCACCAAAATTTCACCTTTAGCTAATTTGGGGGTGACAAATTCAAAAATGCAATCAAATTTTAATTCTGAGATCAAAATATTTTGGGTCTAGACTAGGGCATCTAGACTGATTAAATTGTAATTTTTGACTTAGAGAAGTCCAATGGACTTCAAATTTTCCAGATAGGCTTAAATTAATGTTCTAAAGGTAGTTATACTAAAAATTGATTAGGAAAATATATATGTTGTCTGGTAACAACCTAGGATTGTTACAGACTCTCCTGCTTAAGAACCATGTCGTCCTCGACATCATCTTCGAACAAGAGAATAAATGAAGCACATAAATAAGATATCTCTTTCTCATATCTTTCTCCTTCTCCCAAGTAGATTCTTCTAAAGAGCGATTTTTCCATTAAACTATTACCATTGGGATCGAGCGATTCCTTAGCTGCTTTTGATCATGAGCCAAGATCTTACTTGGCTCTTCTGCATAGGAAAGATCTGGTTGTAGTGATACGGCTGGAAGTTGAATTAAGTGAGATGGATCACGGAGACATCTCCGCAGAGAGGAGATGTGGAATACATTATGAACTGCAAATAACCGTCAGGAAGCTTTAGTCGATATGCTGCAGAACCAATCTTTTCTAGTATTTCGAATAGCCCGACGTAGTAAGGACTTAACTTTCCGGCTACACCAAAATGATAAACGCCCTTCATTGGACTTACTTTAAGGTACACATATTTTCCCACCTCAAGGTCCAAAGCACGATGATGAGTATCGTGTTATTTACCATGTCGGTCCTGAGCTGCTTTGATTCTTTGCTGGATTAATTGAATCTTGCGATTTGTTTCTTCAACTAGCTCTGACCCATAAAGTTGAACACTGCCAGTTTCAGACCATGCTAAAGGCATACTACATTTCCTACTATACAGGGCTTCATATGGAGCCATACCGATACTTGCTTGGAAACTATTATTGTACGCAAATTTTATCAGAGGAAGGTGGTCCTCCCAAAAACCTCCAAAGTCCAGAATACAGAGACGAAGGAGATCTTCCATAACCTGGTTGACTCTTTCTGTTTGTCCATCTGTCTGAGGATGAAAGGCGGTACTCATAGCTAGAGTATTTCCCAAGTCTGGATGAACTGCTTGCCAAAATTTAGAAGTGAAACGGCTATCTCGATCAGACACAATGGATCTCGAAATCCCATGGAGTCGGACAATTTCCTTAATATATAACTTTGCCAATTTTTCCACAAATTGAGCTGACTTGGTCAATCGATCGACAATGACCCAAATCGAATCTGCTCCTGTTCGTACTTTAGGCAAACCCATAATAAAATCCATAGAGATGTCGAACCACTTCCACTCAGGAATTGCTAGAGGGTGAAGAAGTCCTTCAGGCTTCTGATGCTCGGCTTTGACTAAACAGCAAGCGTGACATTTTGCCACAAATTCTGCCACACTCTTTTTCATTCTAGGCCACCAGAATAATTTCTTCAGATCCTGATACATCTTGGTACTACCTGGATGCACTTGGTAACCAGAATTATGGCCTTCAACTAGAATCTCTTGATGTATGGATTTGGGAATCCATAGACGATCACCTTGGTAAATTACATTACCACGAAGCTGAAGGTTGAAGCGACGTCCACTTTCGATATCGACTTTGAACTTCAAATAATTCTCATCCTTGGTTTGAGAGATGAAGACATCATGATGGAAGGTAGGTTCAACTGAGCTCATGGATACTAATGTACTTAGCATATCTCCACGCACTGGCCTGATTTCAAATTTTTGGAATTCTTCCTCCAATGCACTTGTGCAAATTATAGAAGATAGCGTAGCATGACGGCTGAGTGCATCTCCTATGACATTCGCTTTTCCCGGGTGATACTGAATGCTTAAGTCGTAGTCACTTATTAACTCGAGCCATCTTCATTGTCGACAATTCAACTCGAGTTGGGTGAAAATATATTTCAAGCTCTGATGGTCGGTAAATATGGAACACTGGACGCCATACAAATAATGACACCAAATCTTTAGAGCAAAGACTACTGATGCTAGTTCGAGATCATAAACAGGATAGTTCTTTTCATGTTGTTTCAACTGCCGAGATGCGTAGGCTATAACTCTCCCTTCCTGCATCAATACACATCCCAAACCTATACCAGATGCGTCGGTATAAACTTGGTAATTCAATCCTTCCTTGGGTAGGGCGAGAACTGGGGCAGAAGAAAGAGCATCTTTCAATATTTGAAATGCTTTTTCACATTCTGGACTCCAGACAAACGGTACTGCTTTTTGAGTCAGCTTGGTAAGAGGAGACGCAATTTGTGAGAATCCTTTGACGAATTTTCTATAATAGCCTGCCAGTCCTAAGAAACTTCTAATATCCGTCACAGATTTTGGTTGTGACCAATCTCGAACTGCGCTTACTTTGTTTTGATCCACTCTGATCCCTTGAGAGTCAATGACGTGACCCAAAAAGGCGATAGAATCAAGCCAAAATTCACACTTAGAATACTTAGTATAGAGTTCGTGGTTCCTGAGCTCTTCAAGTACTATACGAAGGTGTTTTTTATGATCGGTCTTATTCTTAGAATAGATCAGTATGTCGTCGATAAAGACAATGACGAATTTATCCAGATGTGCTTTCAACACATGCTGCATTAAGTACATAAATATGGATGGTGCATTCGTTAATCCAAAAGACATCACCAAGAATTCGTAATGTCTATATCGAGTTCGAAATGATGTTTTCTCAATATCAGACTCCTTGACTCGCAATTGATGATACCCAGATCGCAAGTCTATCTTGGAGTAGACCTTTGCTCCAGATAACTGATCAAACAGATCATCGATACGTGGCAAAGGGTATTTATTCTTGATATTTACTTTGTTTAATTCCCTATAATCAATGCACATTCTCATCGATCCATCCTTCTTCTTAACGAACAGCACTGGCACTCCCCAAGGGGATGAACTTGGGCGGATGAGACCCTTCTCTAGTAATTCCTGAAGTTGGTTGTTCAGTTCTTGGAGTTCTCTAGGCGCCATGCGATACGGAACTTTTGACAGTGGTTGGGTTCCAGGAATTACTTCTATGGTGAATTCTACTTCTCTATTCGAAGGAAGACCAGGCAGGTCTTCAGGGAAAACATCAGGAAATTCACAAACTATACAGTTCTTGAAAAGAGGTATGACTTCTTTCTTTTCTCCCAACATTGTTACAAGGTATGCACTGCACCCCTTCTTGACTAGTTTCTCCTCCACCATGGCGTTGATTAACGATGATTGGGTACTAAATTTTCCCACGAATGATTTGGAGTTTCTTCCGCTTCCCAAGGTTATTTTCTTCTTTTGGCAGTTTATGGACGCACCATATTGACTTAACCAATTCAAACCTAGGATTATGTCGAAGTTTGTGATTGGCAGTAGAATTAGCTTAGCTCCAAAGTTTTTATCCTCAATAGGAATATCTAGATTGCAGAATTGTTGAGACTGCATACGAGCTCCAGAAGGTAGCCCAATACTTAATGAACTGGCTAGTTGATGTGTCTGTAATTTAAGTGTTTTAGCCCATTCTTAATGAGCACTAGTTAGGGCGTAGGCTCATTAAAGAGTGATTAATAAATCAATTCATAAGAAATGAAATTTTAAGTTATAATTAGGTTCTACAGTGTATAAGAAATAATTAGACACATCAATCTAATGGTTTAAATATCATTAATTAGGTTTTAGGATGATTAATAAGTGATTAACAAAATTAAGCACAAAATTTTTTTTAACTCCATAGTCAAGTTCTTCTCTATCTAACGAAGAGATTGAAACCTTGATCATGAAATTTGGTTAAGGATTAAGCCTAATATTCACTAATTCATTTTTAGGATAATTAGAGATTAATTAAAAATTCTAATTTCAAAAAGCTAACTATTATTGTAGATTCAGATTCTACGTGTTCTTCTAATCAAAATGGTATATTAAATAACTGAAATTGGATATGCAATAAGCATTTTCTTTCAATAATTTAAATGAAATTATTCTAATTATGCAATAATAGGAAATTTGAATTTTAAAATGAATTTTCTAAAGGAAATTAAATCAAAATAATCAAGTTATTTAAATAACTTGGTCAAAAACATGTGGGTTGGAAGGCGACCCAATCTATTACTGTTCACCATCTCCTTTTCTCTTCCCTGACATAAACAGACCTAGGGTTAGGGAAATATACCAATTTCTAGTCCTAGAGGCTACGCCACAGCTCAATTTTTTCATCATTGCACGATCCTTGAACCAAGACGCGTTGATTTCATACCGAAGCCCTCTATGGGAGAGCCAGGATTGTTGAGACCTTACTCATCCTA
Source organism: Gastrodia elata (assembly GCA_016760335.1). Taxonomy (NCBI): domain Eukaryota; kingdom Viridiplantae; phylum Streptophyta; class Magnoliopsida; order Asparagales; family Orchidaceae; genus Gastrodia; species Gastrodia elata. Next base: position 7,515,825 of record CM028677.1, on the reverse strand, counting down.
AATAGCTTTCTAGGGTTTACTGTGGGGAGCAAATTCCCCCACAGAGATGATGTCGTCACTCTATCTCGATCCCTACACAATCAGGGATAACAAGCACAGCAATTGAACACAGAATTATTGACGGGTGGCTACTTGGATCATCAAGACCCTACGCGCGACTATGCATTGAAGTGCCCTATCACAAGTCCAACGATCCATGATCACCAAGGCTAGCCCGAGCACAATTGATCATGTCAATGGATTACTAAGGATGAGCAATAATCAACAATGGTGAATGGACATTTAATTAAGTCGTCCATTACCAGTGAGGGATCGAAATATAGGCTGCTAGTAGCACCCCTCCAGACCATGCTTTTCACCATCTGGCCAGCTGCTATCCCGCGCTGATGCCTAAATCCTAATTACCAATTGATCCTAACATTCAAGCACTTAAAAGGACAAGAATACAAGTAAAATTGAATGCCAACAAAGCTTAATTAGCTCGGGTAGGATAGGTAACTGAACTGAAGGATGGCTGAATAAGTTCCACTATATTATAGAGGATAAATTTGATCTCAGATGCTTTCTTGACCTTGCTACAATCAAATGGGGTCTTGAACACCAAGACATACCCACTGCAACACTAGTGAGTGCGAATGGAGCTCACCGAAGGCCGACTGGTCAGCAAAGAAGTAGGAAGGTGACTGGGATTTGGGAGCACCAAAGGGATTTTTGAGAGAGCAAAGAGCTTCACTGAGAAATCCAGGACTATTTATAGCCTGGAGCTCCAAGGGAAGCTTGGGTTGGGACCTCCTTGCGAAGGCCTGAGGCCTCGAACTTGTCTTAGCCTGATTGAGGGCATCATGGGAGGAATGGGGCAGTGAGGATCCCTCATATTGCTAGTGCGATAAATGATTGGGAAGCTGGGGACAAAGATGAGAAGTATATGGGAGTGTCCTGGTGTGGCGCCCCACCCCTTAATCCATAAGAATTAAGTTAAGGGGTGGTGTGTCACTCTAGCTAACCCTTCACTTATAATTGGATTAGGATGAAATCCACAATCCACCTAATAAGGGAAGGTGTGAGCATAGAATCAAACATTCAGTCACTATCTAAGTAAACATACAGAGTGCGGAAGAGATTTTCAATAAAAAACATCCAAGCATCACAACATAAATATAAAGAAAAGTACCTCATAATATAAGTATAAAATCCAAACATGCAGTCATCAATACCTATATTATTACATCAATTTAAGAGTTTAAATAAAATAAAGTGCAAATACACTCATCCTCACAGATAAAACTAAACAGCTGCTTCCTCCACAGGCTCCTCCTCCAGATATGGCTCCACACCAAGATCCTGATCGTCCAACTGAAGAGGATCTATCATTGTCGGTTTCACAATGTAGGGCCCCAGCCAAAAAAAGAAAAATTTGGTAAGACAATTGTCTAGGTACATTTTAAGCTAATGAGTTTTATACGTGTTAAGTAATATCACCATTCTATAACATCTAGGCAACAATATATAAGGGAGCAGCAAGCAATACAAAAGGAAGGAAAAGCTATAAACCATCATTTATAACTTAAGCAAAAAGAGAGGCTAAGACATGCCTCAAATGCAAGCTAAACAAAGTAAGGCATATAACTATACATAATCAAACAAGTGCTGTAAGAAAAATGCTATATCTTAAACATGCTTGTGATCAAAAGAAACATGCCAATTAAAATAAGATAACTCAGTAGTGGTACATATAAATAGCAGCAAGATTCTAACATCCTAATATATATAAAAGCAATACAAAGAAGTAGCTGACTGAATAAGAATACTGAAAGGTAACCAAAACATCTAACTGCATATAAACATCCATGTACAATCTGCCATACAGAAAAGAGCTAATATAGCCCACTAGAAAAGGCTGAAGGATCTTAGCACTAGTATGGCTAAGGCACCAACAGTATAATCGAAGGATCTTAGCACCAGTATGGCTAAGGCACCAATAGTGTACCCCTAGTATCAATAAGGAGACTAGGCAAATAGCACACAACAAAACAAAGGTCTTCCTCTAGTGTCAACAAGGAGACTAGGTAATCAGAAGACAATACTGAGAGGCAGCTCAAACACATTATTATCTTTAATTAATCACTTTAATATTTTCACAAGGAATCTAAGGAGTCTTCACATTTTCCTAACATATGATATGCTCAAGAAAATATAACACAAAAGTACAAGGAATAGGTAGCAATAAAATATCAAATAGAAGTAAGGGACTCTACTAAACATGGTGATATCATTTGTTTTCTACTTAACCATTCTAACTATTCCAAGTTACACAAGTTCAGGATCACCATTTTCCTACTATCGAGTGTAACTTAGAAATTCGTCCTTATAAGTTAAAAAGGATTAGAACTGATCAGGTTCTAATCTAGTTCAATCAGATAGACGACTACGAGTTAAATCAATAAATCATACGTCCTAGTTTTATAAATTTAGATGTTCTAACTAATATCCGATCAAGATCTTCTAAACCTATAGATTATGAATTAAACACCACAAGATTTAGGTTTAATCACATAATCCAAAGAGGATAAGACCTAAGTTCTATGTTTTATTCTATAAGTGATTTACTAATTAAGGCAAATCCTATTAAGTAATCAAGCTTAATAGGATGAATCTCCTATCTTAAATCTAAGGTTAAAAGACAAAATAAACAGAATAAGTTGTAAAATAAAAGAAAAGTCTAGAAACTAACAAAACCAAAGTTTCACCCATTAGGTAACCCAATTTACCTAATGAATAAACTCTAATCTATGATCTAGTCCTAGTCTCTGGAAAGTTCCTTAAGGTATAGTGTTTAAAACTTAGAGAGATTACTGGAATCTAACCTAATGGTTGGTTTCACTCACTTAGACGTTACTAAGATGATTATAACATTAGTTTTAGTGATTTGGAATGTTAACTAACGGTTATGGGTACTTAGCCTAATCTTAGGGCAAATGACCATTTTGCCCCTACTTTGGGGTCAAGAAGTCAACTTTTGACTTACGAGTCGAAATTTAATTCTCTTAGCTCCAACTGATTCCTTACTGTCTAACTTGAAGATAGACAGTAAGTACGCATAAATTGGACGAGAAATGGTCAAGGTATGACCAAAAGCAAGGCCAAGGGTATTTTGGTCATTTTACAAATTTCTAGGGTTCCAATACTAAATTTTATTTTATTTTATTGATGAAATTGAAATTCTAAACTAGTTAGCATCTTGAGTTTTTAAATTTGGAGTTGATTTGACCAAGTAATGGCTGTTTGAAGTCTAGGGGCATTTTGGTCATTTTTCACTAAGAATTCTAGGGTTGACTTTTTGTCCTGATGTCCAAATAAGAAAACTAATGCTACTACAGTGATGGGGCTGCTCTCCTAAGCATTTTAAGACCCATATTGAATATGTTATAGTAACTTGGTAAAAAGTTATGGGGTCCTAAAGAGTCCTAAAATGCTACCTCATTATGCGTATCCTGAAATTAATTTTTACATTACATTATTTGATTCTTTACATTTTTCTGAGTATTTTGAGACCTATATTGGCTATGTTTGGATTATCCTACAAAAAGTTATTAAACTTTTAAGATTTTACTATTCAAAAATACAATTTGAATTAATTTACTGTTCATTTATTCAAATTGAATAATTTTACTATTCATTACTAAAGTTATATATATAATTTTGTAATTATTATTATATTGATTAATCTGTAATTAATTAAGATTTAATCATTAATTAGGTATTAATTAATCCTATGATTTAATTATTAATTTACTGTTAAAAAGTAATTAGTCTAATTACAGATTAATTAACCTTAATTACTTGCTAATGCTTAATTAGGAATAATTAGTTATAAATTTATTGTTTAGTATTAATTAATTATTCTAATTACTATTAGTATTAAAATAATCATAATTATTCTCTAATTAGTTAATTAGGTCTTAATTAATTAATTATTAACCTAATGATTAATTAATTACTTAATTAATTAATGTTTTTCTGTATTAATATTACTTAATTACCCATTAATCTATCTATTAAGTATACTTAATTACTAACTAATTATACTTAACCTTAATTATCTTCTGCAGGATTTGATGGCGGCGGGTCCCACAGGGACACGTGGCGCGCAATCACTGGCTGCGGCAGAGGGCGTGGGACCCACCACTGCCACGCGGCAGTGCGGGACACGCGGCGAGCCGCGGGGTGGGCCCCGCAGCTGCGGTCGAAATGACCGCAGCGAGCCCCACAGCTGACACCTGCGGCTGACGCGTGGTGGCCCGAACGCGGAAACGAGCGAGTCGGGCTAACCCGCTCTGACCCACGACTCCTCGGCTCCTTCTTCGAGCATCCGATGCCAGACGGCTATGGTTTGGCCTTACCGACGCCTCCGGCGAAGGGCGACGCCGGCCCGCATGGCCGCGAAAATGGCCGCAGCTATGCGTACCTAGCCATACCTGGTACGGCCCTAAAGGGCATCGGTGGTGCCCGGAAAACCTAGCCCTAGGTGCCTACATGCGAGTGTGTGCTCGAGCCACCGAACCCGTAGGGATCAAGACTCGATCCGAGTTGATCGGACCTGATCGTGCTCAATCATGTCCGATGGATCAATGATTTGACCTAAAATCTACGACTAGCAATCATCTGGAGTGACATGCAATGGAAGAGGAGGAGTTGGAAGGGTACCTGATGGATGGTCGGCGGAGGAGGAGAGCTAGGGTTTGCAGAAGTTACCTCCAGAGAGCTCCCGATGGTTCCAGGATGTGCGACTCGAGTCGAGAGTCCTTTAGGTAGATTAGGGGGGAGAGGGCGGACTCGCCGAGGCCCTCCGGGACTTGGATAGGCCACCGCAGCGGCGGCCATCCCTCGCAAAGCCACGTGGACGGGGATGCCAAGGGATGATGGCCGAGGGACGTTCGATCGGTTTGATCGAACGGTCCAGATCTATTTGGGCGTAAACGGCAGGCGCTCGACGGCGTTAGGGAGAACGGACGGAAAGTTAAACAAGCCGATGATGCCGTTAATAATAAAATATTATTATTTTTTTTTCAAAATTTTGAACATGTTTTTCCTAGCTATTTGAGAGGTGAGGAACGCAACGGAGAGGTCAGATTTTTGATCCGATGAGTATTTTGATTCCTCGATTTGCAGGGTATTTAAATAATATTAAAATATTCATCGAAATTTCAACGACTTCCGATTGACACAAAAATATCACCCCTAGCTAATTTGGGGTCAACAAACGCAATGGCGAAGTCCGTTTTCCAATCTGAGGTCAATTTAAATAGGTCAAATTTCAAGATTTCTGAATTTTCTAGAAATCAGGATTCGATCTATTTGACTCCTGATTTGGACTAGGTCTTAGAGGTTGACTCCATTTGACCTAATTAGCACTTATGATTAGTCTTAAGACTAGGATTAGTCCTAATCAACTAAGGTAACAACCTACGTTGTTACACCTGGCCATCTGATTGATCGAGTGAGAGAGTGGGACAACTAGATGGTGCCCGGCAATAGTTGTCACATAGGAGGAGCCCTACAACATGTCTCTCATGATCAGCACTGCGGATCCGGGAGTTCGGCGAACTGTTAGAGGGTTAATTGTGCAATTAAGTATTTTGGCAAACCTTAATTTGAATTTCCCTAATTTAAATTAAATTCAATTTAGGCTTAAATGACCTCCAAAAATTTCCAAATTTTCACCCATAGCTAATTTGGGTGTGAGAAATTCAAAAATACACTCATATTTTGATATGAAGATCAATTTAATTTTGTTAATTTTCTAAGTTATAAAATTAACTAAATGATCAATTGATACAATCGAGTTCCAATGGATCCCAAATTTTTAGGACTAGATCCTAATGACAATTAGAACCTAATGGAACAAGAATTATGACTTAATTTAGTCTAGAGTTAGCATGGTAAAAACCAAGAGTTGTTATAAATAAAGAAGTGCATATGTAGCGCCCCACCCCGTCGCCACGCGCAAAAGGGATAATAATAATCCAATTTGGTGGCGAAGCGGCGTGCCACTCGGGGAGGAATATCCCATCTCCCCAAAATAGCTGAAACCAAACCCATCTGAAGGGCTCCTGACTCAATATCAAGAAGGGTTGAGAGCTAATAATTAAGATAAGAGTAGTATCCTTATCCTAAGTATTAGACCAATACATACATTGAATGTAAAACACATAAGGAATCCAATATATGTATAAGATCTCATCATTTTCAGTATACTGATCACATTACAATACTAAATATAAGTAGTATATAAATAAAGTGTGAAGCTAAAGCAAACATCCATAAATATTCATCACAGAAGCTATATGAAACATTCATCTCATAAAAGAAAAGAAAACACATCCAGAATTATTATAAACCATTTACTGAAATACAGATTAAAAGTTAAGTACTGAACTAAAATAAACTAAGCAGAAAAATAAAGCTGAAAAAGAGTCCACTAGTGCTCCACAGGCTCTTCCTAAAACACCTAGGCATCCTCCTGACCTGGCTCAATATACTGCTCAAGATCTAGCAAATTGCTAGATCCCAAAAGTATCATGTGTTAGATAATAAGTCTAACACATCAAAAATAATCTAAAAATTTCTAATTAATTATTTAATATTTATATAATGTAAGTAAATGTACAGTAATACTGTAAAGATGACTGAAAGTATCAAAACTGTATAAGAATGTACAAAATTGAAATAAGTAAAGTAAAGTTGTACTGAAACCTGAATACTGAAAGTAAACAAAAATAGTAAAGGATCTAAAATTGAGTGATAGCATGTAAAACTATGTTGTATGCCACTAAAATTGTGCATCTGAATATGCCACAATACTATATGCTACTGATATGCAACCAAAATATTACTGAACTATTATGAGTTGTATGGTCCAATGTATACATACATCCAGTTGGGAACTATGATGCTAGGGCATCCTGAAATTTCCCCAGTCAATGTATGCAATATTCTGTAACCCATAAATCATCACTAATACTCATACATCATCACTAATACTCAAACATCATGCTTATGCTCAAGCTCATGCTTCTAAATGACATGAGGTAAATCCAAAAATCTAGAAAATGCTTTGAAATCTGATAATAAATTCAGTCTCCATTGTGCAAAATCCTATCAAAAAGAAGGATTCTGACTCCTCTATTCTAGTTTGATAATTAGTTAAAATTAAGAGTTTACTTAAAAATCATTAGTTGGGAAGGTTGTATACACATATTTAGTATATTTCCAAGAAAGGTGGATTCAACCCTTAGTTTATTTTAAACTGTACCTATCAAAGTGCACTTTGATAGGAGGCAGAACCCGGTAATAGTTTATATCACAAGCTAAGCCATTAAATAACCTAATTATAAGCATACTTAGTGTTTTACGCAAAGTGACTTGAGATACTTAGTTTGCTTAAACTGCACCTATCGAAGAGGACTATAATAGGAGGCAGAACCCAATCGTTGTTTACATCTCAAACTAAGGATCTTGTTCACTAATTGTAATACTCTTAGTATTTGAAGATTTACTCTAATGGGACTATATTTGTCTAATCCCTCGGGATAGCACCTGGTCATAAGTTCACATTTGAGTGAATTAATCAATCCTGAATACTATTGAAATAATCTAGCACTATGGGTATACCCTACTATACACCACCAATAATCTGGGTTCAGAATATTCTATTTAATAAACAAGGATTCATCAAAGCTATTAATCCTTACTCTAAATGGGTGAGTCCTACACAAGACTCCAAGGGTGTGATCATAGAGATCACTCAATAATGATTTCTACCAAAAGGGGGAAGTTCCATTCTAGGTGCTTTAGGTGGTTCCTACCACAAGGTGTCAAGATAAACCCCTAAGGTTATGAAGGATCATCTAAGATTCCTACCTCAATAAGTTACAAAAGTTCTTCCTACCTCAATACATCATTATTAAAGGTTCTTAAGCATTCAAGAACGATCCTAAAGCAAGCCTCTTGAGATCTCACTCTTATATTTCTTAAGCTAATATTTAAGGTTTACTTTTTAGTCTTGGATTAAAGTGATTAGATCATATGAATAAAATTCATCTGGTCATACTCTATTCTACAATTATGGGATAAAATCAAAGATATTATTAGATTTAGATCATTTTATAAATTATTATAATTTTATTATTCATCTTATGATAATAGTCTTATATAAGAGAAAATCAAAGATCTAAACTTTATATATAAATAGTTCAATCACATAGCTTTAATATTAATCTTAGCACTTCTAATTTCATGATTTAATATCAATGTCAAATTATATGCACATTGGAATTATATCGATTGAATTATCTTTCAATCAAGGATGCTTGAGTTAAGGTGATTAAGGTTTAGATCTTAATCAAGATAAGTTAGGGTTTAACCCCTAACCTTACCAAATTTAAGACCAATTGTTAATTTAAAGATCAATAATAAATTAGTGTATTATTGGTGTATTCTTGATGGTATCAAGTTTAGATTAAGTATCATTTACTTAATTAAATTCTCAAGATTCTTATATTCCATTATGTTTTAATGTCAATTAAGCACAATTAGGTCTCCAAATAATTATTAAATTTCTTTAGCATACATCATATAATCATGAAAGCATAAAAATATAAAATAATATAAAATAGAAAGTAATTAAGGCTAACCAAATTCTAAATCAAACTAAAGGGGTTAGCACTTGATTACAATTCTAAAAGATTTAGGCTTCATGTAATTTAGTTATTAAGATATACCTAATTATTATAAGCATTCAAAGATTCTATTATTTAGCATTTAACACAAAATACTTAAGGCACATAAGAGGCCTTTGCACATGCCATAAAAAAAGTGCAAACTTTCAAAGTTAATTATTATACAAAATCTTTTGTAATGCTCAATTTTAACTAAACTAGGTTCAAATTTTATATAATTCAGTCCCACTAGGATCCTAGGGACCTTAAAATACAAAAACAATAAAGTTTGGGCCATCTCAGCCAATTTTGGGCATTTCCAAAAAATTATGAGCGCTACGGCACGCTGCAGCGATGATGCGGCAAAAAACGGTGCTGTGGCGTGCTATGGCAAGACCAATCCGAGAGTTTGATGCTACGGCGCACTGCAACCCTTTCAAGTGTTGCGGCGCGCTATGGCAGATTAACTTGCAGCAATACTGTTCAATTAATTTATTTTCTGGTTTCATATAATTTTCTAGGGATGACGCGGCGGCCCGTGGTGGCGCGCTGTGGCGCACTGCAGCGGTCCAACTTTCGTGTGACTGTTTAATTAATTTTCTCTTGATTTTCTATAGTTTTTCCCGAAATGACGCTGCAGCCCGCTGCGGCGCACTGTGGCGCGCAGCAGCGGCTTAACTTTCGGGTTACTGTTCAATTAGTTTATTTATTGATTTTGTATGATTTTTCCTGAAATGATGCTACCGCCTGTTGCGGTGCACTGTGGCACATTGCAGTGGAAACTATTTGAGCTCTGGGCACTACGGCGCACTGTAGCGCTCGACGATGATTTCGCCTATGCGAAAATCATGAAGGGCCACAGTTCGAGCTCAAATAATCTCAATCCAGAGCATTCTATGAGCTGTGTTATATATCAATGGAAAGGTCTTTCTGATACTTTTCCATTAATACAAAAATCGGCACAAATAGATTATCCAAATTATACGAACGATAGAGTTAAAGGTTTGGGTATACAAAATAGATGAAAAATAGAGCATAATATTTTCAAGTAATATGATGCCTTAATGAACCTCAATGGCTTCCACAAACAATCATGGATCTTCTAAAGATACAAAATAGCATAATAGCAATATGAATGAGATAAGGAAGAGGAGCAAATGGGTACTTTAGCCTTAAAAGAGGAAAAAGGAACCTCTACTTTTTTCAAGGACTTGGAGGTAGCGAGTTTCTTCTTTAGCACAAGATGCAACAATGGAGAAAGGAGGGTGGAAGGGTTCAGCTTTTTCAAAGGAGGAAGAAGAAGGATGCTAACCTCCTTTTTAAAGGAAAGGAAGAGGAGGGATGAAGGCATGGGCTAAGAGGGCTAGTGAGGTGAGGGAAGAAGAGATGGCCCTCAGCGATCTCTTGCGTGCAATAGAGGGAGGTGTCGAATGAGGTAAGGGGGAAGCCAGCCGGATCCCACGCGCAGGAAATGGAGAAAAGACAAAATAAAATGGAAAATGCAATTTAAATGAATACTTAATTATTCATTTAACTCAATAAAAATTTGGATTAAATAAACGCACTCCAAAAAATCCCAAAAATTTACCCCTAACTAATTTGGGGGTGAGGAATTCAACGACAAAGTCAGATTTTGATTCTGATGATTATTTAATTATTCTATTTTCCAAGGTATTTAATTATATTAAAATATTCGTGAAAATCTCACGACTTCCAAACTTGTCCAAAACATCCCCCTTAGCTAATTTGGGGGGTGACGATCGCAACGGCGAAGTCGGATTTTAATTTTGAGGTCAAATTAAATACCTCAATTTTCTAATTGATTAAATATTAAAATATTCCAAAATATTTAATTTTGCTCCGAATCGCACCAAATTTTTAGAGATTGATTATAATGGCTAAATGAACTTAACAAAATGATAATTAAAATATGATTAAGTTAAAATCAAGATGGGTAACAACCTTGGATTGTTATAACATATCTATAGCAAATGTTCTTTGGATTAAATCTATCAAAAACATTCTAGTAGATAAGGATCTAACGAAGTGCAGTTCATGTGAGATAAGAGTCGATATTTGTTCTCTTAGCTTCTAAGCGACTATACATGTAGTACCCAAAAAGAGTGGGATAATTATGGGGACCAATGAAAATAATGAGCTTATTCTTATTAGGAAAGTCACAGGGTGGCGAGTCTACATTGATTATATAGGAAGCTAAACAAAATCACATGAAAATATCATTTTCTACTTCGCTTTATTGGTCAAATGCTCGATCCTCTTGTGGGCCATCAATTTTACTATTTTCTTGATGGATATTCATGTTATTACCAAATTTTGATTGCCCTAAAAGATCAAGAAAAGACTACTATGCATGTTCTTATGGAACTTTTGCTTTTAGGAGACTCCCTTTTGGATTGTAAAATACCCCAGCAAATTTTTAGTAATGCATGATGGCAATATCTCTGATATGGTAAAAAAATTCCTTGAGATATTCATGGATGATTTCTCAGTGGTGGGAACAACATTTGAAGATTGCCTGAGAATTTAGAGAAAGTCTTGAAATGTTGTTAAGAATCAAACCTTGAGTTAAATTGGGAAAAGTGTAATTTCATGGTTAACGAAGGAATTGTGCTTTTTTATGAAATTTTGATGGATGGTATAGAGGTTGATTGTGCTAAAATTGATGTATAGAAAAACTAACCCCTTCTTTAACAGTAAGAGGCATAAGAAGTTTCTTCCGAAATGTCGAGTTTTATCGGTGAATCAATAAAGTTTTCAAAAATAAGTCTTCAATTGTGTAGACCTTTGGTGAAAGATTCAATTTTTAAATTTGATGAAGCATGTCAGTAGGGATTCAATAAATTAAAAGCAGATTTGATCATGACTCCTAATATTATCACACCCAAGTGAGAACTTTCATTTGAAATCATGTGTGATGCTAGTGATCTTGTAGGGTGAGCTTTGTTGGGACAAAGGGTAAATAAAATTTTTTATTCCATTTAATATGGAAGCAAATTGTTAAATGATGCATAGAATAACTATGCCATAACTGAAAAATAGCTCTTAGCGATAATCTTTGCCTTTAATAAATATATATTTTACTTAATTTGTTCAAAAAGGTATAGTTTACACTCATCATTTAACCATCATATATCTATTGCAAATGAAAGACGTGAAGCCTCGCATCATTATGTCTTTTATTGCTCGAAGAAGTTGAATTAGAAATCTGTGATAAAAAGGGTTATGAGAATGTGATGGCAGCTCACATATTAAACTCCTAGATATCCAGCTAGAAACAATGGAATAAATTTCTTAAAATTTTCTTGATAAGCAACTTTTTTGCCTTGTCGACATCCATGTCACCATGGTATGCTGATATAGCAAACTATCTCGCATGCAATATCCATGACACCAAGAGATTTACAACTGGGGTTTGAACTAGGCAAGGATAGACCCAGGACTATGGGTATCAGACAGTTAAGATAGGAGGAGTAGTGGGGGACAAAGAAGATCCCCGTACTGCCATGGCAGTAGTGGCAGTAGGGCGAGCTGTCAAGAATACTTCAAGAATTTGGGGATGAAGATCCATAGTCGAAGGCTTGCTCTTGACCATCTGATCTATCAGGAATTAGGGAATGATGGCTCATATGTGAATTCAATTAATGGCCTTTCGCGAAGAGCACGTCAGTCATTGAATCGTTGTGTGATGCTGCAGGTGGTGAGGGGTTTGAGCGAAGGAGGAAGGTTGTTTGATTGGTATGCCAAGATGGGTGTGATGGCGAGGAGTGGATGAAAAATGTTGAGCCATTGTCAGGGCCACGCAGCAGATCTAACGTGGTCCCAACAATGGATTTCGATCTTTCAAGGATAGATATGCAATTTGGAAATATTTGAAACCCTAAATTGCAATTTTCCAAATTAATTTAAATTCAATTGGGATATAAATGACCTCCAAAATTTCTTAAAATTGAACCCTTAGCTAGTTTGGGAGTAAGGAATTCAAAATGAAGTCAAAAATAAATTTGGAGATCAAATTATTTTTGTTATTTTCTAAGGTTCCAAAATTGGTAAAATTTCCAATTCAACCTATTGAGGTCCGATTGACCTCAATACTTCAGGATCATGTTATAATGACTTTATGAAGCTAGTGGAATAAAAATTAGAGGCTGATTAAGCTTAGATTATCTAAAGTAACAGCCTAGGGTGTTATAGACTCTCCCACTTAATACGATGCCGTCCTCAACATCATACTAAGAAAGTAAAAGAAAACGCGGAATTTTAAAATAGGAAATAGAAAGAAGAATACATGAATTTTCAAATAGACTTGGATACTTTTGTTGCATATCTGCCTCTTTCTCCCAAGTAGATTCTTCAAGAAAGTGATTTCTCCACTGAATCTTTACCATAATGATAGAATGATTTCTCAACTGCTTCTGATTGTGAGCTAAGATTTTGATTAGCTCCTCCAAATAGGAAAGATCAGGCTAGAGAGATACAGCTGGAAGTTGAACTAGCTGTGAAGGATTTCGAAGACATTTTCATAATGACAATACATGAAATATGTCATGCACTATCGAGAAGTATTCATGAAGCGTTAACTTATAGGCAGATGATCCTACTTTTGCTACAACTTTGAAAGGCTGGCATAATGGGGACTGAGCTTCCCTGTTACACCAAAATGGAAAACACATTTCACCGGGCTGACCTTAAGATACGAAAAATCACCAACCTTAAACTCCAAAGGGTGATTCCTGGCATCAAGATACTTTCTTTATAGATCCTGGCAGTCACGGATCCTTTATTGAATTAACTACACCTTCTTATTGGTTTCTTCAACTAGATCAAACTTGAAAAGTTGAACAATGCTGATTTCTGATCATGCAAGTTGAGTATTACACCTTCTCCTATACATGGATTCATATGGGGCCATATCGATACTTGATAATGGTTGTTATAAGAAAACTCTAGTCTTCCTATAAACCACTAAAATCTAAGATACATAGTCGCAAAAGATCTTCAAGAACTTGATTTATTATTTTTATTTTTTCATCTGTTTGAGGATGAAAGGAGGTGCTCATTGCTAGAGTAGTTCTCAGGCCTTGATTCACTGTCTACCAAAACTTGGAAGTGAATCTGCTATCTCTGTCAGATATGACCGATTTAAGAATACTATGGAGCCTGACAATTTTATTGATGTAGATCTTGGCCAACTTCTTCATGAAATTAGTTTGACAAATATGGATGGAATGAGCTAACTTGGTTAGTTGATCGACTATGACCTAAATTGAATCAGCTCAAGATCTCTACTTAGGCAAACTCATGATAAAGTTCATAAATATGTTGAACCAACTCCATTCAGGGATTCCCAGAGGATCAAGGAGTCCTACAGGACTTTGATGTTTGGCCTAAACAAGATTACATGCATGACACTTTGCAATGAATTATGCCATACTCTTCTTCATACCAAGCCACCAAAATGATTGCTTAAAGTCTTGGTACACTTTTATGCTACTAGGGTGGACCTAATATCTAGAATTATAGCTTTAAATGAGAACTTCTTGATGCATGGATTTAGAAATCCAAAGACAAATTCCTTGATAAATTGCATTTCCACGCAGCTGCAAATTGTGGTGATGACCACTTTCAATTTTGGTCTTGAACTTAAGATAGTCTTCACCTTTGGTCTGAGAAATGAAGACATCTCTATAAAAGGTTGGCTCAACAGAACTTAGCTATATCAATTGACTAAGCATATCACCTCTGATAGGCTCAATGCACAGCTTATGAATTTTGTCAATGATAGGACTTTCGATGATCAAGGCACATAATATAGCACAACGGCTAAGAGCATCAACCATAACATTTACTTTGTTAGGATGATACTGAATACTCAGATCATAGTCGCTGATCAAATCTAGTCACCTTCTCTATCAGTAGTTCAGTTTAGACTGAGTAAGAATATACTTCAAGCCCCGATGATGAGTGAAAATAGAACACTAAATGCCATAAATATAGTGACACCAAATTTTTTTAAGGCAAAGATAATGGTGACAAGTTCAAGATTGTGCACTGGATAATTCTTCTCATGAAGCTTAAGTTGATGAGAAGCATACGCAATAACTCTACCTTCTTGCATTAACACGTATCCCAAACAGCTCCATATGCATCAGTGTAAAATTGGCAGTCTAAACCTTCTTTTGGCAAAATGAGCATTAGGGAAGTTGAGAGTGTGTTTTTCAACATTTGAAATGCTTCTTCACAGTCAGAACTCTAGATAAAAGGTATGACTTTTTGAATCAGTCTAGTCAAGGGAGAGACAATCTAAGAGAAGCCTTTAAGAAATTTTCTACAATAACCGGCTAATCCCAAAAAGCTTCAAATATCAATTACTGATTT
Organism: Gastrodia elata; assembly: GCA_016760335.1. Classification (NCBI taxonomy): domain Eukaryota; kingdom Viridiplantae; phylum Streptophyta; class Magnoliopsida; order Asparagales; family Orchidaceae; genus Gastrodia; species Gastrodia elata. Next base: position 7,500,712 of record CM028677.1, on the reverse strand, counting down.
TGGCTATGACTAATCTTGAACATCAATGACCTTCTTTTGATCAACTATAATACCTTGAGTGTCAACAATATGACCCATAAATGCTACTGAATCTAGCCAAAACTCATATTTTGAATACTTAACATATGGTTGATGGCTGAGCAATTCTTCTAATACAGCCCTTAAGTGGTTTTCATACTCCACTTCACTTTTCGAGTAAATCAGGATATTGTTGATGAAGACAATGATGAATTTGTCAAAGAAGGACTTAAGCACGCACTGTAACAAGTTCATGAAGATGGATGGTGCATTCATTAGACCGAAAGATATCACCAAAAGTTAATAATGTCCATAACAAGTCCTGAACATCGTCTTCTCGGCATCTTCTTCCTTGACTTGCAATTGGTGGTAACCTGATCACAAATCCATCTTTGAGAAAACCTTGGCTCCAGATAAGTGATACTTATTCTTGATCATCACCATGTTGAGCTCTCGATAGTCTATGCACATATGCATGGAACCATCTTTCTTCTTGACAAAAAGAACTGTCACTCCCCAAGGAGATGAGCTTGGCCTTATGAGACCTTTCTCCATCAATTCCTGAAGTTACTTATTCAGTTCCTGCAACTCCTTGGGTGACATATGATATAGGACTTTGGAGATAGGTTGTGTTCCTGGAATTAGCTCACTCGCAAACACCTCTTCCCTAATTGGCGGAAGTCTATGTAGGTCTTCGGAAAAGACATCAGGGAATTTGCTAATGATACGGTTCTCACTGATATAAATATCTTCTTTCTTCTCGCCTAGCATCATAACTAGATAGGCATCATATCCTTTTCTAACTAGCTTTTTTGCACTTAAAGCATTAATCAAAGAAGCTTAGGTACTGAACTTGCCTACGAATGATTTGGCCTGACTTCTACTGCCTAAATTGATTATCTTCTTTTAGCAGTTGATTACTTAGCCAATTCTTTCTGAGAATTATGTCAAAATTCTCAATCAAGAGTATTATAAACTTTGCTCACCAATGGAGATTGCTATACTGCAAAACTGTCGAGCTTGCATACAGGCTCCAGAAGGTAACCCTATGCTTAAAGAATTGGCTAGACGATAGAAGGGTAACTTTAGAGTTTTAGCCCAGCTTTCTGATACAAATGAGTGACTTGCTTCAGTATCAAAAAGGACGTTACAAGTTTTGTCACTTACATTTAGAGTGCATGTGTTCAAATACAACATTGTTTTTCTTAAAACATTTAAGCAGAAACAAAATAATAAGCAAAAGCAGAAACTAACAAGGATTTAAAATATACCAAATACGACTTCATTGTCTTCAGGGGAAATATTGGAGACAACATGTAGACTCTAGCAGGAGCGGAAGGTTGATGATTATGGTGTGCACAACCTTGACGCTATGGGCATGGGCAGGAATGGGTGCACTCTTGGGAGCTGCAATAAAACAGGTGGCAGCATGATCGCCAGAGCAGGAGCTTAGCTAGTCAAAGGTTGAGGGCGAAAGACTTGATCTTTTTGGAGCAAACAATGGTAAATTGATAGTTTTCTCAAATGTGTAGTTGAAGAAACTGTGACTTTTTCTATTGTAGGTGAAACAAATGTTTCCCTGATTGTAACATTTACCATATATATGAGGATGTTTGCACACCGAGGTGTCCACTAGGAGTTGTTCAGTTTCAATATGGTAGACCTTAGACACCTTCTGATGCTTAAAATCTTCTCTTCTTGCAGGAACAAAGTGAGCTTTTCTCTTCTTGTCCATACGACCTTAAAATGTTCTTGCATATGCGCTGCTTCAACATATTCTGAAAAAATGCTTGAACCGATGAGAAACGAGATGCACTCTGATTGAGTCTCGGAGTCCTTTCTAAAATCGGTTGCATATTACTGCTTTTGATCTTACCAAGTCTGTGATGAAATGGGATAAATGCCAAAATACCATCTCATAATCTGAGACAGATCTCCCTCCTTGAGTGAGCTGAAGCAGTTCATCTTCAAGAATGGTGTGGATAGACTGGGGAATGAAGGTCTCCTTGAATGCCTCTATAAATGATTCTCACGGAATGCCCTCAGTTTCAAAATTGGCAAACTTCGAATTTCGCTGGTTTTCCCATAAATCCTCCACTTCGTCTTGAAATATATGGGTGGCCAAACAGATTGCCTCGAAATTAGGACATTTGATACTTTTCAAGTTCTTTTTCATCAGCTTTAGCCAGCTAATTGTGTCCATGGGGTTCAGAGCCCCAATAAAAGTGGGTGTCCTCAATTAGAGAAAGCTATGCAAAATTCGTTCTACCGAAAAGTGTGGGGCAGATGGGGCTACAATGTTGATCACAAACAGTTGTTGAGTTTCGAGGATATTGCAAGTCTCTTGGGCTTGTTGGGCCTGACTCAATTAAAGTTCTAACCAAGCCCACTAATGAGCTGATGTCTTCTAACCTGCTGGAAGAAGAGATAGTATTCTTGATTGGTGTAGTCATGGAAGAGGAACCAGTATTCATGATTGAAATTAAGAACACAAATTCAAAATATGAATGAAAAAGACTATTTTTCAATCATTACTCCATAATGAGAAGTTACACAAAATGGATAAGCTGAAGGACAAGATAATATAAATGAAGGACATAACTAGAGAGAAGAGATGATAACAAATTCAAATACAAATTTAAGCTATGAAAGAAGTACAGAAATCATCATAAGTGATGATGCATTGCCCTCTCTTGCACTTCTTTTTGAGTCTTCGATATGTTCAGAACCACCATCTCTCAGTTGGTCCACAAAGCAATGTTCCCAAGATCCGAAGGTGATAATCATCGAGACATGCAGTCTCTCTGAAAGCGATAGTTACACGATTCAGCTACTCCCGAGAACGAACTGGAAGGATGGTTCTTCTGAAGGTTGGGCAAACTAAGATCTTATCGAGCATTTCTACACCAATGGGAGACACTCCACTAATGGTTCTACAATAAACCTTGCCGTCCTGAAAGTCATCCATCTAGTAGTCATCAAAAAGCCTGAGGTAGTGATTGAACCCATAAAAAAGGTTCTTCATTCCTAAAAAATCATTTAAAGATTAAGATTTGAGTTTACTTTAACTCGTTTTAAGTGTCTTTAACTCTTTTAAATTCGTCCAAGCCCTAAGATGTCCTTTCTAGCTATTCTTGTATTTATTTTTGAGATTCAACTTGATGAATTATGGATGATGCATTCCTTACCTTTAGTGATTGTAATCATAACTGTTCTAGAGAATGGATCATAAGGTAGGCATGAACAATCTCCTTATCTGACACTTTATGATTCTTCTCTGGTACCAACTGTAACGCCTCGTCCCGTCATCGCACGCAACAGAAAGATAATAATAACAACACATAATAGGCAGCGGAATGGTGCATTACTTGGGAAGGCTGGACTTCCCCTAATTTGAATTACTGCTAAATACTAATCCTTAAGACAAGTGCTATGTTCTTATCTTAAGTATTAGTTAAGGTTCTCATACACATTGGTTTTTAGGAAATAAGATTATCTCCAATGTATATGAGTATTTCATATGAATTTTATGTCAATCACATCACAATATTAAGTATAAGTAATAATAATAATAGAGTGCGAAAACTTTAACATTCATCCATAACATTCATCACAAGAGCTAAGTAAAAGCATTCATCTCAAAAAAGAATGAAAAATGCATCCAGAGTATTTATTACAAACCATAGTTTAAAATGAAATGAGCAGTAAACGTCTATCTTCTCGCAGCAGAAAATAAACTAAGCGAATAAGTAAATGCTATGCTTGCTGCTGCTCCTCTGACTCCTAAAAATTCTTATTGTTTTAAATTTGATATATTGCTTATATTTGAAAAGGTGATATAATTAATCTCACTGATAAAAGATAGTTAAAATATCTTTTATGGTCAAACCTGATTTATTGTTTGAAAATAAATGTAAATAAGAAATGTGGATGAAAAAAAACACTTATATTTGATATTTAACATATTGCTTTTATTTGAGAACATGACATATCATGATACAAATGAAAATTAGATAAAATTTCTTGTGTAGGCACACTTGGTTTTTATATTTGAGCGAAATTGTGGATGAAAGGAATGAATTTATCATAGTTGAAAAATGTAAAATAATGAAAGATGATATGTTATTTTAATAAAATACTTATATTTGACACTTGACATTTTGCCTATATTTGAGAAAATAGTATAAAATTTATGAGAATGCTTTTTGGAGAGAGTGCTAAAGCTCACAATTGAAATATGTATTAATATTGTTTAATGAATTATTTTGAGGAAATAAAATATAAATGCCTCTAACAAGCCGCTTGTATTTCTATTTAATTTCATATTGTTGTCTTTGCCTGCAAAATTCTTTTGTTTACATTCCTTTTTGTTTCATACTTTTATAAGAATGACTACTTAGAGCAATTTAACTAGCATTCGAACTATCACCTTTCATGTGTTAGGGCAAAAGCAAGAGAAAGATCAAGATCCAGCTTGAGAAGAGAGATATTGTTGCAACTAACATTAACTTGAAAATCATAAATCATTTTAATTTTTTTTTTTAAATATTTATTAATAGCATGTAATAATTTTATAAAACTAAAGTTTGAAAGAAATATTTGTTTACTTTTCTAAATTTTTCTACCACAGTAAATACCCAATATGCTTGTGAAAAAGCAAAACCTCTCATAGGCCAAACTTAAATGTCTTGTGTGTTCCTAGGAGAGCAATGTCTCTCAAAGGTGGGAAATAGTTGGTTTCATAGTTATAAGAGGTGACTACTATGAGTAATTTTGGATAGCTTATAGAATCAACTATGTCACACACAAGAGCTCTTGGGTGATTTGATTTAGGAATCGAATGATTGGATTCAACTATGCACAGTATATATAGGCAGCGTCAAAGGCCGCATATGAGCACTTGTTAATCAATTTAGAGAAAACAAATCAAAGACCATTTGATAATTGAGTGAATGGTCATAGTTGTGTTTGTTGTTAGCGGGAGTGAACTTGTGTGAGAACAAGTACAACTTTGAATGGTCATCACACTTAGGCAAAGGTCGTGAATGGCTCGGCTCATCCATGCGTTGAGATCCATAATATCTGTTCAATTTCCATTTTTCTAATTTTTTTTATACTAATTAGATAACATACTTTTATAACATACTGATAATTATTTGTCCATTAACTTTAGATGGCCATGATTAGCAATACGAGGACATGTACATTAATTGTTATGAGCATATCGTTTTATATTTTGTTTAATTCGAGAGCTAGCCACTCCATTATTTTAAAAACATTTACCAGATAGGTTATTATAAAAATATATTTTGGCTAAAAAGTTTGGAACATATTTATTATATAAATGAATATTTTTTATTTTTTTAATATACTTTAATAAGATCACGTGGTCAACACGTGTGACCATTCTTTCCGTGCATTAGACCACGATGGATCTTGCGTTTGTGTTGCCGACTATGAGCCTAATTCTAGTGCACCACATTGGCTTAAAGGTGTTTGGGGTTTAACCCCACATAGCTCAAGCTAGGCACATTCAGTGTATGACTCGATGAGGGAACTTAAATCAACGACTTCTTCTTCCTTGGCAGTCTTCTTCCCTGCTGAGTAAGCATTCATAAAATTTGGATATGCTAATGTTGAGTCAACTTCAACCTTTGTCAAGCACAAAAACCCTTTGTTCTAAATAAAAAACAATTGCCACTGGTTTCAAATAATAGACCATAGTTTCATATATCAAAGCTATAAGGAAGGAATGTGCACATTAGGCAAGTACAAAATGCAAGGTTTGAATCTAATCGGCAACAAAAATTATACTCATCAGAAGAATTATATCTACATAATGTGCAAACAACAAAAATTATAAAGTTGAAAGGTTAATGTTTGATAATCACAAAACTCTAGTTATAATTATATTATCATATAAAGGATAAAATAAAAATAACACTATAATCTCATATATATATATATATATATATATATATATATATATATATATATATATATATATATATATATATATATATATATAATTACTATTTTACTTGAATACAAAGCCCACAAAAGTGAGATATTATTTTGCGATAGGAAATGAATATAATTAAAAGGAACTTTATGATAAAAAGAGATATTTCAAAATTTGGACAGAACATAGCTTAAATACGGCTAAACATGCATGCATCGCACGACATATCATAAAACATCCATATGCATGCATCGCACGACAGATCAAAGTTTCTAATGATGCTTCTTATTAGCCTTTAGTTGTGCCGTCTTGGGAATCTTGGTCAAGATGCTGGCATGAACAACTGTGTAGTGCTTCTCCAATTCTGCCATTGCCTTCTCCCAATACAAATCAACTTTTTCCTCATACTTCTCATATACAGCAGGCACAGAGTGAAGCAGAACAAATGCTGTAAAATAGAGTATTTAACGATCAGTTTATAGGGACAACTATAGCAATTGTTAGATTGATACAAAACAAAAAAGAAAAAAAGAAAAGCACCGCCATTGCCGCTAAGCCCTGGATGAGAAAGGCGAAGAGATGTCAACAATAAGCTTAGATTTTGTTGGCATAAATCCTTTGAGAAATTATGTTAGATAGGATGTCCCTGATAGCGAGGTGATCTATTGTCTTGGTGCAGTGAAAAGTGTTCAATTGTGGTTACACCTACTAGTGCCAGGCGAGGGATTCCATAATATGAATGAACAAGGTTGAACAAACTAATCCAAGGCACTAGCCTGAGAATATGAAATTAGAATATTGATATTGTGATTGGCAAGCTTATGCTAAAACCAAGGGGATATGTGAGGCAAAAATATTGAGCTGTGTGGAACATAGACATCTCTGTTTTCAAAGGGAAAGATCACATGAGGAATAGAACACAGAAGACATGAAATGAGCAAATGCACATAAATTCTCCGTCTGAAATTTTGCTCCGATCAAAGATTTAGTGCTACTTATGGTTCGATTAAAGATTAGTGCGATGTGAAAATGCCCTTTTAAAAAATATCGATTGTTAACATGCAATTTAGAAGATTTAGACAACAAAATGACATGCATTCTTCATAACCAATCAACATTCATACTCAACATTCACATGAAAATATCTACTACAAAGGATAAGTCTAACCCTCCCCTCCTTGAAAGGGGGGCTTCATGCTGCAATTAAAAATGAAACAAGAACAAAAATGTTTGAAAGATTGTAAGCATTTATGATTTCACAATAAAATGATTTACAAAAAATGGAAAGAAAGAAAGAGTTCAAATTCTAGATGACAGCTGACAGACTGCAAATACGTGTCTGCGCTTGCACGCAAGTGTACGTGATCCGAAATAATAATGGAATGGCAAGTTCTAGATTTTATCGTCCTCAGGGAACGGTGATTTTGTTACTAAGTTATATCTACTTTCAATAATGTCTAGATAATATGTATTTTGGTTTTGGTTGGTTCCTAATTAAACAGTGCAGAACTCATGTTAAGATACTATTCAATTAAGAAGGGAGAGTTGGGTTTTTTATCATGTGATTTGTTGGAGTTTTGTTGGAGTTGGGTGTTGTATTCGACTCATGCAATTTCAGGTACCTGCTATCATACCAATTAATCAAGTTAACATTGTGTTCTTTAGATTGGTCCTCTAATTCCGACAAGTTCAAATCTAGTGCACAATGTGAATACACTAGGGTTATGCCTCACAACATAGATTCTTATGAGATCACTTTTAATTTACTTAGAACTCCTACTTCCAGGTGAGCAAAAATAATCTTTTAATTAGGTGATCTCACAGGCATTGATTTCCACCAATAAGCTTCATGCACATCATACGCAGTTTAGCTAAGGAAGCGAATTCACCGGACCATATGGATTATGTCACATCATCCATGCGTACTCGATGCCCTCTTCCTCCTTCAAAGTCTGTTGAGCCGCAGAGCTTGGTTGGCGGCTCTTGGCTCACAAGCATCAATCTCTCGGCTGAGCTCATGGTGTGGTGCAGTTATGCTCAAGAGCTTGTCACATAGCTCTAAGCTCTAGCTGCACACACCTATGCTTAAGGCCAATTGGTGAGCTGTGGAGCTCAAGATGATTATTTTAATGAGTCGTTTCTTCCATTCAAAACCTGAGGTGTTTTACATCGAGAATCCTCGCTCAGCGACATTGCGTTGCGGCGAGGACCTTTATGTGCATTCCCTCTAGATTTTGACTGTTTAGATGACTTAGTAATTATTTTCATTTAAGTAATAGATTTATTCCATTACAGATTTTGCAAGCATTCCCAGCATTCATTCACAAGCATAGAATATAGATAGACAATTAAACTTAATTTCATTTATTGCAAGAATTTTTATACAGCACCTTTTACATCCTCTACTCATCACATGATTACTGCCCAACCCTCCCCAAGGAGGGTTTAGCTCTTCATTACAAAAGAAATGCAGGAAATTACATGCAAGAAATTGAACATTTTCATGGTTCAAACTAAAGAAAATCAGAAGTAAAATTTAGAGGAATACTAGGAACTGCCCTTGGCGTTCGCTGGATTTTCTCCCTTTGTCTTCTCTCTTCTTCTCCTCAAGTTCCTTGGTGTGGTCTCCTTTCTTTCCCTTGAATGGATCTCTTCTCCTTCCCTTGGTGAGGTCTCCTTCTTGTTCTCCTAGCAGCTTATAATTTCAAGTCAATGAGTGTCAAATTTTGGAACCCTTCCTTAGTTTTAATTGACAGTATTTATAGTGAACTCCTCAGCCCCTTAAGCATAAATTCTGCCATCTCTTCAACTCCATGAATTAATGGACAGCTATTAAACTTTATTCCTTTTATTCTCTTGGGATTCAACAGAACTTAATGTGATTTCAATTTCCAAATGGCTGGGGAAGGCCACTGGTTTGAAGTTTCGGTCTTCCCTATGATGTCATAAATGCTCTGGCCTGAGAAATTCTGCATAGGGCGTTGCGGCGCGCTGCAGCGGTTATGCTACAGAACATATTTCAACTGAATACCCGCTGCGGCACGCGGCAGCGCCGAGCTCTCGATTGGATTCCGCTACAGCGCGCGGTAGCGGGTAGCTTATATTTTTCTTTCTAGGTCTTTTTCCCTGTGATTCGCTACGACACACGGTAGCGTTGAGCTCTCGGTTTGGTTCCGCTACAGCGCGCGGTAGCGCCAGTGTCTCGGTTTGAGACCGCTACGGCGCACTGTAGCGAGGGCTTCTAAATGAGCGCTGAGTCTGAAATTGGATAGTTCTGTTGCGGCGCGCGGTAGCGCCGAGCTCTCGGGTTTTTACCCGCTGCGGCGCCGAGCTCTCGGGTTTGTCCCGCTGCGGCGCGCTATAGCGGTTTTCTCTCCCAATATTGCAGAAGTGCTCCCAGGTTCCCCAGTTCTCCTTCTTCCGCTATGGCGCGCTTGGGCGCTGCAACGGTTTTCGCCCAGAATTCCACCTTCTGCTCCAAATTTGCCTTTTTGTCTTGTTTTTTCCTGAATTTGTTTAAAATTATATCAAAGCATGCTGTTCTAAAAAAAGATTTGTATATTTTTCTGTTTTATTTTGCAATAAATTTTGGACTCATCAGTAGCTTCCTATGGTTTGCCTTGCAGTCACTAAAATTTTCTCTATAAGGAACCCTACTTTTCTCCTAAAATGATTGATCCTCCGACTTCAAGATTTTTGTTTGACTTAAATACCCTACTTGCACTGCCCAAGGGAAGGCCGAAATTAGCCTCTTTTTCTTAGTGAATAAGGTGTTCCACATTCTGATATGTTTCAGGCAACTGGGCGTGCCTGGGCGTGCGCTCGACTTTGGTCTAGTGCCCAAATATCAGGTCTTCTATTTGTCCAGCGCTTGAGGCGCGCCTGAGCGCAATAGTTTATGTCAAGTTGGCGCTTAGGGCGCGTTTGAGCGCATATGTTTATTGTCGAGTTAGCACTTGGGTCGCGCTTGAGCGCGCGCATGTTTTTGTTGAGTTAGCGCACAGGCATGCCTGGGCGCATATGTTTCAGTCTTATGCTATTCAAGTGCATGCGTTGAAGCGCCAAGGCGCGCCTGAGCACTTGAGCACCTGAGCGCCTGGCTGCTCTTCTTGATTAATTTTTGATGTTGAAACACCATTGAAATGCCTTGGATTGCTATGAAATCAAAATGCAAACAAAACATACCAAAATAAATTAAAAGTAACTTAATCTAATACTAAATAACACAAAGAAACAAAGGTGATTTTTGTATAAATGTGTTACTTATATCATTATCTTAGATAAAATTTTAAAGGATAATATTATGAAAGTAAAGATGAAGAGAGATAGAATTTTAAAATATTGTAAGGGGTGAAAAAATTATTAATTTTGAAAACATTAATGCTTCAAATGGAATAATATATAAGCTCGATTTGAGGAAATTAGCTCAGAGAATTACTCAAAAAATACTATTTATCAAAAGAGATGAATTTTAAAAATGACAATAGAAGAATAACTAGAGAATTAATGATATTTAGGATAGTTTTGGTTTTAATAAAATAAATGAATATAGAAAATCTTTCTAAGAAATTCTCATAACTTGTGATTTTATGACTGACAAAGATTTATTTTAATAGAATATGGCAAGTAAACACTACGAAAAGAACCGCACATAAATCAATCGCATACGAGCAAATAATCTATGTAGAAAATTATTGATGAAAAATAAAACATGAGAGAAGAGAAACGGCACCACTAAGAAAAAAGCGCAAGAAAGGAATTTCGATGACTGGGTACACCCTAAAAATATATATAAACAGGAAAAGAGATTTGCAATGGCGATCGATCCTGTCGAGGGGCTCTGCTCCGTGGGACCCACTATGTGTCATATGTGCTAGGTCATACACCAAACAAATCTCCACCTTACTGGAAAATTCTAACAACTTGCAAGTTGTGCATAAAAAGCTCTGCTCTCTAACAACTTGCAACAAAAGCACCTTAAAGACACCCTTGTGTATTTCTTCAATTTACAAGCATGCTCTTCCTTTCCCTCATTAACAAAAACCCTCTGTCTGCACCATGTAAATCTCTTATCTAATTCCCCATGTAATAAGGTTGTCTTGGCATCCAACTGCTAAATCTCCTGACTATACATAGCAACAAGCCAAAATAAAATTCTAACAAATGTGCATTTTACAATGGTGAAAACTCAATATTGAAATCTACACCTGGCATCTAACTATATCCTTTAATAATCAATCTAACTTTATGTCTAACTTGTTCAATATCATGTATTCCTGCACTTCCTTTTTACACCCTTCTACACCTCAATATCTTCTTTTCCTTTAGTATCTTCATTAGTTTACTAGTTTTTTTCTTCTCAAGAGGCTCCATCTCTTCTTCCATAACTACTAATTAACTATGATAATAATCTCTATAAATTACTTTCAGAGTAAAAACACAGCTCACTTGACAAAATTTTCTTCTCAAATATTTATAAGGCAAAAGCAAGAAAATAAATTTTCATTAAACTTTTGCAATGGTATAATCACTCTTCTTTCTCTATCTGCAGCAAGAGAATAGAGCTGCTCAACAAAAGGTTCTGGCTCAAAAAATTTTATGACAATGAGCTGGATCTATTTTAACTTTAATCTCTATCCTCACTGAAAGTCCCACATTGGCATCACTTAGACTTTTGGTAGGGAATAAATTCTACCAAAGCTGTCTCATCAAACATTACATCATTACTAAAAATGGTATTAGATTCACTAGAACTCCATAATCTAAAACCTTTTGTACCATTATGCATTTCATATCCTAAAAACACATTTCTTTGATCTAGGATCCAACTTCCTCTCTCTAGTAAGAGCATATGCAAGATAACTAAAATGTTTTTAGTTTGATTAAAAGAGATAAGTACCGGACCACAGTTTTACGGGTCATAAAATGAATATGAAAATTATGAGATTAGTTAATCAAATAGCATGGCAATTAAAGAAGCTTTAGTGCAAAAGCCTCAATCCAAACCTACAGAGTAACATGGACAATGTCCTCTTCAAAATGGTTCTATTATATCTTTCAACCAAACCATTTTGTTGAGGTCTTCAACTAAGGTACAATGCTTTATAATTTCTTTATGTACACAAAACTGAGTGAACTTCTCTAAAAACAAAAATTCCAAACCATTGTCAATACCAAGGCATTTTATAAGCTTTAGTATATGCTTTTCAATTGTAGTCTTCCGCTACATAAATGTCCTAAACACATTTAATTTTTCTTTTAAAAAGAATAGCCAGACCTTTCTAAGATATTCATCAACAAATATGAGAATATATTGAACACCATCTTTGGAAGGCACACGTGAAGAACCCTAAAGATCTGAATGTAGTCCAAAGTTTGGACGGTGAATTACAGCAATGAAGGATGCTTTCGTATGCTTTTAATATACACACTAATCGTAGAATTCTAGGTGAGCAATCTACACTGTACGAAGTATTCCTCTCTTGCTGAACACTTCCAGTCCTCTCTCTCAAAAGTTTAGTCTAATATGCTATAATCTAATAACTGAATCATATGAAGAAAAAACTGCAATTGTGACAGTTGTCATCGATTCCTCCAAAGCACACAAGTTACCTGATGTTTTCTGACATCACCACTTGAGCATCTTTGTGCAAGTGTTCCACCTTCGGTAGTGTATATAAAACATTTATCATCTAAACTGTTAAGAGATATTAGACTTTAACTTTGAAACACAGTTGACATCTATAAGAATTTTAATAAACCAACCAAACAGTTTAATCTTCACCAGAGTGATCCAACAATGTTGCATGACACAGCATTTCCTATCAGAATGGCTCAAAAGGTGATTGGCTGAAAAGTAGAGAACAATCTCTATTGGGTGTCATATAGAATATGCAGGCTGAATAAAGAATCCACTCTAATGCAAGTCCCTGTTCATCTTCATTAATGAGCAAAATACACCCTATCATTCTCATAAACAAGCCTGGCCTAATCAAATTTTCGAGCTTTCCTCAATTGTTCTTCTCGAGTTGGTCTTGGTTCTTCAAATTTGGGCAAAAAACTTCCCATGAACTTTCCTTTTGAAATAGATATAAGTAGTAATTATCATGTAAGAGTTAGATCTGCATCTTGGTCAACCATCAAATTAACTATATCCTGATCTTCCCCACACAACCGAGCTATCAACTTATCCCGAATTGGATGTATGTCCATTTTTATCGAATAAATTCTTTAATAAAAAGGCTTGCATGATATCCTCCAATGAAATAGATTCGTGCTCATAAAGCATTAAGTCTTGAAAATTTAGCAGAATGTGGACCAAAGAATAACAATGAGCCAAACTTCATCTTCGATTTCATATTTAACTTCAAGCAGCCCTGAGTTCAGAATATTTTTTTTTAATTCATCCGGATAGGCTTTAAATTTCTTTCCTTGTCTCGTTCAAGGAGTGTATAATTTCTATTATCGCCAAGCTCTTCCTCAAGGAAAGCAACTCCAATTTCAACCACAAGGTTGCGAGTCTCCCCTTGAAAGCATTCTTGCATGACTTTGTTTCACAGATGCAGCAAGAATTGAGATCTCGCCTTCTTGTACTTCATAATCTTCACTGCTTGCATAAAGGTCTTGAGCATCATGTCCTTCTCAAGAAACGTGTTGTCTAGACAAAGTTGGATGAGAATTGTCCTTACCTTGGTTTGCTATAACACAATTTGTGTTGATTGATCAATAAAACTTAAAATTTGAAACAATTCCTGAAAAACCCTAACAGAATGAACTCTTTGATACCACCAGATTGATAGAGTAGATAAGAAAAAACTACAAATACCACATAGAAATCAATCGCATACGAGCATAAAAAAATTGATGTTAGAAATCCTTGATAAGAAAATCATGAAATTAAAGAATAAATAGCTGCACTAAAGAGAAAATGAAAGAATGAAATAAAAAGGATTCAATTTGCTCTAATCCCTAAAGCAATAAATATATATAAGCAAAAGAAGAGAATTTAAATGACGGTCAATCCCTGCCGGCTCTATCAACTGGGTATGCATCGACTGTACTAAGTTCAAACCAAATTTATACTGCAAATATATTTAAGAAAAGTGAACACATCATCACTAACGATAATGAAATTACAAAATTTAAAATTATTATTTTATTGATAAAATAAGAGACTGATAATAGTGCAATGGATATGGGGTTATTCCAGTAGAAATCTTAATAACCCAACATTAATTATTGACTCAATACTTGAAAATAAAGAGCTCAAAAAAATGACAATTCAAAGCTATGCGAGAAGACTAAATGAAGGACTTTAAGAGTAAAAAAGAGATAATTTAAGATTTTTAAAGCTTGGATAATGAGATACTAAAGTGAAGCTAATTATTATAAAAAATTGCTAATTGTATCAGCAATATGACAAAATATACTTGAAGAATTAAGGAGAGATCCAAAAAAGTAGATATATTTGGTAGTGAAAACCAATAGTTTTAAAAAAATTACTATAAAAAGTGACTTAAGGATAAAAATAATGAGATGTAGAAAAATATAAATAACCATGTTCTAAATCCAAGAAATTAGTTTGATATGCTAAAAAGTTTGCTTTAAAAATTAATAAAAAAATTAACACTATATTGGGGGAAGATACAAACAAAAGATTTCATCTAAGTGCGCTAAGAATGCTAATTAAAAAATTTTGGTGAGGATGAGAACATTCAACACAATGAATAATATTATGTTATTAATGAATAATATAATATTAGCATTGGCAATAGTAAGTTTCTAACTCTAAATCTAAAGTTAGTTACTCTAATTAGATGAGTAAAATAAATCAAAGCCAGAAATGCATCAAATAAAGGAAGAGTTATAAAGCTATAAGATCAAAATACATTCCTATTAATGAGAAAAAGTTTGGACAAGAACAAAGTTTCTTGGGTCACAAAGTTATTTAATACAATTTCAAATAAAATTTAGATAAATAGGGTGTTTGTAATACCTATTTTTAAATTTAAAGATGTTATGTAGGATTAAGTTGAAGAAGATATTAATCAATTGAGCCATGCTTTAACTTTAGGAGAGTGATTAAATACAAATTGCAATAAGGTTAGTATTCACAGAACCAGTTTGATGTTATGATATGTAGATTAACTATGGAAGTATACATTTACTTGTAAATTTGATTAAAAAAATTAGAGAGAAAGAAATATCTTCATTTGCTTTTTAGCAATTTTTAAGAAAAAACATAATAAAAGTATTAAGAGAAGTTCTTTAAATAGCAATGGATAGAAGTATTGTGTTGCTAATATCAAAGTTATTAAAAACATATATAATGGAGCAATTATATCCAGTTGAATGCAAGGAATTAATAAAGAGATTTCTATATCAATTAGTTGCATAAGGTTCTATACTTAGCTCGTATCTTTTTGCATTATTTACAAATATTCTTAGACATTCAAAAATAGGGATCTTGGTGTGCAGATTTTGATGATTTAGATATGAGATTAAAAAATAAAGCTACCATAAGATTCAAAGAATTCAATCTTAATAGCTCCATTAAAATAATCTATACAGTTTGTTTAATCGCAATAGAGTTATAATACTGTGGATATAATAATCAATGATCATGTTATCAAAGAGTATAAAAAATCTGTATGCTGGTTCAATCATGCAAAACAATGTTGAAATTGAGGGTAGTGTGATTAACAGGATCTAAGCTAATTGAAAGAAATAGAGAAAAGTATATGGGGTGTCGAGAGAACAATAATTCCACATAAACTTATAATAAAAATTTTAAAATATCTATAAAATCAGCTTATGCTATATGGGATAAAATGTTAACCAACAAAACATAAGCATGATAAAATTAGAGATGCAAAAAAAAAATGCTAAAATGTATAGATATAATCATGATGAGAAATGAGTTCATTTGCAATAAGGTTGGAGTTGAAACGACCCAATATCGTTACTTTGCAAATTAGGTCAGATCCCGCCTCAGAAATCAGGATCCCGAGAACTTCAAATTGGGGCAAACCAAAATATCATTTGTTAGAAATAATTTTAGATCAAAGTGCCCTACTTTGGAAGAATTCAAATAACAAAAACCCCAGCTTTATTTTTTCTGAATTATTTAAATTCAACAAGTTCAGAAAATTAAATGTGTATGAATTCATCGATTTTCATGTCATTATGTTAAGTATATTATTTAAAGACTACTCAAAAAATTTCATCGATTTTGGAGCGCTGGTTCGATCTCAGTTAATTTTTAAAGTTTAAAACTTCATAAATTAATTAAAAATAAAATTTTAGTCCAAATCAAAATTTTTTAGCTCGAGGGTGTTCGTTACATCATAATACACCTCGGTGACAAGTTTCATTATTTGTGTACGTTGAACAGCGAAAAAATGCCAAAAAATTAATTTAAGTAAGTTCCTTCACATTTTCCTTCTCCCCCCGACCTGCGATCAGATTGCAGGCCCTGTCGTGCAAGAGCGAAAGCTTTCGGGCCAAGGAAGGGCCCTTGCGCCGTTTTGGCGCAGGGATGGCCTGCCAGGTGCCGGCCAGCCCTCCCTCTCCCCCTCCTGACCCCTCCTCTCTATAAAACCCCCACCTTCCTCCCCACCACCAGCCAACTTCCAGCTAGCAGCCCTCCCCTGCTGGCAGCTAGCAGCCATCCAGCCAGCCACTCCTCGGCCACCCCTCAACCCTTCCTTTTCCTCCCCAAACAGCAGCAACCCTCCTCCCTTTCCCCACAGCCCAGCCAGCCCTCCTCCAGCCGGCCAGCCACCTGCCAGCCTCCAACCAACCACCCCCTCCGGTCCATTCAGCCACCCCCACCGATCCCTTCAACCACGTCCAGCTCCCAGCAACCTTAACTATAGGTTAAAAGAGAAAGAAAAAATGGAATAAATAAGGATAGATTTTGCTATTTTCTTTATTTATTCGTTCTTTTATTTTTATTTTTATTTATTTACATATACTTAATAATCATTATTATAAAGATAATAATGATAAAAATTACATCATTCACATAATTATGGTTCTCATTAATTAATAATGAAAACTGTACAAATGTTATAAATTGACTATTATTTCACTTCAAGCATTTTTATTTTGTCATTTTCCTTTTATTATTATTATTATTAATGTTATTACTTTCTGTAGATTTTTACAGTCATTTCTATTTTTGTCCTTTCTTTCATATATTATTATTATCATTATTATTATATAATAATAATGATAACATTATATTAAATATAATTACTACCCTCAAAGACTTAAAATGCTATCTTCTATCAAGATAAAAAAATAAAAAAAGGCAGAATGAAAAAGAAGAAAGTAAAAATTCATAAAAATATCATATCACTTTTATATTGGCTATAAAGCTAATTTTAAAATATTAAAAATTTAAATGCAGATTCGATCAAAGTGTTGAATTTTTGAACTTAAAAGAATAAGGTACCAGATGTCTTTCCTTACTCTTGTTTAATATGCTTTTGCGCTCAACATCGCACAAACTTGATAAAAATGCTTTTAATAGTCACATAAAATGATATATGAACAAGTTTAGATAACTGAGTAGTATGAGTTCCATGTTGATCTACTTTTTAGTCTGATTAGACAACTGCTAGGACAAGGCTGTCCGACATCGGGAGTCATAAGGAGTCTATACTGATAAGCCTTTAAGGGGGCAGGTATAAGGGAAGTTAGGATATGTAGCACAAAAATGAACCCATTTTCCTCAATTTTGTACTTGCCCAACAAAATCATGTTTTGCGCCAGATATCAAACGCTAAATTCTATATTTAATTTTGTGACTGCAATTACTTTTATGCCAAAGTTTTAGTACACTGAAACAAATTTGCAGGGATAATTTTATACAGCTTTTATTTTCTGTCAAATTATTGCTTATTTTGCGTATTATTTCATATTTGTAAAAATGACATCTATCAGTACAAAATTTCATAACTAACTGTTATTCAAATACTCGCACTTTTGAAACGTGTCTAGATCAGGAGTTCGTCCTAGAGGAAGAGTGCTAAAAACCAAGCAGTGCTGATACTGCTTCCTGCTGAATTATCACTCTTTTTGACTCTTTTAAAAGTTTGTAACTTTTGTTTTATTTTGATCATTTGTAATCAAAACTTGTGAATTAATGAATAAATGAGTTATGTTTGATGTCTATATATTTGTCTCTCAAATCACTCAATATGATCATGCGGCTAGAGGACTTGTTACCACTAAAAACCGGTGCTGGATTAACTCTCGCCGACCCAGTGTCGTTATTTTCAAATTAAGTCAAAGCCCGCTTCAGTCATCAAAACTCCGGGAAATTTTAAATTAGGGCAAACAAAAAATACCCTTAGATAAGAATAATTTTTAAGATCAAAGTGTCCTAGTTTGAGAGAAATCCGAATAACGGAAGCTCCCGCTTTATTTTCTGAATTATTTAAATCCTAAAAATCAAGAACATTGAAATACGTGTCAGAATTCATCGATTTCAGTGTCGTTGTATTAAGTTTATTATTTAAAGGCTGCTCGAGAAGTTTCATCGTGGTTAATTTCTGAAGTTTTAAACTTCAAAAATTAATTAAAAATAAAATATTTGGCCGAATCAAAAAATTTCGGCGCGAGGGTGTTCGTCATGTCATAACACACCTCGGTGTCAAGTTTCGTTGTATTCGGATACCAAACGGCGGAAAAATGCGAATAAATTAACTCACTCTAAGTATTATTTAAGTTTTTTTTTATTTTCCTTCTTCCCCCTCTGTTCGCCCCCCCCCCCCCGCCTGTTCCGCGACCTGCTCGCCCGACAGCTTCTGGCGCGGAAGCTTCCGCGCCAGAAAGGGGTCGCCTGCGCCATTTTTGGCGCAGGCTGGTCGGCCCACCTGGCCGACCCCCTCCTCTCCTCTACATAAGCCCTCCCCTTCCTTCCATTTCCCCCCACAGCCCTCTCCTCTTCCAAACCCTAAACCTACAGCCCCTCCTCCCCTCTTGCAGCCCCTCCCCCTCACAGCAGCCCCCTCCACGGCAGCCGCCCCTCAGCCTGTTGCAGCCCAGCCCTCTCCCGCAGCCAACCAGCAAGCAAGCCGGGCCTCCAACAGCCCCCGGCCAGCCCTCCAGCGGCAGCCGGCCACTCGGCAGCCCTCTCCGGCCGCTGCCAGCTTGCTGCAGCCCCCGGCCAGCCGTCCGGCCACCCCGCTCTGGCCTCCCTCCACTTTTCGGCAATCATAATCCTAAAGGTAAGTTGATAAATTTAAAATATATAAAGAGGAGAGAAAAGAGAAGAATTATTCTATATTCTTTTAATTTATACCTACTTAATACTTATTATTATGATAATAATGAGGATATAATATTGTCATTCACATTAATATGGTTCTCATTAATTAATAATGAAAAATATACATATATTATAAAATGACTATAATTTCAATTTAAGTGTTTTCATTTTAACAGTCATTTTTTGTTATGTTATTTCATTCTTATATTATGATTATCATTAAAATAATGATAACAACAATATTGTATCAAATATGATTCCTATCATCAGCAAATTAATAAACGCTATAATAAATATTCTGCCATCGCAGTACCTTAAAAAATCAGACTTCAATTATATTGAGAAAGCGAAAGGACAAAATCAAAATGGAAATAAATGTTACTCCTAAAAATATTGGCTAAGAACTAATTTAAAAATACCCAAAATTTAAATACAGATTGAGCAAACTGTCACTCATCAAAACTGTCGAACTGTTGAACTTTTGAACATAAGGAACAATGTACCAGATGTATTTTATTACTTCTGTTTAAATATAGTTTTTTCTTCTGCTCAGCATCGCACAAATTTGATAAAGGTATTTTTTTTTAGTCACATAAAATGATATATGAATAAATTTGGATAAGTGAGAAGCAAGGGTTCCATGTTGCTTTATACTTTTTGTCTGATCAGACAACCGCTAGGATGGGTGTAACGACCCAAAACCGTTGTATCACAAATTAGGGCAGAATCCCGCCTTAGGAATCAGGATCCCGGGGAATTTCACTTTAGGGCAAACAAAACTACCAATAGATAGAAACAACTTTAAGGATCAAAGAGCCCTAATTCAGGAGAAATCCGAAAGACGGAAGCTCCCGTTTTATCTTCGAAATTTCTAATTTCTGAAAATCAAAAACATTGAAATACGTGTCTGAATTCATCGTTTTCAGTGTCGACGTGTTAAGTATATTATTTAAAAGTTGCTCGAGAAGTTTCATCAAATTCTAAGCGTCGATTTGATCGTGGCAAATTTTCGAAGTTTTAAACCCCTAAAATTAAAATAAAATGAAATTTTGCTCCGAATCAAAAAAATTTCTGCGCGAAGGTGTTCTTCGTGTCGTAACACACCTCGGTGCCAGGTTTCGTTGCATTCGGACGCTGAACGGTGAAAAAAATGAGATTAATTTGAATTTTTAAATTTTTCCATTTTTTTTATTTCTTCTACTCTGTTTTTTTTCTCTTCTTTATGCACGCCCCTCCTTTTTCTCCCGCGCCAGGCTCCGCCTGGCGCCTACCTACACCGTTTTTGGCACAGGTTGTCGGCCCAGAGGGCCGACCCTGACTCCCGGCCCCACTCCCGCCCTCTGGCGGGAGAAGCTTCCGCGCCAGAGCCTCCTGGCGCGCGCGCCAGGCGCCGACCTGGCGCCAGTTGGCACGCGTTGTGGCGCCTCTACGTGCGCCTATAAAGCCCCCCATCCCCTCCCCTCTTCTCCCCACACCTTCCAGCAGCCTCTTCCCATCTCCCCTCCTCAATTCAGCCAACCCTCCTCCTTCATGCAGCCCCGACAGCCCTTCCAGCTACCTTCCGGCAGCCCGGCAGCCACTTCCCGCAGCTTCCAGCAGCCCGGCAGTCCCCGGCAACACCTTCCGGCAGCCCGGCAGTTCCGCAGCGGCTCCAGCAACCCTCGGCCACCCTTCGGCCAACCCGTTCCAACTCTCTTCGTATTCCGGCGATCCTAAATCTAAGGTAAGAGGAGGAAATTAGAAGAAAACATTTGTTTTCTCTAAAGCTTGTTACTCTCCTTATAATTATCAAGTTATATCTAGTCATGCACAATATAATTATTCTCATTTATTAATAATGAGAACAATTCAAATTGTTATAAATGACTATTATTGCCAATTCAGTCATTTTATTCGGACTTTTTCGATCATAATCTCAAGAAATTTTAAACTGCTTTAATTCTACACTTTAAATCAATCGAACTTCAAAAGCGGAAGAAGAACAGAATGAAAGAGAAAATTAAACTCCTAAATCATTTGATTAAAAAATTAACTTAAAAATATCGGGGACTTAAAATGCAAATTGAGCGAACTGTCACTCATACGAGCTGTTGAACTTCTGAACTTAAAGACTAAAGGTACCCAGTATATGACTTGCATTACATATTGCATTTTTCTATTACTGCTTTGCTTCGCATATTTGCTTTGAGCCGAATTTCGTTTTGAAGCTTGGTTGGTTGTCCGGAACCAACGTAATATCATTCGGGGTTGTTACCGGAAAATGACATCGGTATCATTCAGGATTGTTACTGAAAAATAACATCAGTAACATTCGAGGTTGTTGCTGGAAAAATGACATCAGCAATATTCGGGGTTGTTATTGGAAAATGACATCAATAACATACGGGGTTGTTACTGGAAAAATGACATCAATAACATTCGGAGTTGATTACTGGAAAATGACATCAGTAATCTTTATTTGATAAATACTTGTTGCAGGAAGCTACTCGCTTATTTTACGCAGTTGCCTTACCTATTCTGCATTTTTATCTCTGCTAAACGCGTTTTCGTAAAATAATTTGTTATTGTATACTGTTGTACTTAAAGTATTCTCTAATTACTGGGAATTCAAATTCCGGTATTATTTTCTGTACAATACCAGATCAGGTGCTTCTACAAGAGGTTAAACAAAAACCTTAACTTTCAAAAGGATCAACGACGGCGCTGAAATGCTTATTTTGTTTTTTTTTTGTACAATGGTGGAACTTGTAATAAAAACTTTTGATAAATGAAAAATATCATTTACTTTTATATGCGCATTCTTTTTCTCTCAAATTGCTTGATAGATCCTGCGGTGAGCAGTTACCCAATGCCAGAACGATTTCTACCGAACCGGCATCGGGCCCTCACAATGGGGCTATCCGACATCGGGAGTCATAAGGAGCCTATACTGATAAGCCTTTGAGGGGAAAGGTATAGAGGAAAGTTGAGATATGTAACACAAAAATGAACCCCCCTTTTTCTCATTTTTGTACTTGCCCAACAAAATTATATTTTGCCTCAGATATCAAGCGCTAAAAATTTTGTATTTATTTTTATGACTGCAATTATTTTTATGCTAAGTTTCAAGTGCAATTAAAACAGGTTTGCAGGGATAAGTTTGTACAACTTTTATTTCTTGTCAAATATTAATTATTTTGCTTATTATTTAACATTTGTAAAGATGACATCTATCTGTACTTAATTTCACATCTAACTGGTATTCGAATGCCCGCACTTTTGAAACGTGCCCAGATCAGGAGTTCATCCTCGAGGAAAGATGCTAAAGAACTGAGCAGTGCTGATACTGCTACTTGCTGAGCCACCGTTTTCTTTTTGACTCTATCTACTTTTAAAAAGTTTATAATTTTTCTTTTATCTATGTACTCAAGACTCGTGAATTAATGAATAAATGAGTTATGTTTGATTTCTATATATTTGTCTCTTAAACCACTCAATATGATCCTGCGGCTAGAGGACTTGTCGTTGCTTGTTGTTGTCGCTAGTACTATTCCACAAGTAAACCGGTGCTGGATTAGCTCCAGCTGACCCGGCATCGGGTCCTCACACCCAGCACCGGGTCCTCACAGGAGTAACTTCAGTTGAGAAAAAAGTTACAAAATATCATCTTAGATGGTTTAGAAACATTCTATGTAGACTGTTAGATGCCCTGATTAGAATTTTCCCTATGTTAAAGTGTTGGAAAACCAAAAACAACATGGCAAGAGATTATTAGGAAGAATCTCAAATGCATGGAGCTAATGAAGAGGTTGTTATTTTGATTACAAGGAGACGAAAAGATTTATGTAACTGACCTCACTTAGCAAGACTAAGGCTTGGTGTTGTATATACGCATTGTTTAATGTGTTTTGGAAAATTAGAAGCCATGCAAAGTTAATGATAATGCTTAGGCAAAATCTAGTAGCAATCTAGTAAAACTCATGGTTCATAACCTGAGATGCTGCAGTTAGTAAAACAAAATCACCCAAATTGGTGTAGTAATAGAAGGAATATTGGGAAAGTGAGTTTCATGAGACTGCTTTTATCCATATAATCACTTTGAGATGTACATCTTCTTTCAAAACCCTCAATTTTGAAAATCCCTCAATTTTGAAATACCTAATATTCCTTTTTACTTTGGCACAACTTTCATCAAACCAAACAGCCATATAAACAACATAATGAAAAAGAACAAATGAGAATTTTTTTACCTATATAAAGCAAGGTCAAGAAACTGCAAGAGCTACCAATGGTAGAAAGGATCCATAAACCAAAAATCACCTGGAAACATAAACACGATTTAGACATTTTCAGTGTGAATATACCCTGAAAAAAACAGTAAAAAAATTTACACCGAATAGTATTAAATAACATGAGCAAAGAAACAGAGAACAGACATACAAGAAGGAATTTCTTCAGATCCCGTCCAGACACAATGTCTCTTAGAACAGCAAAGCTTTTGTTTATCTCGTATCTCAGTGAAAAGGTAACATTCAAAGCCAAATCTTCAGGAATGCACAGCTCAGGAATGATGGGTGGAAATCTGACAGAAAAGACAAAAGAGTGATAGTGTTATTAGTATTATTTTTAGTTACAGTCAAATTAAATTATCCAAAAATAAAACAAGCTCACTTGTTAATAAGCATCGCTGCTTTGGACCACAAGAATAGAATGGCCAGTGTGGAAATCAACCCATAGGAAACAACTGTGAGCAAATGATACTCCAGCAGTTCAAATAAGATCCAAATAACAGTTGACACAGAAAAAACTCCAGCTGAGATTTTCTTGTTTCTCCACAGCAAAATGTCGGCAGCTGCATTATATTAGAAATAGAATGATTAAGCTTAGAAGTTAAGAACATGATCATAGATTATAAATGAATTGCTTGGGTGGGATTAGCAAACTACAAGAAATACTAAAGCAACAATGAATACTTTCTAAAAAGCTTACAAATAATCTAAATCCAAACCAATACAATCGCAGCACAAATAAAAAAAATGGATTACCGCATGAGAAATAAATTGCAATACTCTAGATGCAGGTACACAGAAATTACTACAACCCATAAGCTTATCCACTGGCACTGGCACTGCCACCAGTGTTGTTGCAGGTGAATCAAAATTTTATCATGCACCCATGCTTTGATTAGAAAATATCACCTCATTACCCATAAGATGAGTGCCTTTATTAAAAGCATGCAAGATCAACATCACATATAAAGGTGGCACAAAGTTGTTAAGCAAGCCCACACCTTAGTAAGAGAGCGAAGATGGTGAATCAATTTTATAATGAACTTTTATACGAGACATTATAATGAAAATTTGGAAAATGTATCAAAAATTAGATATAAAAATGCGCTCCAATATATAAGCTAGAATATATGTAGTCGAAATTCCAGGGCAGCACTGAAATGTAATAGTTAATAAATTAGCAAATAATACTCATACACAAATATGAACAGAAAATTGCAAGAACTTTAACCAACAAAAGTATAATACATGTATTTTAAGTATCATACTATTGCATTATCAAAGAACTCATTAGCATGTTAATATTTGACACATTATCATGATTTTTTTAATTATAAAATTATTAATTTAAATTTAAATTCTAGAACTCATATTTTTCATTTTAAACGTTAAAACAATATACATAAAAAAAAAACATTGCTTAGTTAGCCGGAATCTTGCCAAATAGATAGCTTATGCTAACGATGCTTAAATTCAGCCGTTTGAAAAAAAAAGTTCATAGAAATGATACTCCTCGCGATTTAGCAAATTCCTCAAAAGGTGGGATTTAATAACGTTTGCGGTGATAAGATTCACGAAACATAGCAATCAACAAAAATAAAATAGTAAGTAACCACACATCCAATGAACCTACGAAACAGCCATCTCGTACCCACTAAAAGTAGGCAAAAACGATTAGGGTTTAAAAGAGAGCAGATAGAGGAGTGCAACAATTCGTACGCTTGCCGCCGCCTAAGACCTGGTGCACAGGCTTCTCCCTCCAGAAGAGGCAGCGAATACTAGTTTTAGCAGAAGAAGAAGAGGGTTCCGATTTGTCATCGTCAGAATCGGACGAGGACGAAGAGTCGTGCTGCCGAATTGTTTCCTCTATCTTATCGATGATAGACCTCGGCTCAGCATTGGGACTGAACTCCTCCGTGTGCTCCGCCATCGCTACGCAAAGAATGCGCCACCGGCTTCGCTACTTTTTCTCGAGAAAGTCGCGAGAGCGAGAGAATCTTTTGACCACAACGATGAAGGATCTGAGCACGAGTGTCAGCTTCTTAACAGACCAGACCGCGCATGATGTTTGGCGAGCGTACGACACGCGGCTTAGCTGAGAAGCAAACATGTGTGCTTATATAAAGCAGGATGTTTCGAAGTGGAGGTAGCAGTTTGATTATTAATATAAGGAAAATGCTACAGTTCCATAGTAATATCCATTGAATAGTCTTGATGAGCTATTTTGCTGACTGGCAAATAGCCGCATCAGCAAAACCAAAATCCCGCAAAACCTAAAATCGAAAACATATCTTCCCGATCGCTTCGCAAAAAATCATGCTCGCTTTCTCTAAACCTAAATCCCGTCGCCTCTCTTCTCCCGTCGCCGCTCACCACTGCTCTCTCGTTTCTCCCGAACGCTTCACGCTTCGTCTCATCCGCGTTCGCTTTGCTTTTCCCATCGAGAAGGAACCACTTATCCAGTCGCTTTCCGAAACTCGGTGGCGTTTCTCACAGCATCTCCCTCCTCGACCGACGCAGGATGACGCTGTTTCAGCACCCTTCACTGCAACCGCCGCCTCTGGAAGGGCCCATTTCCTTCCCGACGCCACTGCTTCAAGAAGTCTCGCCGCCTCTGGAAGGAAACCTAGGTTCTCTAAATCCTCCACCCCCTCAGCCTCATCCAGGTTTATTCTCAACAATATACATTTCCTAACTTCTGATTTTGTGCATTGAGTATTGGTTGTTCACTTGTTATTATATTGAGTGTTGGTTGTTCACTTACAAAATTTGAGCATTGAGTATTGGTTGTTCATGGGCATCTATCTTATATATTGTGCATTGAGTATTGAGTATTGGTTGTTCAAATTTTTAGTAATGACAACTGAAAGAATTCATGTAATGTTTTTGTGCTTGTCATTAATGTAATGGTTTCTTGCAAATGTGTCTTAATTTTTTTTTTTAGAGTTGTTGAGCTTGGATAAGAAGGGTAGCAGTGGAATGATCAGTATGAAATTGTCTTTGCCATTTCAGCTTTTAAGCATGCAGAATTTTAAAAAAATTTCTATTGCATCAAGGATGGCTTGATACCCTCAAGCAACCAATGTCATCATTCCATTATTTTTGTCATTATTTTTCTATTTTGATTAGTGAAGCAAATACCTATCTATTTGTCTAATTAAAATGCTTGAAAAATTTCGGCTTTATATTTGTCAACTGCATGTCTTGTCTAAAATTGGACTGTTTGGTGGTTATTATAGATTGTAATTCGGCAGTTATTATTCCTCCACTGTTATTTCAAATCATTAAAGATTGATGGAATTCTTAAGATTGTGTTCATTGCAGAAATGGATATTCATGCAGTTTTGTTTATAAAAAGACTGTTTGGATAGCACCATGTTGATGAAATGGCAAATAACAGAAATATATTAGCAACACAACAATTAAATTTTATCAGGCATTTTAGAGTATTCCATGGTAATTTGGTAGTTATGTCTTATGTTCCATTAACATTTGCAGCCTTATTTGGAGATTGTCTTAATCTTGCAGCACGCTTGGACATAGCGATAGATGTTGCTTATGCTGTGACGTATCTCCATATGTATGCAGGTAAGAAAAATGCATGGGCTACTTTCAGCTTTGCCTTACTGCAATTTGCATCAAAATAGAGAATGTAAAGCCTTTATTGTTTTGAGAATGGAATAAACGAGCATTTTGTTGTGTTGCTAATATATTTCTGTTATATGCTTTCATTGACTGAATGGGATAAATGGGATAAATGAGCATTTTGTTGTGTTGCTAATATATTTCTGTTGATGCTGCTATTGATGTTGTCCCAATGGTTACAAATGGTTACCTTCTTGTTGCTGGTTGATTATTGCTTTGTTCGTATGTTCATCTCCTATATACTTTTATTATATAGGTGGGAAAATGCAATTTAGGTCAACTGCATGTCTTATCTAAAATTGGACTATTTGGTGGTTATTATTCCCCCACTGTTATTTCAAATCATTAAAGATTGATGGAATTCTTAAGATTGTGTTCATTGCATAAATGGATATTCATGCAGTTTTGTTTATAAAAAGACTGTTTGGATAGCACCATGTTGATGAAATGGCATAGCTACATAAAAATCCTTGTTTGCACTAATTTTTAAATCAGCAAGCCTTGTTTGCACAATTAGATGTGATGATGTATTTTTGTCACTAGAGTTCATCTTCAGTTGAGTTTTTTTTTTCCTTAATTTAAATTTTCAATGGCATGAAGGATGGCTTGATACCCTCAAGCAATCGATGTCACCATTCATTGCTAAAGCTTTAAGCCTTTTTTCCCCTATTTTTGTCACAAAATAATGCTGATTTTTGTTTTTAGTCAACATTCTTTAATGGTAACTCTTTATTTTGAAATCTAACTAGATCGTTAAAGAAATAGGTATGCGCTGTTCATTAAGCGAAACATGAAGAAAAATGAATGTGCCGAAAACTAATTGACAGTACGAGTAGACGTGGTATCATTTTGCATTATGTATTCTCTTCTTTGCTTTTATTCTGCTAGGAATGAATAAATGTTAGTTGTTAGACTGATTTGATTCATCTACTTTCCTATCTTATGATGAATACATTGGTACTTTCATTCACAGTCATTATTGCTTTGATACTAGAGTAGAAATAGATAGGAATGATTTTCTCAAGTATCAGAAGCTGGAAGCAGCAAAAGAAAGTGTAGGGCTCCTTAATGTCTTTTACTTTATAATATAAATTGTCCATTAGCAAAAAAAAAATATTGATTGCTGTTTGCACACGTTACTTTTTGATTGTTTCGCAGTATACAGAAACATTCTTATATGCAAAATGTGAGTTGCCATTGCCTTTATACAAAGTATGCTGATGTTCTCATAGCCCGGTTTCACACTATTATATGCAAAATGCTAGTTTTAAACTCGAATAATCCTGGTACACTTTATCTTTTTCACTTATTCAGAGTAGGAATCTTGCGTCCTTTCTTTGTTTGGAGATTTTTTTTTCTTTGGCTGGTATCATTTGAGCTAAAGATATGGCCAGAAAGCTCTCTTTGACAAGGGCTTTATTCTACATAGTGATGCAGTGCCTGGGTGCCATTTGCGGCACTGGTGTTGCCAAGGGCTACAAGAAGAGCCTCTACAAACTAAGGTTTTCTTCAAATCTAATGCTAATGAAAGTTAATATAATAAATGCTTGTAGATTCATTCTAACTCTGACATAGTTGATATACAAGTAAAGGTACATGGATATCTTCTTTCTTTTAAATTGCACTTTATTTACTGTTTCTACCTTTGCTTTGATTTCGAGCTTATTCCATATTGATGCTGCATTGTTTATATTAATAGAAATGAATATCACTATTTATGTTTAGATGCTATTTTACTACTTTAACTTTACTCTTAAGTTTGTTTCTTATCAATGTTGGTTATTTTAGTTTTGAAGCTTATTGTTGTATTTTAGTTTTGAAGCTTATTCCATATTGATGCGCAGGTAAGGTTGACAGAATCCATTCTTCAAACTTTTTTCCATTCCAAAAAATGGGGTACACTTGCCTTTGTTCTTCTGGAGATCCAATTTTAGTGCCTTGTTTCTGGTTTCCTCAACATTAAGGGAATTTATTTCAAATTATAGCCATATATATTATATGACTTGCTTCCATCATCTTACTTTCCAAATATGATTCAAAGTTTGAAATGTTGTATTGCTTACAATTACATTAAAAGATGTGTTTTGTTCCATTCTTATTCAATGGGTATGTGGAAGTGTAGCACATCTTATGCAGAACGTCTGCTTAGAGAATTTGTTCTGCAATTCTCAGCAGAAAGATAAAAAACATTTTAAAAAAAGAGTAAAGGTTGGAAAGTTTGGTTGCACGTTATTGGAAGCGATGCATTTAAGATTATCCTACTATGAAATTCTGCAACCACTTTAATTCAATTGGCATTAGATGTTGAATTTCTTTTGCTTTGCCGTATTTTCTTATTCTATTTAAGCAGATACTTAGTTGGGTTGTTTATTTTAAACTATATTTTTTCTTTAGACACTTATATTTAGGGAAAGTAGTACTAATTTGCTGAATGCAGGATTGAATTTTGTGCAGTGAATTTTAATTATTGAGCCATTGTTGCTTGTATAAGCTTACCTTATGGAAGCAGACGGGAGTTTTGTTTTGAACTTTCAGAGTAGGTTTTAATGTGGTTTATTGTATTCAAACTGACATTTTTATTATGAACCATGATGCTCCCGTCTCGTTTCAATGAGTTTAAATATTTAAGATTTCAATGGCATCAAGGACGACTTGATACCCTCAAGCAACCGATGTCACCATTACCAGCTTGACAATGATTCAATTAGCCCAGTGCAGTTATATTTTTTTTTTCACCACACACATAATTATTTTATTATTCTTGTGAAGATCATGGATCCAAAAATTGGAGCTGAGAATGAAATCACTGTCTCTATTGATGAGGGAATTCGCCCAGAAACATACTTGTTAGGACATGCAAAACTCAAACCTGCATTTAAGAAGGGTGGAAGCACCAACCGCAAGTTCTGAATCTTATTGTTGTATTTTATAAAATGTGCTTAACTGATTTTTCTTGTAGGTAATATTTATTTTGCATCAAATAGAGAAATTTCATATATTTGCTTTTCCACAATTATTTTATTCTTCTTTTTCATCCCTTTGCCTTCTTTCACTTAAGTGGATGGTCGCCGCTAAAATTTATTATTAAATGTTGGTATTTGTTGGTGCGTAAAGAAATCAAATTCAAAAACTTAATAGGTGTTTCTAAAGCAGGTCATCGCTTAAAGGAAAGAAAATTTGCTGCTACAAAGTGCGTAATGAAGTCAATTTAATCATATGGTTCTTTTAATTCAATGCAATTATATTCAAACTGAGTCTTATAATAATCCGAATGATTTTATAGTATATATTCTTTGGTTTTGAATTGAATTGAAATAAATGTTACTTTATTTTAGAACATTCTATAAAGGGTTGCTTTTTATTGGTGCTGAAACTCTGTCATTGTGTTTTGATCATCCAATTGTTGGCATGATTATAGAGGCAAACTTGCATAGGCGTAAGCTATGACAGTTGTATACTACTCAAAACATTTTCACAGCCAAATAAGCATCAAGAGATACAGTATAAAACAATGCAAACTTGCAAACTTGCATAGGCGTAAGCTATAACAGTTGTATTCTATACATCTTTACTTTTTTTTTAATGATTTGCTGGTTACAGTCTGATTGATGTTGCTGGGAACCGCAAGTCAGTTGTTATTCATGTTCCTTACAGAATTAGGAAAGCCAGGAGCCTTGGTGCTGCCATAATTTATAACAGAGCTCATCTTTACTTCTTATGATTGTATGCAGTTTTCAATTTCCTATTTTATTTCAGCAAGCTCCTATGCACTACTGCTTTTCATCCCTGTTCTTATTTCTTTCAAGTACGGGCAATCAAGCCTTTGTGTGACTTAATTTATTTTTATTCTAGTTGCAGCTTTTCTTATTTTGACATGAGAGCATTGCCTTGCCTGAATGTATGGAAAATTAGTCCACCCCGCCTAATAGGGACTGGGCTCTGTGATGCGGTTACAGCTTTTATTTCTTGTTATCCTTCGTCTGCTTCCATTGTGAATTGTTTTCTTCTCATCTTAAAAGTGTTAAAAGGGAAATGCTGGAAGCAAAGAATGTGGTGGTGACAGAGAGGTAAGAGTGTCTCTATTATAAATGTCTTTTATATTATCTCTATTATAAATGATGATGCTCCTATGGATATGCATGATGTTCTTAAATCTAATGATATTTTCTTAAGAATTAGAAGCAGTGCTCTTAAGAATGGGAAGCTGGTTTAGGAAACATGGCATTGGGATAATTTTTTTTCTTAAGAATTAGAAAATCAATGTAGAGGAGGTGATGGAGCTTGATGATATGTCATCCTGCACTGTTAACTTAGTGTTTCTTTTCATGAAAAGTTATAAAATTGAATAAATGCAAGTGATAAAAGCTACGGCTGTGAACATGATTGCTGAATATTCAATTGTCAGAAGTGAGCATCTATTTTATTACTGAAATAGCTTCTTTCATCTCAATGGAATCATTGATGTCTGACATTTCAGCCACTTGCACCATTAATCATTTATCGGCAGGTGAAATTCTCCAAGAGGCGAAATGGAATCATGAAGAAGGCGAAGGAGAACAACATTCTTTGTGATGCCCAGATCCCTATGGACAGGTAATTTCTATTTTTATGATTGCTTGATTATTTATTAGATACTGTTATTTAAATTTTACTAAACTTTATCTTATTAGATATTGCTTGCTCTTGACAGGTCTTCAGTTATCTCAGATGTTGAGGCATTGAAGCTCGACGGGCTCTGCAAGGATGGCCTTGTTCAAGAGGCAATGAAGCTGTTTGGCTTGATCCTTGAAGTGGTTATTTACGCTGCGGTCGTCGAAGGCTTCTGCAGGGCTGCAAAAATTGATGATGCTAAGGGGCTGTCAATGTTGTCGTTCTTCAATGCAGTTGTTTAATGCTGTGGCAATGGCAGCAGTTCTACACTTTCGAAAGAGCTCAATTTTGTTTTAATTTGAGTTGTATCAACTTTTATTTATTGTTTGAAAAGTAAATGTATTAATTCAGATAATGTAATTTTCTTCGTGTTAAAATGAAATAAACTTGAGTTGAAATTTTAGTGTACATTTGCTTTCTATATCCCCTCGTAGTTTAGTTATGTGTGGTGCATTAATCTATTTTATTTATGAATCTCCATTCGATGATCATGATTAATCTTGCACAGTTCAAACCATTTTAACCCATCAATACTCATAGATTATTTGTAATCATACGAAATATAAATAACATTACATACACAAATAAAATTACATTATACTTTTTTCTTATTTTTTATTCCAAATAATTGCGCCATCCAAAATTATAACAATATGATTATATCAAAACATTTGCAATTGAAAATATTTGAGCAAATCAAAGTCAAGGTAGAGATTTAAATGAAGATTCACTAATGATATGGATGATGTGGGTCCAACCATGTGTACAATGTGAAATAAAGAACAATGTGAGCTGTTGAGAATTCTATGACAACAACCTTAGAGTAGTATAAGGCTGAATGTGTTTGGACATGGCAATAAATGTCTAGAAAGCTGCGAATGGAAATTGAAAGAAGAGCAAGAAAGAGAGACGCATAAGCAGAAGAAAGAGCCTTGGAAAAGGGAATGGTGTATGGGAGGGAACTAATTGTGAAATAAAGAATAATGTGAGCTGTTGAGAAGCAAAGCATCGCCCTTAATTCATCATTTTATTCATTACATTCTAACGCATTTATTCCTAATTAATCTACATCTTCTTTTCCTATTTGCTAACCATCAGATTCAACTAATGCTTTTAATTAGACCTTATTCCTTAGCTGTCCCAATTCTAGTTGAGACTACGAGTGGATTTAGACAAAAATGAATATTTTTATTTGTTGAAGTGAACCTCTGCTAAAACTGCTTATATGGCCATGAAAATTTCAGCCTTCTGCACTAGTTCCTGCATGAGCTACCCCTGATAATAGACAAATTCTCCCAATATTTTGTATTCAATGCCAAAATTTAGTGATGCAGGGAATCGAACCCTGATCTTCTCGTATACCATACGAGCACTCTACCATTTGAGCTACATCACATTCAATCCATAAACATCATATATGACCCAGATTTGTAATATTCCCCAAAATAATGAGGTGAGATAAAAAGCTTAGCAAATAAAAAGGACTTAGAAAGGCTTCAAAAAATAAAGAACAATACACATTCAATAAGTTTATATTAAATCAATGTAATGTAGAACAAATACTAGTGATAATGAACAAAACTACTAATTGGAGGTCAAAATTACTTGATCACAGTTTAGTAGCT
Organism: Gastrodia elata; assembly: GCA_016760335.1. NCBI lineage: Eukaryota > Viridiplantae > Streptophyta > Magnoliopsida > Asparagales > Orchidaceae > Gastrodia > Gastrodia elata. The sequence continues at coordinate 7,467,265 of CM028677.1, read as the reverse complement.
TTGTTCATTATCAATATCAAATGAATCAGTTTCTAATTCATGCTAATGTACTTTTCATATCATATTAACAAGTAACATAAGGTTAATCATCATTATATTATGCATTTAAAAACTGTCCATAGACGCATGGCAGTAATTATATAATAGTTTGATTTACTAGATATCAGTATTGGTATAACATCATATGCTTTTATCAGTGCACTCAATCAGTCAATTACGAAAACCATTTTATCCTAATGCAACACTTGCATGCAACAGTAAAATAAAAAAATCAATGGCGTGTACATGTAGTAGCCCCCATAAACTAAATCAAAATAATACATAAAGCAAACTAAATCAAGTAAACAAACAGCCTAAACAATATCATCTTTATGACAAAATTTCATGAAATTGTGCAACTATATATTTAGAAGCTGCATCATAATCAGAGCATGATGTAATTCTATTAATTGAAGGCAATTAGATCTTAAAAGCAACTAACTGAATACAGTTCTATTTTCTGATGCATTTGCATCTATTTAATTAACAATAACAGTTTGCAAATAATAAGAAAGTGTATTCAGTTAACAGAATAAGCACATTGAACTAATATCGTTTTAAAAGCTGTAACATCAAAGTATCAAATAAAAGCATAAACAAAACTAAAAACTAACAGCACACATCAACTCGAAGTCTCTCAAGCAACAAATCAGAAGGCCACAATGTTCACATATTAACTTTCAGTCTGCTCCCTCAAACGACGAATAGCGCTTCTAACGGTCACAGCGCTCGCAGTGCTGCAAAATTTTATTTCAAAAATAATGTTATAATATTAGAAAAAGTCGAACTAAATCCCAACAAGCTCAGTTACAGGCCCATGGATGAATTACATGTGGCATAGGCATACCACTTGTCATCTATCTACAGACAACAGAAGCTTACTTGAGAGTATAGGCACCTCCAGCTTTAACCTTCCCACAGTCCTTGCATCCCCATATCCCTACAGCTTTTCTTTTCACAGCATACTGTAAAACAAATGCAAAAAAGGATAAAATTATCACATTTTATACACACAGATAAACTGGATACCATCATTCCATTTATAAATGATTAGAAATAAAGTTAAAGACCAAAAAGTAAATCAAAAAGCTAGCAACACGCATTTCAATCTCAGAAAAGAGAACACGTACAAATTCAAAGAAAGCATGATTGGAAAAATGAATCGAATTTATATTTTACAAATATCTATAACCATTTTTAACCATGATATGGTACTAAAGAAATCTAATACACCAACTCAACAGGTGTTTCAAAAGTAGATGGTCATTTATGAATTGAGAGGTTTACCACTAAGAAGAGTAAAATGAAGTCAAAATTTAATTATATAACTTTTAGTTTAATGCAAACTTTATTCCTATTAAAACCTTAAAATAATCGGGATGATTTTATATTATGCATTTAAATTTAAGAAAAATTCATACATACTACTTTAATTATCACACCAATCAATGAAATCGGTGAAATACCCAAGATCCACACCAGTAATTACTCCAAAAATGAAACATATAATAAATGCACAAAAGTCTGATTAATTAAGGAAAGACAGCATGTTTTTGGATAACACAATCCACAATTATTAGCATTGTATCAAGATTGAATCAAAGAAAATTTAAATAAGAACCAAAGAAAACAGAAACAAGATAGGAAAAACAAAACAGAGACAAGATCGGGCAGTCACCGTATCCATTCTCAACAAGATAGTTGAAGCTGTGACCATTGCAGCTGTACGTGAACCTGTCGTTGGAAGGCGGCAGTCTCTGAAGGCACTGAGCTGCGATCTCGACTAAGTTGCCCTTAAACTCCGTGTGCTCTGCCAGAATCAGCGATCCCCGAGAAACGAAGCTGTAGATTAATGTATTCTGCTTCATCTTCCGAAGCTTTGTTGAACTCGAGATTCCTGCAAGATTTCTCCGAGAATAGGAAAGCTTGAGGGAGGGGGAAGGGATGAAGAGGGTGTGGGAGAGGTCTTCCGACGGAAAAGAGGGAATGGTTTATGGTCAAGAAGAGGGCGACGACGTGAATCCGAAGGCGTTCTGGCGCTGGGATTCGAGTTGGAGATGCCGCTGCGGTTAAGATTAGGTTTTGGCTTAGGAAGCGGAGGCAAGGACCGACCATTCAGGGTGACCTTGAGACGACGGGAGGCTTCGAGCCTGGGAGAGAGATTACTTGTAGCCTTAAGCCTTTGAAACGAGGGAAGCCGGATTCGTTGTTTTGCAGTACCCTGAAGTGGCATCATTATCGCTAGAGTTAGGAGAGAAAGAAGAATGGAGGCCATTGCCGCCGAAAAAGGCAGCGACTTTGCCGGAGACTCCGGCGGCTTGGTACACTTCAGTTTAATCTTTTCGCTCCCTATAATGGCCTTTACAGAGAGGAAGGGCCGAAGGAGGGGAAGAGAAAACTCGGGCAAGGCTTCGGCTTCGCGATGCGGGCGGACGAGAGAGAAGCGAAGAGGTAATTAGGTTTAGGTTTACCGATTTTGTAGAGATTCTGACGTGGCAAGACTTGCCACCTATGATGCCAACACATCCTTACATCACTGTGGCTACAATGGTGTAAGGGTAGCAGCACTCTTAATATAAATACAGTTTGACTATCAAAATAAATAATTTATATTTTTGGGGGCTGTATGCTCATGAGGGTCAATAGTGTGTGAGATTTCCTATGATTGGCCCCTGTTTGGTCCAACTAGATAGCAATGTTGAAATTTTTTGTAAAGTTTCAACTTTGAACTTATGTACTTGTAAAGTTGAAATTTCATAGTGATATTGGATGCTTGTAAAGCTGAAATTTCTTTTAAAGGAGAAGATGAGAGCGAAAACCTAAGGGTTCCCTTTGTTGGTGATGGCAGCTCTTACTTGCTTGTTTACCTTGTGTGATATTTACGCTTCTCCTTTATGGACGGCTCTTAGAAATCCACATTTTCATGTTTTTCAGCACCACAAAGCTTCGATCTGAAGTATTGTCGTGCGACCAAGAAGAAATTTCTATATTTGCAAAAGCAATAGCAAAACGTGCGAAGATCTAACCCCAAAACCTAATTGGTTTTAGTTGGGTAAAAAACACTCATTCTCAACCTTGCTTATTGCCAGGAAGGCAATGTTGAAACCCAAAAGAGATCTTGAACATTGTGTTGGCTTGAGGCTTCTACCTCGTTAAGCTAGCTTATGATTTAAGACTTTCGTCGCATCCACGAAGAAGGCCATTGGAACTTCTTTGGCGCTCCTTTCCTAGTTAAGCATTTAGATATGACAACTGATATTAGATTAATAGATCTAATACCAAACTGCGATGTTTGACTCCAACTACATGCCCTCGATGGATCTAATTAAAGATTCTGGCACCTGAGTAAAAATAATAATATTCACATCATACTATATCATGATCTAATAAACAAAACTTTAACATACACAAAAGCATAACATCAAATTACATCATATATCATATAATTTACAAAATACAGTCTTATAATTTTTATATACAAACTTTAAGTCTAAAAGTTCTAATAAGTATTAAGATTAAAGACTTGCAAAAGAAAAAGACAGCATAAGACAAATAGGTTCGCTCCTCAGGCCTCAGGATGATGATCTCACAACAACAACAAGAATGTCAAGCTCTACCACCTGGCATATGAAACATGTTGATATTTGAATATCATTAGCACAAACTAATTAAATGAAATAATTATAGAAAGATTTACTGATATATAAACTTAACATGATAATTTTGAAATTAGAATAAAGTTGCATCACTTAACATTGGTTTCTCAAATCTTAAAGTGATGAGTTTGTAATTTGTAATTTCATCTACATTTGCATATAATTTTACGGTCACAGTTGCGCTTTGCTTTAGAAATTACATTTGCACTTTGCATTTGAATCTACAATTGTAATTGAAATTTAATTTGCATAATTAATTTAGCATTTACACATGTAGAATACATTAATTTCTCAAATTGATATCAATAAAATGATATAATTATATAATTACCAAGAAAAAATATTCTTAAAATATAATTAAATTGAATAATATTTTTTGATGTATTATCAAAAGAAACAACATTTATTGAAGTGTTCAATATTTATTATTTTGATAATATATATGCTATCTTAGTATAAATAAATATAATTCTCATAATAAATTTTTAAAAAATTGAGGTTATAAAAAATAAACAATTATAAAAGCAATAAAATATTAATTATTCTATAATAATAATGGAGTGTTTGGATATTATATATTCAATCAAATTTCATCAAATTCCACTATTTATTATTGTATTCAATCACTAAACATTTCCATTTGTGCACAATTAAAGAAGATTATAGCACGTTTGTTGATATAATTGTGATCCTTATAATATGTAACGCCGTAAATATATCATTCTCAAGTAGTAGTACGGATCTCCTTATACTTCTCAATGACACAGTGAGCCCATTTCTAGATATCTATACAAACGTATAATAATCAACACTACAAAATCAATGATAAGATTGCCTCATTAATATGATAATACTTAAGAACATGTGCAAATCAAACTTAAGAGTATAACAACAAATTATTAGGTTCTCAAAATAATAAATTTTGAAATTTGATAAAGATAATAACTAGCATATCAGTTATAGTTCAATAAAATTATAATCATCTACATACCTAGGTTGATAAGACCTAGTGGTGCTAGATAAGAAATAAAACATTTATAATACATTCAATGCAATGCTTGCAACAAAACTAAAATAATAATTTAAAATTATCATGTAGCATAAGGAGATAATCAATATAATATTAATATGCTACAATGCAAAACTTAGATGTTGATAAGCAGTTTACTAGCTAAGTTGTACATTCATGATCACACACATTCATATATGGCTCACCTGATAATAAAATAATGCAAGACAATGTCCATATGCAAATTGGAATTAGAAATATCAATTATATAAAAATTGATATACATTTGGCATTACAATAATTATTAGGCAATGCAGCAATAACATATACTAGCAATATGATAAATTCATAATTTATTTCTTAATTAAAGGAGGATTTCATTCATTTTTATATTAAAACTGTTTTCTTAATCAAATTTTACCTATTTTATAGGAAAAAATGCTTACCCAGCAAGCTATGGATAATTCTGGACAATTTTTAATTATTTCTGAAAGAAATCCGCTGCATAGCACGCTGTAGCGGACCAACTTGCGAAGCACTGGCACTATAGCACGCTGCAGCGGACCGACTTGCAAAGCGCTGGCACCATTGCGCGCTGCGGCGGATCAATTTGCGAAGCGCTGGCTCGATAGCGCGCTTTAGCAGACCAACTTGCGAAGCGCTAGCGCCATAGCGCGCTCCAGCGGACCAACTTGCGAAGCACTGGCGCCATAGTGAGCTCCAGCGGACCAACTTGCGAAGCGCTGGCGTCATAGCGCGCTCCAGCGGACCAACTTGAGAAGCGCTGGCGCCATAGCGCGCTACAGCGTATCAACTTGCGAAGCGCTGGCGCTATAGCGCGCTGCAACGGATCAACTTGCGAAACGCTGGCACTATAGCGCGCTGCAACGGATCAACTTGCGAAGCTCTGGCGCTACAACGCGCTACAACAGTCATCAATGTACAAACCAGAACGCCGCAGCGCACCGCAGCGGACCATTTCACAAATTTCAACCGTTGTAGCGTGCTACAGCGGCACACCAAAATTTTGTCTGAACAGTGCATTAAATGAGGCTGGGACAAGACCCCCAACCTGCTCCTTGTCTCCCAGCCATCATTACGGGTAATCCTCTTAATTACCTTAAACATTTTAATGGAGAATTGATATTTTGAAGTGATGTAAAGACTAAAGAATAGAAAAGTATGGGTCACTTCACCCCTCAAGTTACATTTGCAATGATGACAGATTTTTTAAGAAAGAAATGCAGAATTTGAAAAGAAAGGAAGAGGAAGGTTGCGCCTCTATAATTCAACTCTTCTTGACTTAATAGATGTTCTCAACTTGGCTCACTAACATCCTAAGTAAAGAGAGAGCTCCTTTAAAAGAGAAAGATAACTCTCCAAGGGAAGTGTAATGACCCTAGGTCATTATAAGGAAAATGTTGAAATTCCCGATTCGCCAATTATCCCGCAATTATCAGTTTCCCGTTAAAACTTCCGCTGAAAATTCGATTTTTCAGTTTTAATACCTAATTTAGAAAGATTTATAGACCGTTTCAAACTGAAATTGAGATTTAAACCTTCATTAATGCATATTTGAATTGATAAAACGTAACTCCTCATTTAAAATCATATTCAACAAAAACAAATCAGCTGAAAACTGAAAACAATTAAATCATCGTTATTTTAAGAAGAAATGTTTAAGGTAATTAAGAGGATTACCCGTAAATTGCTGCTTAATCCCGATTAAATCGGACGTGCGTTGCGTACGCACGTACTATTTAATCGGGAGGAGCTGAAAGGCTCTCATCACCCTCAAACCTCACTGGCCTTTCTCCTTTCCGCTCAACGTGCATATCTGAGCCGACCAAAGCGGGCAGCAGGCGAGCAAGCAAAAGCATGTCGATCCCTGCTGCCGACGACGGAAGTCGACACGAGTGTAGTCGAGATCCTAGCACGCACGACCCAGCCCTTCCGCCTCTACTCCGAACTCTCCCAGTTCGATTCCGCGCCCGATCCTTGCCGCTCTGCCCTCTGCGTCGACTCTCCTCCCGTTGCGGCATTGAGAGACGGTCGTAACACTCGCAGTAGCCCTCATCGAATCGACGAAGCATCGAACCTTCTTCTGCTCGCTCAGCAAGCGTCGACCCCCTCTCTGCGCCGATCTCCTCCTTTCGCTCGACACATCCGCTCGACTAAGATAAGAGCCCTCTGTCGAGTCTTAAGGAAAGAAAAACCGTATGTGTTTATATATAGTAATATATATATATATATATAAATATATATATAAGCATAAATATATATATATAACACTATATATATTTATATATATATGTATATATATTGGTATAGGTTTAATAAACAATAATAATCATAATAATAATATTAGTAATGAAATTAGAATATAATAAATTGATTTGCTTTCAAGTTTTATGTAGCAATTTTTGTGAGTAGTATAATTTAATTAATCTATTAGCATACTTTAGTATCAAATCCTAGATGTCTAAATCTAGCTTATGTATCAAATTATGTTCCGATTAATTGGAGTATTATTTTAGAATTTTAAGCCAAATTTTAATATAACTCATTACTATAACACTCTATATATTTATGTGCTATAATAGGATTTGGATGAGTTAAGTATGATTTGTAATTAATGACAATTGAAATACTTGATAATTAAGAGGAATTATAGTAATGTACCTTTTAAATTATAAAGATTTAAGTTAAGGTTTGGAAAGAGATATGAAAATAAGAAAATGGGTAGTATATCAAGTAAATAAGATCCGTTGAAATATAACATCACTTTCAAAAGTTTAATAGAATTCTCAATCATAACATTTGCAGATCCATCAAAATTGTGAGTGAAACATCTAGTTAAGTCAAACACAAAGGTACACTGGATATTACTTTATATGCTTTTACTTTCATTTGCTGCTTATGTATCGCTTTGAACGTATTTTGTATTTAATACGTTATTCTTACTACTAATGATGTAAGAGAAATTGAATGATGTTTATGTGTCTTGTGAATGTTGCAAGAAGGGTTTCGAAATGGAGCATGATTAGGTTAGGGACGGGGCTAGTCCTCGGGAGCTATAAGGGTGCCATCTGGAGCCTTTGAGGGAGGCACAGGTGAAGGTTGCTTAAATGTACGTTGTCATCTGAGATCCTTAAGTGGGTCCAGGTGAAAGTTTATGCTTAAATGCATATGAACCCAGCCTCATGGTTCTGGCTTTGCCCAACAGAACTGCTATTATTGCTTCATGATATCATAAACATAAACATAAACATAAATTTTTATGTAATTATTACTTTTCCTTTTGACATTTGGCAGGTGAACAAAGCATTTATTGTTGCAGGTGACCTGATTATCTTTTATTTAAAACATACTGTATTTTCCTGCAAATGTTATCTCATTTTTCTTTGCCTTCCGTTATGCTTTAAGTATATTTTTAATATCCATTGTATTTAAAATGTGCACTAAGGCATTATTTTTATAATGCCAGATCAGATATAGTTGGAGGCGGTTGATATAGTCTAGAGGCGTAGTGCGAGAAAATAACTGACTCTTCCAGGATTAATAATTTGATGTATATTAAATTTTATGTAATAAATTCTGGATGTTATTCTTATTTTAAATTGAATGAATGTAATTTCTTATATGTGAATGGCTTGAATATTCGTTAACTACTATTTTATCTAACCGCCAATATGATCCTGCGGATAGATGTATCCGATGTTAGTTTAGTTCTTACCAGCCTAACATGGGTCATCACAATTGGAATCAGAGCAGGATTGGAAGTGTTAGAGTAAAATAGTATTTGACATAGAATCCATAATTGGAAATCATTCAAATTAAAGTATAAATACACTAGAATGAAATACTAGATAGAAAATTAGTGACATAGTAAGATTATGGTAGAAATAAAACATTATATAAAAAATTAGTGACATGATGAGGTATTATTAGGGCAACATCTAGTAGAAAGACTAGTTAAGGTCATTATTCAAATGAATTATAAGTTTGTGTCTTTAAACAGATGAATTCCCCTAATCATTCGGAGGAACACTCGGAAATTGACTTAAGCCAAGAAGGACCTTGGCAAATGGATTTCAACAAACCTAATTACAGTCCCCCTACTCTTGAAGATCGAATAAAAGAGTTGGAGGATAAGGAAGAGGCACGTGGTGAAAGCCTGACAAGGTTCATGTGTGTCTCTTACGAGAAGATCACCAACCTCCAAAATGAGGTACAGGAATTGAAGGAGACACTAAGGTGGGTGCTCCCTAAATTGGCCGAATTCATTTTAGAAAAAGAAGAGGAGCATGAAGAATGCCTTTCAAAGGTTGAAAAGAAAGTGCATCAAATGAGGAATGCAGCCTCAACTTCTAGGAGGAAGAAAATAACTAGTAAATATAGGAAGCTTTGGGCTAAAAGCCTTAAGCAACTCATTTAGAATATTATCTTAAGAGCGAAATTTTGTGTATCATGAAAAAAAAAATTTGATTGTATCTTTATTTTGTTAATTTTTTTTGGCATGAAATACTAATTCTTTCTAAATGAAGCACTCAAATTCTTTATTTTTTTTAATCGCAATCACTCTCCTTATAGATGAATCCGGAAGAGTACTCTCCTGAGTTGCCAATGGAGACTCCGGTGAAGGCCCCTTTGCCTTTAGGTCCATTAGAGAGTAAGACTGACAAAATCCTAGAGTTGATGGCTCAGATATTAGCCAATCAACATAAGACTCAGGAATCTCCTCCTAGCCAAGGGCACCGAATTGGCGGAGCTTTGCAAGCATTCTTGAAGCTAAATCCCCCACGCTTCGACGGATCAGCTCGGCCGATGGAGGTTGAAGATTGGATCCAGGAAATATAAAATAAATTGGAGGACATAAGATGTCCGGCCAGAGATGCGGTGCGGTTGGCTAAGAGCCTATTCAAGGCCGAAGCTGAGCGATGGTGGGGAGTCACCCACAAAACTCAGTTTATGGGCTTGGAACTAGAAGACATATCCTGGGAAGAATTCGCGAAGGTATTTCGAGGTCGCTACATCCCTCTATCTGGCCAAAAGATATTGGAGAACCAGTTCATTAAGCTGACTCAAGGAAATAAGTCCATCGCAGCTTATGAGTCTGAGTTTACAAGACTCTCCAGATATGCACCTAAGCTGGTGGACACAGAGGCTGCTAGATGTAGTAGGTTCTTGGATGGCTTGAAGGACTCCATCCGGACTAGCTTGCTCCCGCTCAAGCACACCAAATTCGCTAAGATACTGGACTGTGCAACCATAATGGAGCATAATGAGCAAATAATTGCGGAACGCCAGGAGAAACGTCCCTCCCAATCCCAAGACAGTCGTGAAACCTTTAAACGGTCTTGACCTAGTCGGCAGGCAAATGTTTATCAGATCACCTCAGGGCCTGCTAGGGAAAGGGAAAATTCTAAATGTCGCCGACCTCACCCAACGGGCAGGTGCTATCACACGGGCAACAGATGTTATCATTGCGGCAGGATGGGGCATAGTTATCGACATTGTAGATCCTTCAAAACTATAGATGGGGACATTATTCAGAGGCCTAAAATGAACCCAGTATCTACCCCTCCTCGTACCCCGGCTCCAGTAAGTACACCAGCCTCGACTTCATCTCCTGCAACCACACCAACTCAAAAGAGAAATCATACCCCGGGACGACCAGCTGCCACTAGAGTTTACACGCTTACTCCAGTCAATGGCTCCCGAGGATCATGACGTGGTGACATGTACTTTTTAATTATTTTGACCGGCACTTCTTAATTATTTTTTTTAAGAAATAAATCTTTAGCATGCATTTAATATTAGGTACCTTGTATTTTTATGAGTACGCATGTATAACTTTATTCGACACAGGTGCAAGTCACTCCTTTATATCTGAAACCTTCGTAAAGAAACTACAACTATCATTTAAAGAGCTAGCAGAAAGATTAAACGTGGGGTTACCATCTGGCGCCCTCATGAGCACTAGAGAATATTGTGAATGTGAAATCCCAATTAATGGTGGGACATTTAAAGCTAGCTTGATAGTTCTCCCGATTGTAAATTTTGATATTATTTTGGGTATGGACTGGCTATCCTGTCATCAAGCAGTCATCGATTGCCAACGCAAAAAGGTTACCCTCAGAAGTGCAGGAAGACCAGTGACATTTATGTGAAGACTAGGCACCACAGCGTCTCTCATCAATGTCATTCAAGCAGCTAAGTTAATTCAAAAAGGATGCGAGGCCTACTTAGTAACAATGATGGGAAATAAAGAAGAGGTAACTACCTTAGATGATACAAGGGTCGCCAATGAATTTCTGGATATATTTCCCAATGAATTGCCAGGAATACCTCCGGTATGGGAAATAGATTTTACTATTGATATAATTCTCGGTATGCAACCGTTATCAAAGGCACCTTATAGAATGGCGCCAAAAGAGCTTCAAGAATTAAATGAGCAATTAAAGGAATTGTTAGAGAAATGCCTTATTCGTCCTAGTATGTCACATTGGGGAGCTCCTGTGCTTTTTTTCAAAAAGAAGGATGGAACGATGAGGATGTGTATTGACTACAGGGAACTAAACAAGGTGACTATTAAAAATAAATATCCTCTTCCCCAGATAGATGATTTATTTGATCAACTAGCAGGAGCTGTTGTTTTCTCCAAGATTGACATTAGATCTGGATATCATCAAGTAAGAATAAGGGAAGAGGATATCCCTAAAACTGTATTTAGGACAAGGTATGGCCATTTTGAATTTCTTATGATGTCCTTCGGACTGACCAATGCGCCGTCTCTATTCATGGATTTAATGCAGAGGGTTCTCAAACCATATTTGGATAAATTTGTGATCATCTTCATTGACGATATCTTAATTTACTCCAAGAATGAAACTGATCATGAGGTTCACTTGCAGACAGTGTTGGAAGCTTTAAGATGCAGTAAGCTATATGCAAAGTTTTCTAAGTGTGAGTTTTGGTTGAGCTCAGTAGCCTTCCTGGGCTATATTGTAAGCATTGAAGGGATTCAAGTAGATCCAAGGAAAATTAATTCAATTCAAGAATGGACCCAGCCTTCAACAGTAATGGAAATCAGAAGTTTCTTGAGATTAGCAGGTTAGTATAAAAAGTTCGTACAGGGATTTTCCCAGATCTCGGCTCCACTTACCAAGCTCACCCAAAAAGCCACGCCATTTATCTGGAGTTCTGAATGTGAAATTTCTTTTCAAAAATTAAATGATGCTCTCACGACCGCCCCTGTTTTAGCACTACCTCAAGGAGGCGCAGACTACCAAGTCTACACCGATGCATCCAAGGTAGGACTGGGGTGTGTTTTAATGCAAAATACGAAGGTAATTGCTTATGCTTCTCGCCAGCTGAAAGTTCATGAAAGAAACTATCCGGTTCACGATCTGGAGTTAGCAGCCGTTATCTTTGCTCTTAAAATATGGAGACATTATTTATATGGGGTGAAATGTGAACTATTCACAGATCACCAAAGCCTCAAGTATATCTTTACTCAAAAAGAGTTAAATTGTCGGCAAAGGCGATGGATGGAATTCATTAATGATTATGATCTGGATATCCAATACCACCCAGGAAAAGCCAACGTTGTGGCAGACACCTTAAGTCGAAAGTCATTTAGTGTACTCAATGTGATGACTATTAATAATAATCTAGTTAAGGAGCTGAGTAAGCTAGAGATAGATCTGGTAGCAACGAATTAATTGAATACCATTTCAGCTTCAGAGGTTGCAGATTTAACGTTAGAGGAACGCATAAAACTATCTCAAGAAAAAGACTCTGAATATCAAAAACTGAAGCAGATTATCCAGGACGGAAGAAATAGTTATCTTCAAGAAAAGAACGGCTACATTTATCATAAAACTCGATTGTGGGTCCCCAACGACAAAGAGTTACGAATGGTGATTTTACAAGAAGCGCATCATTCAAGATATAATATCCACCCTGGGACTTCAAAAATGTACCACGACTTGAAGAAAATTTATTGGTGGTCTGAATTAAAGAGAAGTGTAGGAGAGTTTGTGGCGCGTTGCAATGCTTGCAACTTCGTGAAAGCAGAACATCAAAGGCCAGGAGGACTCTTACAGTCCCTACCAAACCCAGAATGGAAGTGGACCGATATAGCCATAGATTTCATTGTTGGGTTGCCTCAAAGCAAATCGGAAGCTGATACCATTTCGGTCATCGTTGACAGACTCACAAAGTCAGCTCATTTTCTTTCGATAAGACAAACAGATCCCGTAGAGAAGCTCGCCAAGACTTATATCAAGGAAATCATTTGGCTACACAGAATTCCAAGATCAAATATATCAGACAGGGACCGAAGATTCACTTCTCGATTTTGGAGAGCTATATATCTTAATTTGGGCACCAATCTTGTAATGAGCACTGCTTTTCATCCTCAAACTGATGGACAAACTGAAAGAGTTAATCAAGTGCTAGAGGATCTCTTGAGACTTTCATACTAGACTTCAGCGGGAATTGGGAAGAACACTTGCCATTGGTTGAATTTGCTTATAATAACAGTCATCAGGCCAGCATTGGAATGACGCCCTACGAAGCTCTGTACGGAAGAAAGTGTCTTACACCTCTGTCCTGGTCAGAAATTGGAGATGTCCAAATTTATGGATCCGATCTTGTTGAAGAAACTAATAAGAAGATTCAGTTAATAAAATTAAGGATAACCACAGCCCAGGACTGGCAAAAGAAATACCACGATTTGAGACACAGAACACTAGAATTCCAGGTAAGAGATTTTGCTTATTTAAAGGTAATCCCAATGAAAGGAGTATACCATTTTGGCATATCAGGAAAGCTGAGCCCGCGTTATGTGGGACCATTTGAGATCATCGCCCGAATAGGGAACTCTGCTTACTAGTTGAAACTACCTGAGGATTTTTCTAGAGTTCATAATGTGTTCCATGTATCATCCTTACGTAAGTGTCTACAAGAACCATCTCATCAACTAGTAGCTCCCAAAATAGTAATTCAGTCAGATCTAAGCTATGTAGAAGAACCAGAACAAATTATAGAACGAGATAACCCCAGTTAAGAAAGAGAACATTCCTATGGTCAAAGTACAATGGAAAGGCCACAGCGTCAAGGAAACAACCTGGGAAAGAGAAGATGATATGAGAAAAGAATATCCCGGACTCTTTCAGAATTCAGGTAATCTTAATTAAATCTTTTTGCTTTCAACTAAATATTTCCTATTACGATGAAATGTCGAGGACGACATTATCTTAAGTTGGGGAGTTTGTAATGACCCTAGGTCATTATAAGGAAAACGCTGAAATTCCCGATTCGCCAATTATCCCGCAATTATCAGTTTTTCGTTAAAACTCCCGCTGAAAATTCGATTTTTCAGTTTTAATACCTAATTTAGAAAGATTTAAAGACCGTTTCAAACTGAAATTGAGATTTAAACCTTCATTAATGCATATTTGAATTGATAAAATGTATCTCCTCATTTAAAATGATATTCAACAAAAACAACTCACCTGAAAACTGAAAACAATTAAATCATCGTTAATTTAGGAAGAAATGTTTAAAGTAATTAAGAGGATTACCCATAAATTGCTGCTTAATCCCGATTAAATCGGACGTGCGTTACGTACGCACGTCCTATTTAATCGGGAGGAGCTGAAAGGCTCTCATCACCCTCGAACCCCACTCGCCGTTCTCCTTTCCGCTCAATGTGCATACCTGAGCCGACCAAAGCGCACAACAGGCGAGCAAGCAAAAGCACGTCGATCCCTGCTGCCGATGACGGAAGTCGACACGAGTGTAGTCGAGATCCTAGCAAGCACGGCCCAGCCCTTCTGCCTCTACGCTGAACTCTCCTAGCTCGATTCCGCGCCCGACCCTTGCCGCTCTACCCTCTGCATCGACTCTCCTCCCGCTGCAGCATTGAGAGACAGTTCGTAACACTCGCGGTAGCCCTCATCGAATCGACGAAGCATCAAACCTTCTTCCGCTCGCTCAGCAAGCGTCAACCCCCTCTCTGCGCCGATCTCCTCCTTTCGCTCGGCACATCCGCTCGGCTAAGGTAAGAGCCCTCTGTCGAGTCTTAGGGAAAGAAAAACTGTATGTGTTTATATATAGTAATATATAAATGTATATATAAGCATATATATATATATATATATATATATATATATATATATATATAACACTATATATATTTATATATATATATATATGTATATATATTGGTATAGGTTTAATAAACAATAATAATCATAATAATAATATTAGTAATGAAATTAGAATATAATAAATTGATTTGCTTTCAAGTTTTAGGTAGCAATTTTTGTGAGTAGTATAATTTAATTAATCTATTAGCATACTTTAGTATCAAATCCTAGATGTCTAAATCTAGCTTAAGTATCAAATTATGTTCAATTAATTGGAGTATTATTTTAAAATTTTAAGCCAAATTTTAATATAACTCATTACTATAACACTCTATATATTCATGTGCTATAATAGGATTTGGATGAGTTAAGTATGATTTGTAATTAATGACAATTGAAATACTTGACAATTAAGAGGAATTATAGTAATGTACCTTTTAAATTATAAAGATTTAAGTTAAGGTTTGGAAAGGGATATGAAAATAAGAAGATGGATAGTATATCAAGTAAATAAGATTCGTTGAAATATAACATCACTTTCAAAAGTTTAATAGAATTCTCAATCATAACTTTTGCAGATCCATCGAAATTGTTAGTGAAACATCTAGTTAAGTCAAACACAAAGGTACACTGGATATTACTTTATATGCTCTTACTTTCATTTGCTGCTTATGCATCGCTTTGAACGTATTTTATATTTAATACGTTATTCTTACTACTAATGATATAAGAGAAATTGAATGATGTTTATATGTCTTGTGAATGTTGCAAGAAAGGTTTTGAAACGGAGCATAATTATGTTAGGGATGTGGCTAATCCTCGGGAGCGATAAGAGTGCCATCTGGAGCTTTTGAGGGAGGCACAGGTGAAGGTTGCTTAAGTGCACGTTATCATCTGAGGTCATTAAGTGGGTCCAGGTGAAGGTTTATGCTTAAATGCATATGAACCCAGCCTCATGGTTCTGGCTTTGCCCAACATAACTGCTATTATTGTTTCATGATATCATAGATTTTTATGCAATTATTACTTTTTCTTTTGACATTTGGCATGTAAACAAAATATTTATTATTGCAGGTGACCTGATTATCTTTTATTTAAAACACACTGTATTTCCATGCAAATGTTATCTCATTTTTCTTTGCCTTCCGCTATGCTTTAAGTATATTTTTAATATCCTTTGTATTTAGAATGTACAGTAAGGCATTATTTTTATAATGCCAGATCAGATACAGTTGGAGGCAGTTGATATAGTCTAGGAGCGTAGCACGGGAAAATAACTGCCTCTTCCAGAATTAATAGTTTGATGTATATTGAATTTAATGTAATAAATTATGGATGTTGTTCTTATTTTAAATTGAATGAATATCATTTCTTATATGTGAATGGCTTGAATGTTCGTTAAGTACTATTTTATCTAACTCCCAATATGATCCTACGGATAAATGCATCCGATGTTAGTTTGGTTCTTACCAACCTAATATGGGTCATCACAGGAAGAATATGGCAGCCGCCCCTTAATCAACTAAATTTAAGAGGTGGTCGCCATTAGTACCACGGATATTAAACTAAAAACATATCTGTGATACTAATCAAGAATTGAGCAAGATCTAATAGAAATATTCATATAATATAACAGTGCAAAATAAGTAAAAAAGGAGGCATCTAGACACTGCCACATTAATTCATTCACATATAATATATTAAATGCAGAATAGTAAGAATAAGAAAAAAACTTAATTATTACACCTTTAGTAAATATAGGCCAAGAAGATTGAAGCATATCTTCTTTAATGAGCCACACCTCACTTTAACCTGCTAGCGGCTAAATCCTCAAGCGCTGGATCTGACCTATACTCCTGATCTGTCATATGTACATATATGATAGGGCATGAAAAAAAAAAAGAAAGTCTTGTGTTAGACAATTATCTAAGTACATTTAAGGCTGATAAATTGTATGTGTTTTACAATATCACCATTTTACAATTTTCTAAGCAACAACTATGTCAAAATAAGAGCAACTAACAATATAATAAGAAGGGAAAAAGCTATAAACATCATTTATAACTTTAAGCAAAAAGAAGGCTAAGGCATACCTCAAATATAAGCTAAACAGGATAGGCATATATAAATAACTACACAAGTGCTGAAAGAAAATACTATATCCTAAACATGTTGGTGATCAAAAGAGATATGCAAATTAAATAATTTAACTCAGCAATAATACATATAATAGCAGCAAAATTTTAACATCATAATATATATAAGCTAAACAAATGAATAACTGACTAAATAAAAATACTGAAAAGTAAGCCAAGTGTCAAAACTGTACATGAATCTGAATATCTGTGTACTAACTGCCATATCAGAAGAATTGGCCAATCTGGCCCATATATATCTATCCATTCTCACAGCCTTTCTGGTCTAGGGCAAACATATATATATATATATATATATATCCATCCACATAGCTTTTTTGGGCTAGAGCAAACAAATCTATCCCCATAGCCTTTCTAGGCTAGGGCAGACATAACTGGATAATATTGAGTGATTAAAGAGGCAGGCAATACTATGCAATATCTTTTAATTATTTTACTTTGTTTCTGTGGACACATCCAGAAACAGCTGAGGAGTCAAGCATATCTGCAAGACTATACGGGTTCCAAGCTTAACACACACTCCTCAATGAGTAATATTAAGCCTCCTTATTACTCCTTACCCCTGTCCATTAGGGTAAATGTGCACCAGAATCTACCCAAAAACTGAACCCAAAGGCAACTGTTATCCTAATTATTCTAAGTTTTTATTTCATGCACAAAGTTATTGTATATGATATGTCCAAGGAAGTAAGCACAAAAACCAGGAATGCGTAGCAATAAAATATCAAAAATAAGCAGGGAACTTGTGGGGCCCCCGTACTGGTAATAAGGAAGTACGGTGCTCCAACTGTGGCAAATCCCCAACTTAAGTAAAGTTAGGCGAACCCAACCTGTCTTAAGTTAATGACTTGTCACCAAGTGCTATAACATTCATCAATATAAATATCAAAGTGGTGGAAGCAGTACAAATAGAGTAACATCCACAAGCATACATAGTAGAGAAAAGAAAATGCAATATAGTAACTCATCACAATGCAGAAAGTAAGTACATCCATAAAATTCATTATTACAAACTGAAATGAATAACTGAAAAATGAAAGACTCTGGTCCTCACTGAAATAAACAAGGCAAAATTATCTAAACAACAGCTGGAAGGTCCTCCTCCTGAACTGGCTCCTCCTCTACGACACGCCCACAAACACGTCTGAATTTGACATTTGTCGGTATCACAAATGCCAGGGCCCCAGCCAACAAAATAAAAAGGTTACAGTTAGACAATTGTCTAAGTACATTTTAGGTTATTTTAATGAACTGAACATTTAAAGATACCACATTTTAATTTAACTACACATGCAAGCATTAAAGGTGCAACAAGCTATGAAAGAAATGGAATACCATAAACTATCCATTTATAACATGCAACATGTATGTGAAGTAATATACAAATCACAAGATAAGCAAGATGAGGCTAAAAGCAAAAATCACTGTAACTACTGAATAACTATACTCCTAACATGATTATGATCGTAATAAAATATGCTGAGTATAAAAGAACACAAGTACTGAACATGGTAAAATTCTAGCATCCTAAACATGCCATTTGTACATATATCTAAGCCATAAAATATACATATAATATGTAAATTAATATGAAAAGAATGGCCACTGAGACATGTGGCAAAAGCAAAGCAATATATGAAATGTAAGGCTACTGAGGCATGTGGCAAAGCGAGCAAATACTGAAAATAAGGCCATTGAAGCATGTGGCAAAGCAAAAAATAAAACAATACTGAACAATCCAGCTATGTAGCAATAAGCCTAAGACATAGTACTGTCATACCGACCGATAGGCCATACAGGGCCTCCAATATCCATCAATCAATCCTCAGCCTAGCCATCCAAATATGTTAGGTCTGAGTCCAGTCTATACAATACTACTACTGAAGAGGCAGACTAAGCTAAGACATATTCTACTAACTACAAACAAAACCAAAATTGAATAATATGCAATTTTAATACTAGCTTAGGATGTATCATCCATATCTAAGTTTTTCTTATTATGCTCAAGGGCTAAAGCTCAAAATCCAAGGTATGCAAAGCAATCTAGTCAAAGTAAGCAAGAGAATCAATCTAGACTTATGTGATATATGTTATTGTCTAATTACCAAATCTAACTACTCTAAGAAGGTAAAAGCTTAGGATCTCCAATATCTAACTATCGAGTAAAATCTCAGATTTACGTCCTTAAAGTTAAATATTAGAACTTAACAAGTTCTAATCCAAAATCATGTGATAACTATATAGTTTAAGTAAGCAAATCAATGACCTAATTTTATGAATATTTTTCTCTCTTACCCAAATCTTGATTAAACCCTATATTGAGTTCAAATCCCAAATCCTAGGTGATATTCTAAATAGGATCTAAGTTTCTCACTTATTACCTACTTTGAAGGTAAAGAATCCAATAAGTTGAAAGATTCAGGAACTAAGATCTTAGTGAAAGGCTATTCTACTGATTATAAGATAAAATAATCAATTAAGAACTTGAGAATTTAAGTTCTACAATTTTTAAGATAATTTCATTATCTTATTGATTGAATCATCCTATACCCACATGGAAGGTTTCAAAATATTAAACAATCAATCATTAAATAATTTCAATTAAAGGTGATTTAATTCAAATTAAAGATCTAAGGATCTGAAGTTTGATCACTTTAGACTTCTAATTAGAGTTTTGACTTAAAAGTTTCCATTTGTGATTTTCTTTAGAATCTAAGTTCATAATTAACTATAAGGATCTTATTAAGGTTAAAATTGACAATTCCAAATATTAAATTAACATTAAACCCATATTGACCTTCTTAGGTTACTTAAGATCTAAGGGTCTGAGTTTTTGATCACTTTAGATCTTAAGCTAAGATTTTACTTAGGCATTTCCAATTACTTTTCTTTTAACACTTAATTCTTGAGTCATCTTAACTGAACTTATTAATGAGATAATTGACCATTTCAATTATTAGATTTAAAGTTTAAGGTCAAATGATCTTTATAAGGAATGCTTAAGATTTAAGTATCTTAATTAGGGATTTAATGAGATCTTATGGATTAATGATTAGATTAACATTATTATTGTTCTAGGATTTCAGAGAATATTTCCAATCTACTTTATAGTGGTTTACTGAACTTTCAATCTTTTAAAGAACACTAAATCACATTTTGGTCAAAATGACCAAAATGCCCCTCTTAAGGCCAAAATTGGGATTTTATGGTTTAAGTACCCAAATTTGCTCTAGTCTGTTTTAATGTGTTTCATATTGCTTAATGAAGTGCGAAACACCCTTAATTTAGGTTTTGATGATCTAAATGATCTTAATTAGCACTAATCACTTAATTAAGCCACTTACGGTGATTAATGAAATTAAGGCAATTTAGGGCAATCCAACCTTACACTTAGGTTCTAATGGACTTAATGTGAGGTTAGGAACAATCCTCACATAAAGCAGAGGCTTAATTAGGGTATAACTCACTAATCCTTGATTAGGATGATTAATGAGTGATTAAGAAAATTAATTATCCAAAATTAAATTTAAGGATTTGGAATTGTTCCCTAGAGTACAAGGAGCAATCAGAGCCCTTAAACTCATAAATTGGACAATTAAATGATTTTATATGATTTAACTAAAAATAGAGAAGGTTTGGCAAATAATTTTTAATCCAATCATTGAATCTAAGATTTTATTTTATATTTAGATTCCTTGAATTTTTCTGATTCAAATAGTATATTAGATCATACCATTTGGATCAGTATAACTAAAGTTATTTAATTAATTTATTCTTTATTTTTATTTAAATCAGAATCATAGGATTTGATTTATTAAATTCAAAACCATTAAAATTTCAATCTGATAATTATTTAATTACCCGCAGCCCGAAATCAAACCGCGCAGGTCAGAGGCCGACCCGACCCAGACCCAGGACTTCGTCTTCTTCCTCTCGACGGGTCCCGAGCCCGGCGAATTTCAAAGATAAAATTCTCGGCGCTCTGGCGACGGCAGGGGCTCGAATTGATCCCTACACGTTCACTGAGGTAAGACGCATCGATTGGACTAAGAACCCCCATCTGGATCACTCTGGATCGATGGGGTCTAGCTCACCCGAGACGTCCTTCTGCGAGATGCCTCAGGCCGCCTATGAGGAGGAAATTCTCCTCACAGAGACCTCGATTCGACTGGAGCTCAATCCCTACACATTCAAGGAGTCAAGACGCATCGAACCCCCAAGCTATCTTAACCTGGGGTGTAGCCAATCGCTGGGTCCTTAGTCGGACCCAGCCATTGGCCCGGCCGCTAGCTCAATCGATTCGAGCTAGCTTAGCCCCAAGCGACAATCACAGGAGTTTTTTAGGTGGCTATGGCTGCTTAGACGACATTCAGAGCTCATTCCAGAAGGTAGAAATGAAAGGAGCTTCATAAAATTTTAATGGAGGAAGCTGTACCTCAAATCAGGGATACAGGCCTTGCCGAGGGAAATTGACGGGCGCTGAAGCTTCCTAGACAGTAGACGAAGCTTTCCAGGGAGTCTGAACACCAGACTATCCCTCTATCAGCGGTTTGCACTTTGGGAGCAGCCGAAATTTGCCGAGGAAGACGGGGGCTTCAGAGGCTGCAATTGGAGGAATTGAGGGTTCACAGTGAGCAAAGGGGCTCACTGTGATCTCCTGGAGGTTTATATAGGCTAAGGGGAGCTCTAGGGGTGGTGTCCAAGGCTCGGCAATGGGGAGAAGGCTCGAGCCGAAGGAAATGGCTCGGGCCAACGGCTAGGGGCAATTGGGGAAGAAGTCAGCCAGCCAAACGGACGCGCCGAGGGCAGGAGAGGAAATTCAGGGAATTTCCCATACTGCCATGCGCTAGGGAGAGATCCCCGCTGTCGGGGGGGACCATACGCAGGCGGGCGAGTGGAGAAGATGATCCACAGTGCTTGGACCTGTCTCCACCGTCTGATCCGCTAAGCTGTTGGTGATGGACGACCGGATGCGCTTCTTGATTAACTAAACCGCGGAGAGGATCTCGAGCATTCGATTTAATATGTCGATCGGGTGGTTAGGATTTAATTACAGCGTGCGGTATGAGGGCCGTTGGATCTAGCGCGCTGAGATGCGTGCTGACCAATTAAGTGGCCAAAACGCGTGTGCCGCTGTCGGGACCCTGCAGCGGATTTGCCGCGGTCCCGACAGCAAATCCCACAGAAATAAAAATTACATAAAATTTAATTTTAATTAATTAAAACTATTTAAATTAATTTTAATTATTCAAAAATTTCCCAAATTCAATTTAGGACCAAACGAGCTCCAAAAATTCCCAAAAATTTACCCTTAGCTAATTAGGATATGAGGAATTCAAAAATGAAATCAAATATTAATTTGGAGATCAAAGTAATTTAGGTATTTTTTAGGGCTTAAAAAATAGCCAAAAATATCAAAATTTCCAAATTATCTCCAATTGATTTCAAACTTCTAGGTTTAGGTTTAAATGACCTATTGAATCCAATGGAATCAAAATCAAACCTTGGTTTAGCTAAATTAATCTAGTTTTAGCTAGGGTAACAACCTAGGGTTATTATAGAACTCTACTAATATTGTGATATCATTTATTTTCTAATTATCCATTCTAACTATTTCAAGTTACACAAGTTCAGTACCACCATTTTCCTACTATCGAGTGTAACTTAGAAACTCATCCTTATATGTTACAAAAATATTAGGACTAGCTAGGTTTTAATATGCTGAATCAAAGTCGACTATAAGAGTTAAATAATAAATCATCACTGACCTAATTAATGATTTTAGACATTTTATACTAAACTCTAATCAAAACTACTAAACTATAGATTATAGATTAAATACCTCGATATTAGGTTTAATCACATAATCCAAGAATAATAAGGCCTAAGTTCTAGGTGTTATTCTAAAAGTAATCTACTAATTAAGGATAATTCATATTAAGTAATCAAACTTAATATGATGAATCTCCTATCTTAAATCTAAGGTAAAAAGACAAAATAAATCAAAAATAAGTTAAAAAATTCTAGAAACTAATAAAACTAAGGTTTCATTTATTGAATAAATCACTTATTCAATAAATGAAATCTAACCTAGTATCTATTCCTAATCTTAAGAAAAATATCCTAAGGTGAAGTGAAGATCCTAAGTAAGTGTTTTAGTTTTGACTCTAGGTTCTCATTCATATCTGCATAACTTACATTTTTCAACAAAGATAATGTTTACTACTTAGTTAGCAAGAGTTCCTATTCTGATGTCATGGTTTTCAAAATAATAATCAAATCACTAATGATACTAAGATCTATGCAAGTGGTGTACGTATTGTACATAGAGCTCAAAAAAATAATATAATTAAATGAATTCAGAACTCAATAAAGTTCTAAGTACGTAATGTACCTTTAAAGAGAGGCCTCACGACTATAGTCCCATAGCAGAAGATCCTTATTACAATCCCATTATGATCAACCATGGCATTAGCTGAATTAAAACAACACAATAAGCCTAAATTCTGAATAACTGATTTATTAATTCCTAAAGAGTAAGAGTGTAATAGACAACAAAACCTTAATAAGGTCATTTGTGATTATTTAAGGATAATCTCTTAAAATCAATTCATTGCTCTCAATTTTTTCTAATTGCACATGATATTTACAAAAAGAACTATATTAGTATTTTTAGGAGCATTAAGAAGAAGTCTTATACATGCGGATAGGCTTCGAACAATTCATTTATGACTAAATCAAGTGATTGATAAAACAACTTTAGCTTTTGATATACATATCTTAGTAATTCTAATGCTTATGATTACAAAGTTAGCATGAGATTGCATACATATTTGGATATTCATAGTTACATAAGTTTCATTATTTTATTTCAAGTTTATAGAAAGTAAGGGAAACACATGAGTTCAAATGAACTTATAAGCATGCTAAAAGTGTATGTAATCAATAAGAGAAGAAATAATCAATGATTTGCATTTAAATTCTCTAAAATGCTTGAACATGCTCTAATAACATTTAGTAGAGATGAAAATAAACTCATCACTAAGCTAACTTCCTCATGCAAAATTTAATGATAACTAGGATGAGAAATAATGAGTAGGAAAATCATGCGATTGATTAACAAATTATTTAACTATACCCTCATGAATATCCATTAAGAACACTCAATTGAGAGAACACACAACTCCCCATAATGCATGACCTAACCTTTGCAAAAGACGTATACACGCACTACTAATATAACTAATCCTCACATAATTAATAAAATAAAATGAGGGCTGCATGCATGAGATTTGATAAGGACGACAATTAAGATCCTAATGAAAATAAAAATGTCATTCCTATGAGCGATTAAATGAGGTTAATATATGAAACTAGGCAAGATGTTTACATATGACTTAAGATGGAAGCAATCCATTATTATACCATCACAATATGGTGGCTACAAGCATAAATATCACTTACGAAAGCCATCCATGATTCCAAGAATACATGCACTTTTATTAAACTTAGCTCAGCATAATAACAAAATAAATTCAGATTTCATGAAAGTATTAGGTGTTATCCAAGGCCGCCATTGACATAAATTCATGCAATTAAATATAATCAATAGCGCTTATGATATTCTAACCTTAAGATACTTACTTAATAACTAAAGAAGCTTGCATTGAATAGATAAAACTATAATGATAATTGGATTCATAGGATTCAGCTATAGTGATTATTACCTTGCTGAACTCGACTAGAACACTTGCTAATGAACAAGAGGGCTGCATACATATGGATCAACAATTTAACCTCCATTAGATATGAGTTACATGCTAATAGGTTCCAACTAAAAGTGCTAATAATCCACTAATTATACAAACATGCCTTTGATATTGATTGCAAGAGATAATCGGATATAATGGATTCAGATTTTTCATTCAAGCATCGAAAATAAATCAAGAACTTTAAACATTCAATCACAACCAACATTATTCTTAATTGTAGATTTGTACCTCCAAAGTGTCAAAGGAAAGATCAATTGATGAGGTGCTGATCGATTTTTATGAGGGGAAGAAAATCACTGTTCGGCCATGGAGAGGAGAAGGAGTGCTCGGCCATGGAGAGGAGGAGAGGTGCTCGGCCAAGATAAGGAGGGTTGTTGCACGACCGTGGAGGATGAGAGCTGCTCGATCGTGGAGGATGAGAGCTGCTCAATCATGGAGGATGAGGGCTGCTCGAGCTCGGTCATGGAGGATGAGAGCTGCTCGAGCTCGGTCGTGGAGGATGAGAGCTGCTCGATCGAGAGAGGGAAGGGGGAGTGGGGGTTTATCTGAGGAGATAATAAATTAGATCTTAAAAGATTTAGGTCAGATGATGTTATATATTTATAGGGCAAGCTATGCTCCATCGCAGTCATAGATTACCAATCCAACGACTAAAACTTTTTGAGCTCTTATTTATAGTCATTTGAACTCCAAAAATTATAAACTTGGTATCGAAGCGACTCGACGAGACGAACGCAAGCGTCTAAAAATTATTGAATTTGGGCAAGTATTTTATTTTATATTAATTTTTAAGTGAAAAACTTTAAAAATTCACAACAATTAATCCGTAGCCCGAAAAATCACGAAACTTAAAACATAGCGTCCTCATATAACGCTTAACTCAAATATACAAAAATTTTTGAAATCTGACTTTTATTTTATCTATTATCAACTCTAGAAGTTTAAATTTCCTGAATTTATTTAGAATGATCCGGGATTCAGATTATGCTCAAATTTTAGTAGAAGAATCCCATTGATATGCTTCATTTGAGGATATTTTTTTTAAATTTTTATTTAACTAAAATTGAAATTCTAATGTCAACTTAATTCTCTAAAATTTGGGATTAATTACTTCAGTAACAACCTCAGGTTATTACAAAGAAGGACTCCTATTGCTAAAGAGAAGAAGGAAGAAAGGCAGCACTACGAATCTAGGAGAAGCAGCCAAGAACAAGAAGAAGAGAAAATTCGGAGAACTCTATCATGGAACATTCTTAGTACTCTCTAACTCTTTTAATTTTGTCTTTCTTAGTTGATCATGAAATGATCTTTATCCATATATGTGTTCTTCTTAATATCTTGTGTAATGGAGAGCTAAACTTTCCTTAAGAAAGGTTAGGAAAATCCTAAATGAATTGAAAGAGATTTTTGTATGAAATTTTTCC
The DNA here is from genome assembly GCA_016760335.1 of Gastrodia elata. Classification (NCBI taxonomy): domain Eukaryota; kingdom Viridiplantae; phylum Streptophyta; class Magnoliopsida; order Asparagales; family Orchidaceae; genus Gastrodia; species Gastrodia elata. The sequence goes on along the minus strand of CM028677.1, from coordinate 7,441,049 downwards.
TCAAGCTTTAATAAAATTTGTGAATTAAATGACTTGTTAAGAAAGTGTAAATGACTATTTTGAACTTGAATGTGGACCAAATGATAATGCACTAAATGATATTGAGACTAAAAATAAGTCCTGTACTTAATAGATCACCCTTAGTTTAGAGTTATAATTATGAGTGCATAAGAGCTTAGAACTATGTGAGAATGTTCTTGAGCCTAATGCACCTCGATATATGCTCAACTAAGGTGTTGAAACATGTGATGCTAAGACCCACTAAATATGCTCCACTGCTCAACATACGTGAAGGGATGGATGGGATTCTTTGAGTGCTCATGAACGAGGTGACATAGTCATTAAGCCCAAATGAAATCACTCAACTATCTAAACTGTGCATGATGTGTGTGAAATTTTTAGTGGAATCAGTGCTTGTAAGATATTAACTGAACAACCTTCATTTCTATGATCAAGAAACGAGAGGAAAATAAATAATCTAAAAATTTTATAAGGGTCTTTGTGCTGATATAGAACCGACTGTGTGTTCATTTTAAGCACAGGATTTGAACTTGTAAATCTTGGAGATAATTTCTAAGGAGGACATTGTGCACTTAATTAAAAATTACAAAAAAAGGGATTGCTTGAGGAATCATCATGCATAAGTCATCTAACAATTCATGTGGGAGAGACCCAACTCTCCTCTCCTTTTATCATTGTATTCTTCTACTAAGAATTATTCTGCTTATTTAAGAATCAATACGACAAAATACGCATAGCTTAAACATTTTTGAACATAGATATACCTTAGTAACAGAACACCCAATTCCATGAGGATGATAAATCTCAAAATTCACGTTCCAAATTATTACTTCAGACCACGTACACTTGCGTGCAAGCGCAGATGTATTTAAAGTCTGTTAAGTTCTTGGCACAGTTGCTGGGGAATTGGTACTTATTTCGTATTAAGGAGAATCTATCAATAATTGGTGATTTAAGCAAATCCTTGTATATAATAATAATTTTTGATTTTATAATTATAGGTGCTAACCATTTACTTTTCTATCTTTTTTTTAGTTGCTAAATTTTTAAACATTATTGCTATATTTGTTCTTGATAGCTTAATTTTAGTCATGCATGAATAGAAGAGTCTGCATTGAATGTCTTTTTGATCCAGAAATTGAGAGAACCTATTCGCATGCGAGAAGAGAACAAAACATTTTCGAACTCAACAAGCTGCTATGGAAAATTTTAATGAAAATCTTGGAGAGCCTTTACGAGAGCTGAGGGAAAGAGCACTGAGAGACTATGCACTACCCACTATTAGAGGAATCCCCCATGCTATTGTAAGGCCTAACATGGAAGCTAACAATTTTAAGATCAAACCTTCCACACTGAGTATGGTTCAAAACAACTAGTTTGGGAGATTATCCACTGAAGACCCTAACTCACACATTTCAATCTTCCTTGAAATTTGTGATACCTTTAGATTTAACGGCGTCTCTGAAGATGCAGTTAAATTAAGGTTTTTTCCATTCTCATTGAGAGATAGAGCCAAAAGTTGGCTCAGCTCTCTCCTGAGCGATTCGATCCGGACTTGGGACGATTTGGCTAAGAAATTCTTAGCTAAATATTTTTTTTCCAGCTAAAACCACTCGACTGAGAATTGAGATAACCAACTTCACTCAATTGGAAGGTGAGACACTCTACGATGGATGGGTTCATTTTAAGGAGTGCTTAAGGCGATGTCCACATCATGGGTTTTCTTTATGGATGCAAGTTCAAACCTTTTACAATGATTTGAACGCTCCAACAAGGACTCTCATTGATGCGGCCGCCGGATGCTCGATTAGCAGTAAAACCCAAGAAGAGGCTTATGACCTCTTAGAATAAATGGTGAACAATGCTTACCAATGGCCTCTACTGAGGAGTGATCACCTTAATAATAATGAATGTAACTCACTCGAAAATTCACAACAAATTCTTGAGCTCCAAAACAAAATCTCTCAACTCAATAAAAAGCTAGAATGTGGGTATGTAAATTCTTGTCAGAAGGAAGATTGTGAGTTAAGAAATGTCATTGTAATCCTGAATCATGGAAAAAATAAAGAAAGATTAGAAAACTCATTTATTGAATTTAGAACCTCCACCACTGAATTCATGAATAAAATTGATGTCACGCTACGAACACACCCTTTTAAGGCAAGAGGAGTCAGTGACAAGAATAGAACAAAAGCTTAAAGAAATTATGAAACAGTTAGAGAAACCTGCATTTGTATGAGTCATTGGGGAGTATGAAAAGGAGTCGGGGAACTCTATAACCCTAAGAAGTGGGAAAATGACAAAATAGGTTGTGAGAGAGGAGAATCATAAAAACATAATGATAACTGGAGAGAAAATGGGGGATGATGAAGAAATGATCAGAAAAGAGAGGAATGATTTAAGGGAGTTAAAAAAGGATCAGCCTGGAGACCAATTTAAAGTGACCCCTAACATCCCATATCCTCAGCGAATGGCTAAGTAGAAATTTGATGTTCACAAATTTTTAGAAACTTTTAAAACTCTTCAAATAAATAGCCCTTTCGCTGAAGCTATAGAGTAAATGTCGAGTTATGCCAAGTTTATGAAAGATATCCTTTCCAAGAAAAAAAATATTGATGAAAAGGAGACTGTTGCATTAACAGAAGAATGTAGTGCAATCATTTAGAGGAAGATTCTTATTAAGAAGAAGGATCATGGTAGTTTCACTATCCCTTGCACTATTGGAAGCCAATCATTCCAAAAAGCCCTTTGTGATCTAGGTGCATCTATAAATTTGACGTTATTTTACATATTCAAGAAGTTAGAAATTGATCATTTAAAACCCACCTCTGTTCTTCAATTCGTTGATAGATTCGTAAAAACCCCCCCTTATGAATTATGAAAAATGTGCTTGTAAAAGTTGATGAATTCATCTTCCCTGCTGATTTCATAATCTTAGATATGGAAGATGAAAATTAAAAAATTCCCATTATCCTTGGTAGACAATTCTTGGCCACCAGAAGAACTTTGATTTATGTCGATAAAGGGAAATTGAGGTTGCAATATAGGGATGAGAAGGTGAAATTTCATGTGAATGATTCTATGAGGCACTTATCTAAGCCCAATGAAGATCATTGGAGAATCAATTTAATAGAAAAAGCTTGGTTAATGGGAGATGTGAAAGAAGAGGGAATACTAGCAAAGGAGGAAGATGAGGATCCCACTAACAAGGAAGTGATTGAGGAATTGATTAAGGAGAGAAAAATAATTCAGCCTTCTATAATTTGTCCTTCATAATTAGAATTAAAACCTCTTCCCTCGCATTTAAAGTACACTTATCTAGAGGAAAATGAATCTCTTCCCATGATAATCTCCTCCTTATTAACTTAGCATCAAGAGAGCCTTTTATGCAAGGTTTTAAAAGAGCACAATAGAGCAATTGGATGGAGTATAGCTGATCTGAAGGGGGTTAGTCCAACTCTTTGTATGCACCTTATCCTTTTGGAAGATAACTCCACTCCATCAATTGAGCCTCAGCGATGATTAAACCTTAACATAAAAGAAGTAGTTCACAAAGAAATCATTAAACTCTTAGATGCTGGAATTATTTTTCCCATCTCTGATAGTCCTTAGGTGTAGCGCCCCGCCCCGTCACTGTGCGTAAAAGACAAGTATAATCATAATCAGCAGCGGAGCAGTGCGCTACTCAGGAGAACGAGCTTACAAAAACTCATCTCTCCGAATAGGCTAAAAGACTGAGCCACACTGAAGGCTGCTGACTCGACCCTGAGAGTAGGATCGAGAGTCAATACTTAAGATAAGAGTAGATTACTTATCTTAAGTATTAGACTAATACGTACATTGGATTTAAAAAGATAAATATGAATCTAATATATGTTATCAATATATCAGCATTTCCAGTATGCTGATCATATCACAATACTAAGTAAAATAGTATAATAGAGTGCGGATGCTAAAGCAAAATATCCAGAATACATTCATCACAGAGTAGTAGTAAACATTCATCTCAGAAAGAAAAGTAAAATACATTCAGAGTTATTACAAACTAATTTAAAAAATAAAATGTAAAGTTTATCTAAAGTACTGAAATAAGTAGTAAGCAAAAGGTGGAAAGCTGATCCACTAAGGCTCCACATACTCCTCCGAGATCTACTGTAGGTCCTCCTGCCCTTTCTCCATAAGCTGCTCAGGATCTAGCAAATTGCTGGATCCCAAAAGTACCCTGTGTTAGACAATAAGTCTAACACATTGCAACTAACTAAGAAATTCTAAAGTAAATTTAATCAATAGTAAAGTAAACACATCTGTAAAAAATAATAGTAAATGCACTATGTAACTGAAACTGTAAAGACTAAGCAAAGTAAAATTGCATCACAATTGAATACTGAAAGTATACGAAAATATCAAAAGCTCAGAAATCAATATGAATAATGTCCAATGCTGTACTATATGTCACTGGAATAATGCACCCAAATATGCCACAAAACGGTATACCATGGTGTGTAACGAAACTATCAATGAAAGGCTATGAGTCGTACGGTCTAATATATACATACACACAGTTGGGAAGATAGTACGGTGATGCCAATGCATCCTGAAATTCCCCAGTCAATGTATACAACATTCCATAACTCATAATTTATCACTGATACTCATACATCACTGCTGAAATGATTCCTCAAACTCATGCTCATCTTTACGCCCATGCTTCTATATTATATGAGTAAAATTCAGAAATCCACAAAACTTTGAATACTGATAATGAATTCTTGGTCTCTACTGTGCAGAATCCTGCTAAAAGGATTTTTACTCCTAACTTCTAGAATGGTAATTAGTTAAAGTTGAAGATTTATTTAAAGATTATTAGGTGGGATGATTGTATACACATATTTAGCACGTTTGCAAGAAAGGTGATTCTTTTCACTTAGTTTGATTAAGCCACCCTAACGAAGCGATCTTCGATAGGAGGCATCGCCCATTGGCGATTTATACCTCAAGCTAAGTTATTAAGATCCCTAACTCACAATCACACTCAGTGTCTTAAAGAAGGTGATTCTAATTACTTAGTTTGTTTGAGTCATACCTATTGAAGTGGTCTTCGCTATGAGGCATCGCCCGTTGGCGATTTGTGTTTCAATCAAACTAAGGAATGAGTACCTGTTTAATACACTCTTAGTCTTGGGAGATTTTCTCTAACGGGACTGTATTCATCTAATTCCTCGGGATAGCACCTGCTCATAAGTCCACATTGGAGTGAATCAACCAATCCTAAATACTATTGAAGAAAATCAATATTATGAGTATGCCATACTACACCAACCAATAATCTGGATTCACATAACTTTATTTAATTAACAAAAATTTATCAAGACTATAAATTCTTATACTAAATAGGTAAGTCTTATACAAGGCTCCAAGAAAATATGATCAAGTATCACTCAATATAGATTCTACCATAAGGAAAAGTGTCATTCTAATATCTTAAGTGATTCCTACCATGAGGGGTTAATATCAACTTCTAAAGTTAAGGGATCATCTAAGCTTCTACCTCAATGAGTTATGCAAAGTCCCCCTACCTCAATATATATTCAAATTTGGGTCTTTAAAATATTTCAGAAATGATCTTGTGTTGAGATACTTAAGATCTCACACTCTTAACTCTACTACTACCACTATAGGTTTTACTTATCATTTAGACATATAATGATTAGATCAGATGATTAAGTCATCTGATCATAGCTTATTCTAAGATCATGGGATTTAAATCAAGAATATTAATAGAGTTAGATCACTTATTCAATCAATATGGTTCTATTAATCTTATCATGTTAATAGTCTTATATAGAAGAAAATTAAGGATCTAAGGTTTAGATTTAGATTAAACAATCTCATAGGTTTATTATTAACCTTAACATGTCTAATCCAAATATTTAAGATTAATCTAAATCTAAACCTGGAAAATAATTCTAATTATTCGAATATAATTAAAACTGGTTCGGCCCGTTATAAAAAGGTGTGGGTCGGCTGGGGCCTGAAGACACAGGACTGTCGCACCGCGCGGGTCATGGGTCGGCCCGACCCACACAGGAGCTTCATCCCCGAGCCTCCATCCCGACGGAAGGGACCCAATTAGGGGAACCCTAATCGACTAATTCGGCGCATCCCGACCATGGCATGACCCAACATCGATCGCTACTCATTCACCGTGGTCAAGCGCGTCGAAGGGGACTTGAAGCCATCTGTGAGGTGGTCTGGATCTGCCATACCCTACTCACCCGAGAGGTCCCGCAATGGAGCTACTGTGGGGAGACAATTCTCCCCACTGAGACCATGCTAGACCCAAGGCTCGATCCCTACACTTTCAGGGAGGTGAGACGGATCGAAGCCCCCTAGTCTGAGGGCTTGAGATGGTTTGGAACACTGGGACCCTACTCACCCGAGACATTCCTTAAGGGACTTAGCCCGATCGATCAATTCGATTATTCGGGGCTAGCTTATGGCTCAATTTCGATACCAGTGAGTTTGTTTTGACAATACGCATGTAATCGAATCAAAATGAGGAAGGTCCGAGCCTCATTGGCTCGAAACCGACAAATGGGGGTACCTGGTTTGACGAGGGAGCTCAGGACGATCGATTGAGGGCTCAGCTAGCTTTAGCTGAGGTTCCAAATGCTGCAAAGGATCCTGAATACCAGGAGAACCTACTATCAACGGTTCAGGAGCTCCTGGGATCGCCTATGCAAGCTCGGACAGACGGCAATGGCAGAAGTTGCAGAGAGCTCAATTGATCAGCAAGGATCAAATGGAGCAATGCAAGGGCTATTTATAGCATTGGCAGAGGATTGCGAAGCTTCTGGAGGGTTGGCTTGGGAAGGGAAAGACCCGAGAGGTCGGGCCATGACCGAGCTCTCGAATTTCTAATTCGAGCTCGGCCAAGTCACAAGGCCCGATCGGGGGTCCTTGCCAAGGCGGGGGAGATCCTAACGGCCTTGCTAAGGTGGACGCACGAGTGGGGGACAAGCGGGGCAGCTTGTAGTACGGGGGATCTCTCTGTCACGTGCACAAGCAAGTGGGGACGAAGATCCATAGTTGCAGGAGGGTCCGAAGCCGTCTGATTGATCGATCAAAAAGACGCGACGGTCCTGATCTTCCAGATCCTAATGGTCGGATCGGATTAAATATGCGCCGCAGGATCTCACGGGTTGATCTAACGGCAGATCCGCGGTTCTGCGGGATATAATCCTAGCCGTTGAATTAATAGAACAAATGACAGATACGACGGAAGCACTGCTGTCGCATGACCCGGGCTTCACAGCAGATCGCCCGTGGTCCGCACAGCGAATCTCGACCGTTTTATTAATTTAAAGGGTATAAATGCAAATTTGAAATGTTATGAACCCTTTTATGCAATTGGACCATTTTAATTAAATATGAATTATGACCTAAATGATTTTTAAATTGCACCAAACTTTCATCCCTAGCTAATTTGGGGGTGAGGAATTCAAAAATGCAATCAGAATTTAATTCTGAGATCAAAATATTTTAGGTCTAAACTAGGGCATCTATACTGATCAAAATATCATTTCGGACTTGGAGAAGTTCAATGTACTCCAAATTTTCATGATATGATTCATTTGATGTTCTTAAAGCAATGTGATCAAAATTAATGATTTTTTAGACTATAGATTAGCAGAGTAACAACTGTCATTTTCGTCGGGTAAGGCGAGGGTCCCACCACAGAATAATTAATTTAAAAGGATTTAATTAAAATTAAAAACAGTAATAATTAATATAATTAATTAGTTAAATTCAAATCTTTAAACCCTCATAATTTGAAAAATATAAGTTCAAAAATATCAAAATTATATTTCATTGGAATCTAAAAATTATGAGGAACATTTTGGCACTATCAAAATTGCATTTGAAGCTGTATATCACTTAATGATATTTAGGACCCTTAATTAAACCCTAAATATCACAAAACTTCAATTAGTCATATCTTTGCACACACTCACCCTAACATACCCAATATGGGTCTCAAAGTAATCAGCAAAGCCTCAAGATTAATCCAGTAGTGTTAATTTTGTTGTTTGAGGCATATTTAAGATAATCAATTTTGAACCCAAACCTATCCTTCCAAGCCTCATAACTTTTTACCCATTAGTCTAAACATAGGTAATATGGGTCTTAAAGTGATCAGGGAAACCTCTAAAATAACCAAGTAGTGTTCAATTCTCTATTTAAATTAGTACTTGCTTAATCACTTTTAGAACTTCAACCCTAATTAACTTTAGAACTTCAATTGACCATAACTTGGTCAATTAAGCTCTTAATTAGGTCTTCCAATATATCATTTTGATTAAGAAGACCTAATTAATAGTAAACTATAAAAATATTTTAGATACAATGGTTAAATCTGTTAATCATTCATAATCTCCTTAAAACTTGATTAGTGAATATTAGCATAATTTGTGACCAAAATTTAGTAATTTCAGTTCTAATAACTCCTAGATAGAATAAAACCTAGTGGTGTAGTTGGTTTAGTGATTTTGTGATTAATTTCACTAATCACTCACTAATTACCTAAGCTCTAATTAAGCCATAACTTAACTAAATGAGGTCCAAATTGGGTCTACTCCTAGTTAAAGTACTCAGTAGGTTATATGGAAGCTATAGCCACTGAGTTTACTAAATTTTAACTTCAAATGAAAAAGTTTTTTTACCATATTTATGAAACCCTAATTTCCATAATTAGCCCTAATCTTGTTTTGGTCATAGCTTGGCCATTTCTTATCAAAACTTAGTAATTTAGATTCTATGAAACCCTTAGACAGTAATCTTTAATAAACTAATAGAAAAATTTGATTCCATTAAGTACAATTACCAAATTGCCCCTATGAGTCAAATTTCTTAATTTGATCTCATAAAGTTTAATAATTATCCAAATTTGATGTACATACTGTCTATCCTCATATTAAATAGTAAGTAATCAGTTTCTACCAAAAATTTCCAATTTAGAGCTTTAAATCAAAAAGAAGATTTTTAGACCCTTAAGGAGGGGCAAAATGATCATTTTGTCCAAATTTTGAGTTATGTGCTTTTAAGCCTTAGTTTCATGTTATAATTACTAAAATTAATAAATAAAATAATTCTGAATACAATTATATTAATTTAAGCCATAAATTTAGTTTCAAATCAAAACCCTATTTTTTTCCTTTAAGAAATTCTAAGTAAAAATTGTTAAGCTGTATGTGACTTCTGAACCTCCTTAATCCATTCTTAATCTTTATTGTAATATTGTTAGAATTGGAGCTTGAGTGTTCATCTTAGTCCCTTAAAATCTTCCTTAGGAGTTAGGATTAGTTCTTAGGTTAGATTTTATATATTGAGTAAATTTAGTTGCTCAATAGTAGAAGCCTTGGTTTTGATAGTTTATAAATTTTTTATAGTTTATTAATTATTATTTAATCTTTTAATTTTAGACTTAAGAATAGAGATCCATCTTATTAAGTATGACTTTATCTATTAGGATTTACATTAAATCTTAATCTGTGAGATTGGGTTTAAACTTAGTCTTTAGGTTTACCTTTGAATTAAGTAATTGAACCCCAACATTTGGAGTTTAATTCTTAATCCTTTCATCTTGATTTGGCTAATCAAGATTGTTTGGGTTTCTTAAACAAACAAACTAGGTCGACTGATTTATTTTATTTAACTTATAGTCGACAACGATTAATCAAATTAGGACTTGGCCAGTCCTAATTGTTTGTAACTTGTAAGGTCGTGAATTTGAGTTACACTCGATAGTAGGAATTGAAGATTCTGAAGTTGTGTAACTTAGAGTAGATAGAATGAATAAATTAGATAGCAATGGATAGCACCTGTGTCCTAGTAGAGTCTTTTGCTTACTTTGATATTTGATGCTTCGCTTACCTTGTATTGAGCTTTATACCTTGATCACATGTATTGGACATAGGATATTTGATAAGTATCTCGGGTCAACTTGGAATTTGCATAATTACCATTCATATTTTATTGGTGTTTTCAGTTTTTCAGTTTTTAGTAGGTTGTGACCTAACTAGTATGCCTCTTCAGTCCATTGGGTCCAGCATAGCACAGTGGAGGCTAGTGTCCGGTTAGTCTATCCATGCCTAGTTGAGCATTAGTTTCCTAGGATGGCGAGAAATAGATTTTGCGCCCATATGACTTTATTAATCAGGATCTGATATGGTAGTACTAGTTGAAGGTGCACTTATAGTCAGTGGTATTCAATTCAGTACTTCCTGCCTTAGCTCATCAGGCTAAGTGATTTTTAGGGAGACTTAGTTCAGTACTTTCTGCCTTAGCTCATCAAGCTAAGTGATTTTCAGTGAGATTTAGTTTAGTATTTCTGCCTTAGCTCATCAGGCTAAGTGATTTCGTGCATATTCAGTTCAGAGCTTCTGCCTTAGCCCATCAGGCTAAGTGAGATTTGTTGTATTGTTTCCAGTTTAAATGGCTTATGTAGCCATGATAGTTTTCAGTTTTGGATTTACTATTTTCAGTTTTACTTTATGCATTTTAACACTTTCTTATTTACTGTCTTACTACATTTACTAGCTTTATTTACTTATAGGTTGCTAGTCTTGCTCGCTTGATTATTTATATATATATATATATGATGTTAGTCCTACTTTTAGTTATTTAAATATTTTACATGTTCTTTTACTTTATGTTGATTAGCATAAGTTTATATTGATCATAACCATGTTTAGGATGAGTTTTTCTTTTAGTATTAGTATTTATTTTTTAATTTTATGCATAACATTATTGCAGTTATAATTGAAGGTATGTATTTACTTCCTCTCTTATTTAAGTTATAAAGTTATTGTTTACAATTATCTTTTTCTTTTCATACGCATTCTGCTCCTATACTTGTTTGTATGTTATGTTTTTAAATGGTGATATCTAAATTAACATAATAATATTTCAGCCTAAAATGTACTTAAATATTTTGTCTAATTAGATTTTTCTTTTATTGGCTGAGGGCCCTATCATTGTGAAACCGACAATGATAAACTCTGAGCTATTTGAGGTTGTAGAGCATTCTGGAGATCTGCCTTTAGAGGAGGAGCGCTTGGCTGAAGAGTCTTAGCTTTTCTTTTCTACATTGTGAGGATGAGTGGTTTACTTATTGTATTTCTACTTAAATTTGTTAAATCATATTGTATAATACATGTTTAATTTGTATTTTCATTTACTGCTATTATTCTGAGTTGTATGTTCTTACTACTATATTGTGATGGAATTGATGGTATTATTTTTGCTTCCGCACTCTGCTTTAATGTACTTTTCATTTAGTGAAATGACTCTTAAATGACAAACTTCTTAATTATAATGGGCTATGATATATGCCTAATCTATTCATAAGTAAAGATCTTGTCATTTGGTGACCCCTCCACCATAATTATGTTAACTTAAGAGTTAACAGGACCACGGTAGGGCTGGGCCGCCACAGCCGTATATTCTTGATCTCCACTCGATTTTTGCAATTTTTGTTTCATATCTCAATTTCATTCGCTTGATTGTCGATTGCACTGCTCGAATCGAACTCATTCGAGTTCGATCGGTGGCATTTTAGGATTTGTGCACAGTCGATACTGTTACCCTTTTCGACCGAACCCTAGGACCTAGGGCTTGACCTAGAGCCTCCTGTGGTGCACCTCTGTCGTCGGTTCGGCCCTAGTTAAGTTGGTGACGTCGAGCCCTACCCAATAGCATGCGGGCCGAGGGTCATCGCCCCGAGATGGCTGCGAAAGTGCGTGCCCTAGCCCCCGAGCCCTCGGTGTGCCGCGGGGGAGATGAAGGATTTGCGGGCCGGGTCGGGTCGGGCCCCCCACGCGAGACCAAGCGGGCCTGCTGCGTGTCACGCGCACGTTATCGTGTGGGCCTCGCGCGCAGCCCCTTGTCCAACGAGACGCTGCCACATGTCCTGTGGGGCCCGCCTCCTCTGCCGCACCCAGTCTTAGGCCACCATGTGTTTGTGGCGAGTCCCGCGCCATAATTACCTACAGAAAATAAAATATAAATAAATATCTATTTATAATATATATATATATATATACATACATATATATATATATACATATATATACTAACAGAGAACTTTATATTAAATAGATTAATTAAACTAAGTTAACCTAATACTTAGCTAATAATTAATTAATTATAATTAACAGTAAGGTTAGTTGTTAATTAATTAACCATTAGTTAGTTAATTAGTGATTAATTAGCATTAAATTAATTAAATAGGAGATTATTTAATAATTAAAGTGACTTAATTAATAGTTAATAATAATTATAATTAATTAAGATTAAATAGGTTAGTTTAAGTTAATTAATTTAATTAAAACACTGGAATTAATCATATATTTTGAATAGTATAATTATTTAATTTAAATAAAATTAATTAAAACTTAAAAGTCTCATAATTTTAAAAATATTGATCCAAACATATCAAATATAAGTCTCATTTTATTCAGAAAAATAAAAGGAATTAAATGACATAATTCAAAAATTTGATTTGGGGATTATTTAACTTATTGATATTTTAGGTCCTAAACATACCCCATAACTTTTAACATAATTATCCAAACATATGTAATATGGGTCTTAAAATACTCAGGAGAATAGTCCCATCACTGTAGTAGTATTTATTTTTTTATTTGGAGCTTAGTTTGTAAATTGACATTTAGGACCCATACCCAAAAATAACCAAAAAGCTCTTAGTTTTCAATTGAGTATAACTTGACCAATTCAACTTCAAATTAAGAAATTCAAAGTGCTAACTAGCTTAGAATTTTAATGCCAACAATAATCTAAAAAAATATTTAGCTTCTAAATCTTAGAAAATTAAAAATGACCAAAATACTTATAATCCTAGTTAGGCCATAACTTGACCAAATTGAAGTCCAAATTAAGTCTACTTCCAGTTAAAGTACTCAGTTTCTCAAACGAAAAAGTTCAGTTTTTGCCCACTTTGACCCTCAGAAAATTATCGAATTGCCCCTAATTTTTAGAACATCCATAACTTAGGCAATTCACATCAGAATTCAGTATTCTTGGATTCTATGGAATATTTGAATAACAAACTATATAAAAATTTTGATTTTATTTAAATTGCCCTTTATGTCAAAATCCTTAGTTTGAACCTGTTTGACCCATTTCTTATCCAAATTTGGTATACTTACTGTCTAACTTCATGTTAGACAATAAAGAATCATTTGGCAATAAGAAATTCTAATTTGGAGCCTTAAATTCAAAAAGTAGCTTTTTGGATCCTTAAGTAGGGGCAAAGTGGTCATTTTGCCTCAAATTTATGTTAAGTTCCATTAAGCCCAAATTTATCTTTTAAATCATTAAACTCAATATTAGAACTAAAATTGAATCATTTAAGTGAATAAAAATTAATTATTAGATCAACTTAGTTAAATTCTTAAAATTTTCTCTAAGTCTTTCCTTATGATTTTACACTTCACATTAGGATTATTCCTAAGATTATGACTAGATTATAAGTTAGATTTCATTTATTAAATAACGAGGTTATTCCATGAATGAATCCATGGTTTATTAGTTTATAGATTTTATAACTTATTTTTGATTATTTTGTCTTTTAACCTAAGATTCGGGATAGGAGAATCATTCCATTAAGCTTAACTTTGCTCAAATAAGATTTGCCATAATTTGTAGTTCACTCTTAGTATAACCTTAGATTCCTTAGACTGTACCCTTTGGGTTATGTGATTAAGCCCAAATTTGCTGTGTTTAATCCATAATGCCTAGTTTAGTAGATCTTAATCATATCTAAGTTAGAAATACCTAAAATCATCAAATTAGGACATTGTGATTTATTACTTAATCTATAATCGTGCTTGATTAAATTAGTTTAGAACTTGACCAGCTCTAATTCTTTTAACTTATAAGGTTATATTTCTAAGTTATACTCGATAGTAGGAATTGAAGATCCTGAACTTATGTAACTTAGAATAGATAGAATAGTTTAATTAGATAACAAATGATATCACCATATTTTAGTAGAGTCCTTTGCTTACTACTTGATTTTGTGCTATGCGTTTCTTGAACTTTATGCTTATTTTCCTTGGATATATCATACAAAAAAATATTGTTGCATAAAAATGAAAACATAGAATATTAGGATAACATTTGCATTTGGTTCAGTTTCTTGGTGATCTGGCACATTTTACTCCACTGGATAGGGGTAAGGAGAAATAAGGAGTACTTGGCATTACTCATTGAGGAGTGTTATTTTAAGTTTGGAACATGTATAATCTTGCAAATGTGCTTGACTCCTTAGCTATTTTTGAACGTGTCCACAGAAACAAAACTAAAATAACTAATATATTCTGCATTTGTATTTACTGTCTCTTCAGATCTTATATTTTGTTTTGAATGCCCTAACCCAAAAAGGCTATGGGAATTTTTGCATGCCTTAGCCCAAAAAAGTTTTGGGAATTATACTGGGCTGGATTGGCTAATTCTTTTTGATATGGCAGTTATACATACATGTTTTAGTTTCAGTTCACTATTTATTGCGTTATTGATGCATGTTATTTTAGTTGGCTGTATTTATTTTCTTACTTGCTCAATTGTATATATGTATAGGATGCCAGCTTTTATTGCTTACTATATGTACCACTTTCAAATTACTGTTTTAAATCAACATATGTTATGTGATCATTAGCATATTTAGGATTAGACTTTCCTTTCAGTATTTTTACTTACTGTATTATATATGTATGCATATTCCTTGCTTAGTTTGCTTGAGGTGTGCTTTTTGCCTCAATTTTTGCTTAGTTATAAATATTGTATTTATAGCTTACCATGTTCCTTATATGATTAATGCTCCTATGCTAGATAGTTGTTTTAGTTTGATAAGTAAAATGGTGATATTAATAATTCATGTAAAATATACTTGGATAATTGTCTAATAAGGTTTTTTTTTATTGGATGAGGCCCTGGCATTGTAAAATTAACAATGTCAGATCTTGTGCAATTTGAAGATCCAATATCTATGGATAAGCCATTTCAGGATGAGGCACTTCAGGGTGGAGCAGAGGATCTTTAGTCCTTTTTATATTAGTTATGAGGATTAGTGATGCTTTTATTTGTATTTTGAGCTTTAATTAAATATTGTAATAATACATATATCCTTATAATTGTGTTTATTTTTCTGCACTATTATTTTTTGAGCTACTATTCATTAGTATTTCATATTTGATATATAGTTAGATAGATGTAATGTTTACTTTATATACTTTTATATTCTGTACTTGTGTTAATTTAGTGATTGATAGTATATATATTCATTCTGTGTATATCCTTCCCTTATTAGTGGATTGTAGATCTTATCTAATTCAATGATAAGTGAGGGATTTGCCAGAGTGGCACACCACCCCTTAAATTTGATCTTGCGGGTTAGGGGATGGGGCACCACAATGTGTCTCGATAACTACTCCACTGTAATCATATAATTATATTAATATTAACATGAACACAGTGAGGATAGGGTACAAAACTTTTTGTGTAACATTTTTATAATATTCTTACTCCAATGACACTAAAATTGTTGAATTTGGACTTGTATTAAATTTTTCCAACTTTTTAAATTTAAATAATTAGAAATTAATTCATGAGTATCTGTTATCCAAATTACTCCCAAACTTGGGCATTTCGTTCATAAAAATATACTCTATCCAACATATTTTTAGTTAGCCTTAATTTTGAAGTCACTCAGGATTTTAATTTTTGAGTCGGGTTTAGTCCTAATTATTTTAGTAACGACTTTGGTCTTTACAAACTCCCCTACTTAAGATAATGTCATCCTAAATATTGCATTATTTATTAAAGTTTAAAAGAAAATGATGAGATCGAATTTACCTAGGTTCCTAAATAGTTAAGGATACTTTTTCCGCATAGTATCTTCTCTTTCCCAAGTGGCTTCTTTGGCATTATAATTTTGCCACTGAATCTTTATCATGAGTATACTTTGATTTCTTAGTTGAAGATTGTCTTGACATATAATTATGATAGGTTCTTTTATGAATAACAAGTCTGGCTAAATTTTAAAGAAAAGTATGGATAGTTGCTAGAATGGATTTTGTAAACATCTACAGAGTGAAAATACATGAATACGTTATGTACTTTCGCCAAAACTTCTAGAAGTTTTAACTTATATGCCAAAATTTCAACTCGCTCAAATATTTTAAAGGGTTCGATGTATCTCGGGCTTAACTTACCAGTCATGCCAAAATGATATATGTCTTTCATTGAGTTTACTTTTAGATATGTCATACATCCAATTTGAAATTATAGTATTCAATATTTAACATCATAATATTTCATTTCCCAATCTTGAACTGTAGCAATTTTGCTCTTTATCAGATGAATTTTCTAATTAGCATCTTCAATTAGATCAGATCCATATAACTAAACATCTCCTATTTCAGTCTAGGTTAATGGCGTGCTATACTTTCTGTCATACAGAGCTTCATATGGGGCCATTCTAATACAAGACAAATAATTGTTGTTGTATGTATACTCCACTAATAGAATGTGATCTTTCCAACTATCGACAAAGTTTAATATACTGAAACAAAAAAGATCTTCAAGTACTTGATTTACCCTCTCTGTTTTACAATCTATTTGAGGGTGAAAGACTATACTCATAGCCAATACTGTACCCAAATATTTATGTACTGCCTTCCAAAATGGGAGGTAAATCTGTCATCATGATCTTTTTTGTTTAAGCACATTAGACTTTGTTGGTAGTTGGAAATATCTTTTTTGTTTAAGCATATTGACTTTGTGAGTAGTTGGGAAGAATCTAACAATAGTTTTAGGGATTCTGTAAAGCTTGGTTATTTCCTTAATATATAACTTGGCCAGTTTTTCTACTAAATCTGTTTGCTTAATCAGAAAGAAGTGTGTTGATTTTGTTAAACGGTCTATAATTACCCAAATTACATCTACTCCAATGTAATTTTTGGGCAATCCCATCACAAAATCCATATAAATATTTGATCATTTCTATTATGGGATATCTAATTGATGTAATAGTACAGCTAACCCTTAATGTTCTGCTTTTACCAAACTACAGACATAACATATAGTGACATATTCAGCTATGTCTTTCTTTAATCTAGGCCACCAAAAGAATTCTTTC
This sequence comes from Gastrodia elata, assembly GCA_016760335.1. Taxonomy (NCBI): domain Eukaryota; kingdom Viridiplantae; phylum Streptophyta; class Magnoliopsida; order Asparagales; family Orchidaceae; genus Gastrodia; species Gastrodia elata. The sequence goes on along the minus strand of CM028677.1, from coordinate 7,423,807 downwards.
AAATCTCTATACATTTTATTATTTTCATGGTGAATTGTGTACACTGAGTTTCAAGCTTCAGTTAGAATTTGATTCTGAATGTATGAATCATATGGAATCCAAATAGTTTTTCCATGATAAATATAAACTCCTTTTGCAGATGCAAGTAAGTTATGCGACCATTTTCGATGTCTGCTTTTAACTTGGAATATTTCTTATCATTTTCTTGGGCAATTATTATGCTGCATTAATATAAGCTCTATAATATTATTTTCAAGTAAATTATTTAATTGTTTTCTATTAATAAGTTTTATGCATAACTTTCTACAATTCTTCTATTAATGAACTTGTCATTATAGCATTTATGTATGCTTTTCTACTAAGGGCATCAACTACGAAATCATATTTACCAGGATGATATTAAGTCGTAGTCGCTGATTAATTCCAATCATTACCTTTGTTAACAGTTCAACTCTTTCTAAGTGAAAATATATTTTAAACTGTGATGATCAGTAAAAAGTTCACATCTCACTCCATATAAGTAGTGCCTCCATATTCTTAAGGAAATCACTGCCGCTGCTAGTTCTAAGTCATGCATTAGGTAGTTTCTTTCATGAATAGTTAATTGCCTAGATTCATATGCTACTACCTTCTTCTCTTATATGAGAACATATCCATGCCCTGCTATGGATGTGTCAGTATAGACTTGATAATTCTTATCTCTTGTGGTAGGGTTTGTTCTAGGGTGATTGTTAACGCTTATTTTATCTGTTGAAAAGATTTCTCACATTACTAACTCTAAATGAATGGAACTGCTATTTACGTTAATTTGGTTAAATGTACAACTATTTGTAAAATTACCTTAACAAAATTTTGATAATATTCAGCTAAACTAAGAAAACTACGAATATCTGTCATGGTCTTTAGTTGGGGCAATTTTTGAATGGCTCTTATCTTTTCCTGATCGACCTTGATTCTTTTGGCATCCACTACATCGCTTAAGAAAGCTATGAAATCTAGCCAAAATTCACATTTATAATATTTGGCGTATAGCTAATGATGCCTTAGAATTTTCAGAACGATTCTCCGATGATTTTCATGTTCTTCCATGCTCTCAGAATAAATTAAAATATCATCGATGAATACTATTACAAACTTATCTAAATATGGACTAATAATTTTTTGCATTAAGTCCATAAAGATGGACGGAATATTTGTTAGACTAAATGACATGACCATAAACTTATTATAATGCCCGTAGCAAGTTCTAAATGCTACTTTCTGAACATCTTCTTTTTTGACTCATAATTAATGATAACTGATCTTAGATCTATCTTGAAAAATATATTAGCTCCAACTAATTAGTTAAATAGATCATCAATACGTGTTAGAGGGTACTTATTTTTAATGATTATCTTGTTGAGTTCATGATAATCGATACACATTTGTATTGAATCGTCTTCTTTTTTTTTACAAAGAGCACTGGAGCTCCCATGGTGACATGCTTTGCCGAATAAAATATTTGTTTATCAGTTCTTTCAGTTGTTCGCTTAACTCTTACAGTTCTTTGAATGCCATGCGGTAAAGTGCTTTTATTATTAGTTGAGTGCCGGGAAATAACTCAATTGAGGATTTGATTTCTTTTACTGGTGATAATCTAGGCAATTCATCAGGGAATACATCTTCAAACTCTTTTATAATTTGAGTGTCTACTAAATAATTTCTTTCATCTTTTCTCCCATCATTGTTACTAAGTACGCATTACATTACTTTTGAATCAATTTCTCTGCTTGCGAAGAATTGATTAAAGATGTTGAAATGCCTAACTTTCTCATAAATACTTCAGGCTTGCTCCCACCTTTGATAATAACGATAATCAATCATAATTTTATGCTTGTTGAGCCAATTAATTCTTAGAATGATGCTAAAATTTAATGTAGGCAGTACTATCAGCTTTACTTCATATATCTTGCCATTAATTGGTATGTTACAGTCACAATATTTTTGTGCACTCATGATAGAACCAGATGGTAACTTGACATTCAAAGCTTTAGCTAAGTTGTAATATAATAGTTCAAGAGTTTTGAAAAATCTTTCTAAAATGAATGAGTGTCTTGCACTAGTGCTAAATATTGTGCCACAAAATTTATTATTGAAATATAAAGTGCCTAAGATTTAAAATAAAAGATAATTCATGCTTTATTTAAATATAATATGAAAGATATTTATAAAATAAAAGAATGTGATGCCTGATACAGCTTTATTATATTCTCAAGCTATAATTAGGGCGAGGGTATAGATCCTCGTATGTGGAGCTTGTTGGGGAGCAATTGGTCTTCCCCTTTGATTAGAAGCTGGTACTTTAGGACTCTTATTTGTATTGGAGCAACTGTAAGCACATAAGCTTATTTGGCTGCTGGTATGAGTTCTTACATTTCAGTTGGTATTGATGCTTATTATTGCATCTGAATACACTATACGGGTTGCTTTATATTATCAAAAGTTGTGACTAGGTCGTCCATATGTATAACATATTCTGCTATTGTGATAACAATTACCATAATGATGTGGTCAGTTACATTTTCCAGTATGTGTTTGCTGAGCTATTTGATAAACTCTGACTTGAGGTGGTCTCAATCTCTTGTGTTCAATTTGTTGTACACGTGCAGACAATGGTCTTTTTTTTAGTTCTCTTACTTTCTCTTGTTCCCCATATTCTAATATTATATATATATATAGAAAAAAAAAGATATAAATTAAAAAAAAAAATATATATATATATATATATAAAGAAAATAATAAAAATAAAAGTTGCTGAAATTAAGAAATATATATATATATATATATAGAAAAAAAGTCAAAAATAAAAATTATAGAAATGAAAACTTGTATAAATGGAAATAATAATATTAATAATTGTAATAATAATAATAATAATAATAACATTATTCTTATTAATAAAAGAAAAAGAAGAAATAAAAAGAATGTAAAATTTTTAAACTTTTTTTTTATTTTTTACCCTATTTTACTATTGATGAGGCCTTACTGGAAATCAACAGAGGAATCCGATGGTGACTGAGAAGAAAGAGGGGGAGTGAAGGGGAGAAGACGAGGTGATAGGAGAGTGGAGGAGGAGAGGGGAGTGGGGGAGGATGTGAGAATGAGAGGAGGAGGAGGGTATTTTTATATATATTTCTTAATTAATTAATTTTTATCTTTTCCTAATTATTTGGATAGGAACAAATTTGATTTCTCTTCTTGCTCATAATGTGTTGGAGTGTATAAATTTGTTTTTTCTTCCTCATTCTCTCTCATCTTTCTCTCTCATCCAATATTTCCAAAAAAAATAATGAAATTTAACAAATATGTGTATTTTGATGAGACAATCACACTCACATCAATTTTTTTTATTTGGAGTAATATTTTATTTTGCGTTAATTTCTAAATATAAAAACTTCAAAAATTAATTATGGTAAATCCAAAGCTCAAAATTCGAGAAAATGTTTTGGTTAGCCTTTTTATAATATTTTTAATTCAACAATACTAAAATTCTTGAATTTGGACTGTATTTAACTTTCACAATTTTTTGAATTTAAATAATTAGAAATTGATTTATGAGTATCTGTTATCTAAATTATTCTCAAACATGAGTTTTACGATCACAAAAATATACTCTATCTAATGATATTTTTTATTATCCCTAATTTTGAATTCACTGAGGATCCTAATTTTTATATCAGGTTTAGTCATAATTATTATAGTAATGACTTGGGTCGCTATAGAAGGATCCTTCATGTTGAGAAAAGTTCACTGCTGGGACAAAGCTGAACAGTACTAGGAGCGTTGTGATCCGTCTGATTGATCGAAAAAATGGCGAAATGGTCCAAATGCAACATGGCATAACAATCGATTAAAGGAAAGATCTGGACCGTCTGATCCACGGGAATGGACATCTCAATCGCGCCAGAATTTGTTGTCGCCTAGACCGGGGGCCACAGCAGATCGCTCGCGACCCGCACAACGGATCTGGACAATCAGCTGACTGTTGGAGGGTTAAAAATGCAATTATTTGAATATATGGTCCCTTTTGTGTAATTTGCCTAATTTAATTTTAATTAAATTTAAGTCTAAATGAACTCTAAAAATTCTTAAAGTTTTACTCCTAACTAATTTGGATGTGAGAAATTTACAAACGAAATCATAATTTAATTTGGAGATCAATATAATTTAGCTAATTTTTTTGGTTATTAAATAGACATAAACAATTAATGAAACAGATTTCAATGGATCCCATAATTTTAGGATTTAGTCATAATGATGATTATAACTTAATGACACAAATTTTAAGTCCTAATTAAATATAAATTAGGCAAGGTAACAACTTATGGTTGTTATAGAGATCAAATGAACCTTTTTAAAGAATATGTTATGGCTATTTGAGGGGTTTATGGGCAGCAAAGTGTGAGAGCATCGAGGCTTGCGTATGTTTCATTAGAGGGGTGTTTGATGAGAGAAACGGAAGCAAATTTTAACAAAAAAAATGAAGATGAAAGATGACAACTTGAAAAAGAAGAAAATAAAAAAATTATAAAAGAAAGATAGGTTTGATTAAGATTAAGTACACATTGATTCCTTCAAGATTATACACAGCCTAAAGTCCACCGACTATGCGCACTAATGGAATTTTGGTTATTCACACCAAAATTAAGAGCTCTCAAGTAAAACTTTTATAATAAAAATTCATTCAATTGTGTGCTGATACAAGAGATTTAAAGCCTTATTTATAGTCACATAAGGTATGCCAAATTACAATAAAAACTATAAACCAATTCAAATCAAATCTCTCATGAAGAACTAAGATGTCTTTTACACATAAAAGACTAAGTCAATCCACCCTCTTGAGGTACATGTCATTTGACCAAGGTTTTATTCACAATAAAATTAAAATAAAATAAATATGCAAATAAAATAAAAAATTATCACTTCATGAAGTCATTAGGCTCCTAGCATATGCCCATGTCATCACATGCTCTCGTGTATGCTTTCGTGCTGTACAATTAGGTTGGCATCTGAGCGTGCCCATGCATCAGCTTAAAGATGGAATTTTTGTGAATGTGCCACTTCTTATATGCACCTAAGTATTAAGTTTTTGGCGAAGAATGGGAAGTTACTCAACACTTGAGCTTGCCCAAACTCAATGTTTTCTTATTTTGATTTTTGTTAAACATACCAAATGAGAACTAAGTGTCAAATTATAACCCTAACACATCAAATAAAGAAAAAGTACAAGCATTAATTGATAAACTTTCAATTATTAAGATAATGGATGTGATTTAAGTAAAGAACGTTAAATCATTTAAAAATTGTTATGTTTATCTACTTAATAAATCTATACATCTATTTCAAATTATGTTTTATACAGTCATTTTCTTAGATGATCATATTTACTTATTTAGTTTGTTACCCATGGCATACTAGTTTACACATACCATCACATTAAACCTTATTGGCAAATGAATGAAAATATGACACATAATTTTTATGTGCTCACTATTAATTGTTGTTACCCATTTTTTTCAAAAATATCTCTAGAGGTTAATTAGTTATAGTAATAAGGAAATATTTAGATGCATTATTCAGGAGGTATCGTGGCTGATGCTAAGTCTGATTTTGGGGCTTGTACTTTATGATTACCTATATTCTTAGAGATTTTAAGCTAATGATATTAAATTGGATTATTATTATTATTATTATTATTATTTTAAAAAGAAATGTCTTTTAATAAAAGTTTCTATTGTATAAATGATTTTAATTTTGCTCAATTTTCCTCAGAACATAATAAGACTCCATATACACTATAGTGAAGAATTAATGATGATTGTAACTATATAATGCTTTGGAATGTTGCTTTATATTGTTCTTTATGATAATGTAACAAGTCAATAAAGTAATAATTTATGTGTAGAAAGCTTGCTTTGATCTATCTGGCTTATAACATATGCGAACAATATTTATTGGATCAATAATCCTTTCAAATGCAAGCGATTAGCCTTAACAAATAAACAACCTCCATAATCAAGCAAGAATGGATTTTGTGAACAAATGAATAAGAACGACATTTGTAAGTCTCCAAATAATATGAAGTTTATGTTAAAACACACACACACATACACACACATACACACACATATACACATACACACATACACACACACATACACACACACACACACATATATATATAAGCTTTAATTGAATATCAATTTAAATTGCATGATTAGCTTAATTCATTTTATTAGTGTAATAAATGAATTGTTAATTTTACCAATTCAATAATAGTTCATTGCTCCATGCATTATCAAAACAACTTAAATATTGCCTAAGGAGTAAATTAATTGAATCATTGAGCTAGTCCCATTTAAAACCCTTGAAAATATTAAATAAAAATACCCTTTAAAAATATTTATTAACAAATGCATTTAACTATTTATAGAAATATTTATTAATATAAATAACTAATTATAGTTTTATTAAGACGACAATAGAATACAAATAATTATATTATTATTAATAATAATTCAATAATGTAAACTAAATTATAAATTAATAATAAATAAACAAAAAAAAACAGTAATGTTAATTATACATAAATTGTAATTAAAATTAGTAATCTAATATAACTATATTTGATGTAATGATCAACATTAATTGTTTCAAGTAATTTAACTAAAATAATTAATTATAATTAATAAATTTATCGTAAATACTTTTAAATAACATTAATAATGTTATTTACAATTACGTCCTACCGGAGTGCTTACTTGCCTCGACCCTCTCCTGTTCCTCGTCATCCTCATCTCGCTCTCGCCCATGACCTTCCCACCATCCTACTCACGGAAGGAATTTGAAATTATTCGTGCTACTTTTACCAGGCATGAATTGAAATCAGAATGGTAGCTCAACCGCATACACCTGGACTCGTTGACAAGGCCTATGCAAATTTGCCAGATCTATCTCCGTCCATCTTTCATACTTCGTTTATTCTGAGAGATCCGTCTCAGAACTGTTGGAAACTTGATATTCATTCTGCGTTCTCTGCAGTTTCGCATACGATTTTGTGGAACTCTGCTTGAATTTGTGGTTGCAAACGAAGATTGCGTTTCCGGGAGCCATAGACAGCCCAGTGTTTTGTTTACGTTTAAAGGATGCGGAATTCGATTGCTAGCTACAAAGAGAGTCTATCCCGGATCGCGAACGAGGTTCTTGACGCTGCCCAGGCGGAAGCTAGGGAAAAAAATCCCTTTTCCGGCAACCGGATCTTCCAACAAACGTTGCGGCCTACTCTGTCACAGAGCTTTCCGCATGCTAACGGAAACGATTCTAGTTACATTGATGAGGTCTGATTTTTGTTTGAGAACAGTAGATCTCCCTCCCCTTTTGTGTTTCTCAGTCATTAGGGCGCAAAACTTGTTCAAATGTTCAGTGAGGGAAAAATTGTTTACATTATTAACATAGTGAGATTAAACATCTCATTGGTGCTGTTGAAATTTTGAACAAAATGTCCTCCTGATGCTAGAATATAATTTTGCTTACAGTGATGAGGTATGATTCTTGTTTTAGAGCAATCGGTCTCGGTTCCCTCTTTTGTGTTTGCTCAGTCATCCGGGGGCAAATCTTGTTCAAATGTTCAGCGAATGTAAAATGATTTATGTCAAAGTTTCTATAATATAAGGTTTATTTATTTCATTATTTCTTGTCTGTAAGTGTAGAATATGAGAGAAGTCAATTTTCAACATTTTGCATTTCACACGAGTTTGTGCTGTAATCTTCTAGGTTTTTTAAAATTTATAGTTATATTTGCACTTCATTTTTTCTAGTATTAAAGTGAGTTTCATTATTAGCATAAATTTATTTGTTTATTATATCTAATGCAATTGCTTAATCCTGTGCCATCATGATCTAAAGTTTCTCTTCTAAAATGTTTTAGATTGCAAAGTACCGGGCTGATGTTCAGAAGCTGCAGGCATCTGAGTCTGAAATCAAAGCATTATCATTTAATTATGCTGCTTTGTTGAAAGAGAAAGAGGTATTGTAGGGGTACTTCACCTTTTTCCATAAATATTTTGAAAAGTTATTAGCATTTTGTTTTTGGAATCTGTTTATCATTAAGATAAAGATAATATTGCACAGACCGTTAGATTGTCAATATAAGTGCACATTTTCCTTAAAAAATGATGTAATTGGTTTATGCTGCGATTGGCTCTTTAGGGAAATAGGCTACAAAGCCTTTCATATAGAAACTTAGAGAATGGGTTTTTTGAAAACTTTGTTTCAATCATTCTGTTATTTTTTTCCTTAAAGAATGTGTCTTTCCTTAAGAAAACCATTTGAATTTCCCCCCTTTTTATTCTATCTGCTTTTCTAAACTGGAATGAATGTGAAAGTAAAGTAGTCAAGAATAGTGTGACCTGATTTTATGCTTTTCTAAACTGGAATGAATGTGAAAGTAAAGTAGCCAAGAATAGTGTGACCTGATTTTAGGTCATCATAAAACTTTGAGTTTTGCACTGATTTGAGCTGAACTTTGTCTAGTTTACTATTTATAGAATTTATCTATGTATGGCATTGTAACTGTGGGATGAGCTGGCACATTAGTGGGAGTTGGGGGCATTAAATTTATCTCATAATTTTGCCAAATTAAGCCAAGCCACGATGATCACTTTTAATGTGTTGATAGAAGCATGATGAAACACATTTTATGTAAGATTTGAATTTCTAAGCACACCACAAAATTATTAAGTTATTATAGATTGGATTATATTAAGATGAGTTAACAAATATTTGAATTTAAATGTACCATTAATTTGTATGAATTTTATTTGTGCAATATGATCTAGTAATACATGGATAAAATATGTAATTGATATAAAAGCTAATCAATGCAAGACCAATAATTGTTTATGCACTACTTGTGAATAATTAGTTCCATAAATCAAAGCTATATTAATAAAAACCTCTGCCTTTAGTTGATAAGAAAAGTGTCAACAAGATTGTTGACTCCATAAGCTCGTGATGCTTGTAGCTGCTCAATTCTTATGAGAATATATTTATCATTTGAGATTCTAATGCTTTAGTTTGTGTGATATGAAGGTTATGCAACAAGGCTCTTTAGTCCTAGTATTGTATGCTCAAATTGTAACATCAAAAGTCATATTAAGAGATCAATTTGATGGAAAAAATGCATTGTTTGTTCATATGATATTTAGAAGGCTATAGGTGTCAATGGAGTGTCTTTAGAAAATTTTTATGATTTGTACGTATAACATATTCAATTAGTTTTCATATAGCATATTTTATTAATTAATTTTGAAAAGTTTTTCTTAAATTCTTAAGTATATTAAAAATCTCAATAATGCAAAATTAATATAACCAAATTTGCAACAATTGATTTTGCAATGCTGTTAGTTCAAAATGAATATCACTAAAGTTATTTGTTTGGATCCGCAATGGTTTGCTAACCTTGCTACTATATTTGTTTATTAAGAATTTGATTTTTGTGTTCCAGGTTGTTTTTTGTTAATTTGCCTTTTTTATTTTAAATTACAGCTAAAGATAATAGTTTTTTATTTGTAAATATAATTGAATGCTTAAACAATATTACTTATATCACTTATGTAATAATTTTGACTCACAAATGTTAAACATACATAATAGTTTTTTGTGCCACAAAAAGAACTCAACTACTTAGAGCTAAAGTACTTATCATAAAATAGTGAATTTGTACATCGATTAATACCCATATAATAGGTATGTACTAACAAATTTAATAGATTTGTCATTTCTTTACCTAATAAAATTAAATTGTTATGTTAGATGTTAGAGTAACCATGAAACAAAACAATGTAAAATTATAAGCTAGCTAGTAATTTTGAGTATAAATGAGGATTGTTGGGATATTAAATTATCATTATATTCATTGGGTATTTAATTGATTTGCAGAAATATTTTATTTTGATTTATTTGCAACTATATGCTATGGCTAAAGTACAAGAAAACAATGAAAGATATGTAACAATATGCATACTTATTTGGGTAAAATTTGATATGTGAAATAGTATGTTGTAGATGATATAAACTAGACAAGTTTGCAAGCATGAATATGAATAATTTGTAATGGTGTGGAGACTAATTGGATCATCAAGGGAAGAACAAATGGTGTTCCGGTGGATTCCGGGATGGATATACAGCAGCCAACAACAAGCCAGGCGTCCATACACTGCCTGACGCTCCGAAGGCAAAGAGTCTGGCGCCCAGGCGCGCCCTGGAGCCTCAGAGGCAGAGAGTTAGACTCCTAGGTGCCTAGGTGGCAGCAGGCAACAAGCCTGGTACCTAGGCACCCTAGAGACTGCAAGGTAGGTGCCCAGGCCCTCGCAGAAATTCGAGTTTGGGATGTGACGTGACCTAAGCTGTTTAGGGCATTTTGGGGCTAGTTTGGGGTTCCATATAAAAGCTAACATATTATATTAGGGTTATGATGTGTGCGATTTTCTGTGTGAGAGTTTGTGGAGGCTAAGAAGAAGCTCAATGGCGATGAATCATTTCTTCCTCTTAAGTGATTAATAAGTTCTCTGTAATTATATAATCATCTCTTTGATAGTGAATTGTCTTGTGGTGGTAGAAGAAGCTCAAAGGAAGTAGACCCTTTCTTCCTCTAAATGATTGATAAGTTCTCTATAATTTTATAAACATCTTTTTGATAGTGAATTTTCTTGTGATGGTGTGGCTCCATGATTTTTCTCATTTTTTGGGTTTTCCATGTAAAAACTTTTGTATTCGTATGCTTGTGAGATTGAATGCTTGTGCTGTGATTATTTTTGCTTGTGTTGGTTTATATTTCGTATTTGCTTCGGTGAATCTCAGCGGTCTCGATCTTAGGAAGTTCGTCTTGATCCTCTCCTAACATAAATGCACCAAAAAATTATGTAAGTGTAGTGTACTCATGTAAGCAATAATACAATATCAAGCTATGCGGGTCTGAAGTGATGTAGTAGTGATTTGGTTTTCTTAATGGATTCTAGTCAAAGGTGGGAATTGTGCTGATGGTGAAATGGGGATTTTAGATTATTAATGAACCACATATCTCTTATTGTAACTACCCAAAGTCGTTATTTTGTAAATTAGGTCAGAATCCCGTCTTAGGAATCAGGATCTCGGGAAATTTCAATTTATGGCAAACAAAACTACCAGTAGATAGAAACAACTTTAAAGATCAAAGAGCCCTAATTCAGTAGAAATCCGAAAGACGGAAGCTCCCGTTCTATCTTCGAAATTTCTAATTTATGAAAATAAAAATATTGAAATGCGTGTCAGAATTCGTCATTTTCAGTGTCGACGTGTTAAGTATATTATTTAAAAATTGCTCGAGAAGTTTTCATAAAAATCTGAGCGTCGATATGATCGTGGCAAATTTTCGAAGTTTTAAACCCCTAAAATTAAAATAAAATAAAATTTTGCTCCGAATCGAAAATTTTTGGCGCCCTCTGTTCATCATGTTGTAACACACCTCGGTGTTAAGTTTCGTTGTATTCGGATGACGAACAACAGAAATTTGAGTAGATTTTAAATTTAAGTTTTTATTTATTTATTTTTTTTCTTCTTCCTCTGTTTTCTTCATATGCCCCCCTCTGTTTTTTTTTTTATCGCGCATGCGATCTTTTCTCCCGCGCCAGGCGGGAGAAGCTTCCGCGCCAGGCGGAAGCCTGGCGCACGTTCGGCGCCTGCCTGCGCCGTTTTTGGCGCAGGCTGTCGGTCCTTAGGGCTGACCACTCCCCCCTGACCCCACTCCCGCCTTCTGGCGGGAGAAGCTTCCGCGCCAGAGGCTTCTTGGCGCATGCCAGGCACCGACCAGGCGCCCTTATGGCGCCGTTTTGGCGCAGGTTTGGCGCCACTGCGTGCGCCTATAAAGCCCCCATTCCCTCCCCTCTTCTCCCCACACATTCCAGCAGTCTCTTCCCCTCTCCCCTCCTCAATTCAGCCAACCCTCCTCCTTCCGGCAGCCCGGCAGCCCCCGACAGCCTCCTTCCGGCAGCCCGGCAGTTCCGACAGCCTCCTTCCGGCAGCCCGGCAGCCCCGACAGCCCTTCCAGCCACCTTCCAGCAACCCGGCAGCCCCTTCCAGCCTCCTTCCGGCAGCCTGGCAGCCCCGACAGCCCTTCCAGCCACCTTCCAGCAACCCGGCAGCCCCTTCCAGCCTCCTTCCGGCAGCTCGGCAGCCCCGACAGCCCTTCCAGCCACCTTCCAGCAGCCCGGCAGTCTCCGGCAGCACCTTCCGGCAGCCCCCGGCAGCCCCCGCCCCCGCAGCGGCTCCAGCAACCCTGGGCCACCCTTTGGCCAACCCGTTCCAGCTTCCTTTCGTGTGCCGGCGATCCTAAATCTAAGGTAAGGGAAAGAAATTTGAAAGAACTCATTCGCTTTCTCTTAATCTAATTATTCTCACTATCAAATTTATAGCTAGTCATACACAATAGAATTATCCTCATTAATTAATAATGAGAACGATTCAATGTGTTTTAAATGACTACTAATTTCAATTTGTCAATTCCGTCGATTATTTTGACTTTTTCGTCATACATTAGTATGATAATCATAAAGACACCTTAACAACTGCTTTAACAGCAGCTTAATTTAAATGAACTTCAAAAGCAGAAGAAGACAAATAGAATAAAATAATAAAAAGCTAACTTAAAAATATCGGGAACTTAAAATGCAGATTGAGCGAACTGTCACTCATACGAGCTGTTGAACTTCTGAACTAAAAGACTAAAGGTACCCAGTATATGACTTGCATTACATATTGCAATTTTTCTATTACTGCTTTACTTCGCATATTTGCTTTGAGCCGAATTTCGTTTTGAAGCTTGGTTGGTTGTCCGGAACCAACGTAATATCATTCGGGGTTGTTACCGGAAAATGACATCGGTATCATTCGGGGTTGTTACTGGAAAATGACATCAGTAACATTCGGGGTTGTTGCTGGAAAAATGACATCAGCAACATTCGGGGTTGTTATTGGAAAATGACATCAATAACATTCGGGGTTGTTACTGGAAAAATGACATCAGTAATATTCGGGGTTGGTTATTGGAAAATGACATCAGTAACTGTTATTTTGTGATAAATACTTGTTGCAGGAAGTTACTCACTTATTTTACGCAGTTGCCTTACATATCCTGCATTTTTATCTCTGCTAAACGCATTTTCGTAAATTAATTTGTTATTATATACTGCTGTACTTAGAGTATTCTCTAATTACTGGGAATTCTAATCTCGGTATTGTTTGTTGTACAATACCAGGTCAGGTGCTCCTGGAAGAGGTTAAACAAGAACCTTAACTTTCAAAAGGATCAACGACGGCGCTGAAATGCTTATTTTGTTTCTTTTTTTTTTCAATGATGGAACTTGTAATAAGAACTTTTGATAAATGAAAAATATCATTCACTTTTATATGCGCATTCTTTTTCTCTCAAATTGCTTGATATGATCATGCGGTGAGCAGTTACCCTATGCCAGAACGGTTTCTACCGAACCGGCATTCGGGTCCTCACACTTATAGATAGAATTGGGTGGAACTCATTATACGACTAATGGTGGAGCTCAAGTATCACAGGAAAGACTATTAGTAAGTGCATTATTTAAGAATACCTGAAATATTTCAATGATCTCACACGATCTTTCATTGAGGTCATGGTTATATTAGATGCAATTCATTAGGAGTGCTAATAGAATGATTGTGCAAAATGATTTTGAGTGTACACGTAGTGGTTGATTTGATGGGAAAGATGTTTTTGGCAGGTTGTAGAGTGTCTGATAGTAGTGATCATGTTCTTTGAAGTCATATTAGATATGCATGGATTAAATATTTGTGGCATAATGAAAGGATCTAGTGTAGGAAAATCTATGATAGAAATTAATTTAAACAAGACACCAGATGCTTATGTCAAGATCATAGAAATCATAAGCCATTGTATTAGGGAATAACACAATTGGTATCATGCCTTGAAGTTAATCATTGAGTTAATTGTTGTATTATATAAATTATTAGGTAATTACTTGATTAATAATAAGTTTAAACATTCCTTATGTTACAGAGTTTTTAAGAATGTCCTAGAATTAAGTGATAATTTCATAAGTTTGGGAGTTTTGCATAACATAGGCATGGACCTTAGATTAATGTTTATTGTCTTAAAATAATTAAAGGCTTGATTTTGAAGTGGCAACAGGTGGAGTAATGTGTACAAGATTGTTTTCTTAAAGATATGCAAAACTCAATATCTAGCATAATATCCACATTATAAGACCTTATCAAATCTTAGGAAGAGCCTCATTATAAGACTTATTCTTATCTTAGGAAGTTAGCCTTAATGGGTATAGTAGATAGATTACTTACTTCGTTGGAGTGTATAGATGAAACATTAGTAGTGGGAGGTTTTATGAAATATAACAAGTATATGATATTCGAGAGCTACAATAGGGTATAATTAGCTTCATTAAGTAATTTTAGAGTAGATGTTTGTGACAATAGTATTTTTGGAGATTTACCTAGGTGTCTCAGTACAGACATGGAAATTTTGGGGACTAATTGTTAACTTTCGAGTATGGTGACTAAAAATTTAGTTTGTTCGATCAATCTTCTTTTCAAATTATTTGTTTATTTTTACATATAAAGCCTTAAATTTTTACTATTAAATGGTATAAGTGTAAATTTATTGTATTAAGCATACTACGAGTGAAATGGGTGGTTGTCATTAATGGTGATATATGAATTGGTTGGATGTCATGATGAGGCACCTTAAACAAATTATATGTCTATATGCTATTAAATAAACATTAGATCAAATTGTAGATCGAGGTGTTTGTAAAAATAGTGCAGAACTAGATCTAAATGTCTTAATTTAGGATGTTCTGGTTTATTTAATGTGGCTATCACAATGATATCACTGAAATTGAGTAATATGCACTTTCACGGAAAGAACTTTTATGAAAAGAACTTTTATGAAAAGAACTTTCATGAAAAGAATCATTATGATATTTTTATATAAAATTAAAATACTCAGCAAATTTTTTATTAACAATGTAAGTTAATATACGGAACAAATTTGAAAAACTAATGCAAGCAAAATTAATAACATATTTGTTATAATTTTAGATTAACGGAAATCTTGTGTTTCCTGCACGGTTTAAACTCTATGATGGATTGTACTTCTTACAGAACAAGTTCTCTTAGGATGTGATGGGTTGATTGACTAGACAATATTGGTTATAAATATTGTTGGCTACTTGAAAACCATGCACAAGTTTATTGCAATGATATAGTACAAAATTTTCTCTTGATTCAACAATGAAAACTACGTCCCTAAGTGACTAATACAATATTATGGTAGCAGCTAAGGAGTTTTTGTATTAGAATTCAAGTTAGGCTATGGAAGGATTGATAAAGAAGTTGGCCTCAATCTTGAAGAAAAGCAAAATATGAGGTGAAATTGTGGGATATGTGAGGTAGAATGTTGAATGTGGAGGGGAAATGTAATGATAGGAGAAAGATAAATAGAAATGCTCTTAACCAAATACTTAAAAGATAACATCACCAACTTAACCTATTTCATAGCATCAAGCAATTGATGTTTACAAAAAAATAGTGTTTCTTTATAAACTTCATAAGGTAATCTCATGAATTAGCAGGTTATTACAAATTAGCTTCATAACCTATGCAACGGACAACAGCAATTGCATTTATGCTCCTGAATTAACAGCATATATGTGGATTGCCTCATGGGTTGCTATTTTGAGTCAAATACAAATGTATCAAATGATTGAATTGATGAAGTGGAAGGGCCTGATTTGCATGGTTAAAATGATATTATTTGCTCCATGCTTTGTGCTTGCAAGCAAAGATTTATTTTGTGGCCATGGCAAAGCATGCTAACTGTGGTTGGCTATGTTTTCTCATGTTCTTGGTAACCATGTATGGCTTTGGTTTAATTTAGGAGAGCAGCAATTAGGTGAGATGTCTAGGTAAGTTGTCGTTGGTAGCTTGATGATATGAGCAAGGGTTTCAACATGTTGCGTGGGTTTTATGAGGTTTGATATTTGAATAAAGGTTATTGCATTTTTAATAATATTTTTAAAAGACTGTTAAATGGAGATTGTAGCTTTCATTGAGCAAATAAAATTTCTTCAAAAGATTCATATTTATTACTTGAAACTAACACTTAAAATTGATTTAATCTAGGGCTATTTCTTTATTAGTTTTATTAATGCTTTCCCTTGGCATACTAGATAAAATGCATCTTGATGATAAAATTAAATCAAAATTATAAAAAAAGTGATTATTTTTTTTAATGCCATTTTGCCTCTTAATTATCAAAGAGATATATCAAAGATGCATAACTAGGATACTTAGAAGTTAGAATTTATAAGCAATGATGAAAATTAAATTTTCAAGTACCTTGGTTCAATTATTCAAAATAATAACGAAATAGAGAGGGATGTGATTAATAGGATCCAAGCTAGGTGGATGAATTGGAGGAATGCTTCTAGAGTGTTGTGTGATTTGAAAATCCCACTCAAAATTAAAGAAATTTTATAGAGCAACTATACAACCAACTATGCTATATGGGACTGAATGTTGGCCAACAAAGAAGAAACTTATCGATAAAAGTGTTACAGAAAGAGGATGCTTAGGCGGATGAGTGGGTGTGTATACTTGTAAAGATAGAATGATAAATGATTAACCTGTAGCAATGTTGGAGGGGCTCCTATAGTGGATAAGATTTGAGAATGTTTCCTTAGATGGTTTAGACATTAAACGTATACCGTGCAACGCCCCCGCTAGAAAAGTTGAGGTTATGAATTTCGCCTATATTAAAAGAGGACCGAAGGCCAAAATTGACATGGGAAGAAATTATTAGTAAGAATATTTTCTATTTGGAACTTAGGGAGTAGCTTCTATTTGATCGTGCACAATGAAAATAAAGGATTCATGTAGCCAACCCTAGTTAGTGAGATTAAGGATTGATGTTGTTATTGTTGTAATGTACAAACTTTGAAACTTCCTGTGTGAACATGTAACCAGATGTTATTTTTGATTAATGATGTTTTTTAATTATAATATTTGAAGTATATAATTATCATGCAATTTGATAACATCCTTCTAGCTAGTTTTATTAGGTAATTGCTATTTTATATTGTTCATGAATGGAGTTACTGTCTCATGTGTTTTTCTACTGATATGTTTTTTTGTTTCTTTATCTTATCCATTGAATTTTTCTAATGGATAGTGCGAGATTTGCAAGGAAGAGAAGCTTTTTTTCAATTTTATCTTGTAATATTGAAGAAGCACAAGAACCCTAATTGCTTCTCCAGTAATAAAACTCATCTTTCCACTGCCAAAGTACATTTTGTATGCATCTAATTTTGCTTACAATGTCGATCGATACTTGAGTATTTAGAGTGATAGAGAAAATCATGTTTTGAGCATGTTTGGTCTGTTATTAATAACTTAGTGCTAACCTGCCTACATACTTCTGTAACGAACCTAGCAGTTGCTTTTTTTTAAATTCACTCTTTTTTTGTTGCCCCATCTTTATTTTCCAAACATTAAAGAAAAAATGCCATTTTTCCTTAATCGTTTTACTTGCTTACACATTATTAAGTTTCTTAATGGCTTAGGTTTCTTAAAAAATTGTTTTACATAGGCTTCAAATGCCTGCTTTGATCACAAATTTATAGTATTCTCTTGAACATTGACAGGAACAACTTCATGATCTATTGCAAGAAAATCTTTTGCTGCGGAAAAGTTTGGAGGCTAGAAAAGATAATGGAAGCTTAGCAAGTGATGAGAGCCCAAGTTCACCGTCTAATGATTCTATTACACCCAAGGCAATTTTCAATTAATTTTGTCTTTTCCTACATTATTAAATGAATTATTTCAAGTTATTATGTCTGAAATGGTATCATATTAGTTTTTTAGTTCATATGTTTCAAGCACTATAAGCTTATACAAATCTTCTTGTTTGCCCCCTTGATGCTCCATCCCTCTCAAATTTTGACTAATGAAAATTTGTGAAATGACATTTAATCAGTAGGTGGCGTCAGTTCAATCAAAATGTCAACAGATTAGTTTTATCAAGTGTTTTGTAGATACGAGGGCATTGCCTTAGCTAAAAGTATAAAACCGTCATACCCTGAGTCACTTATGTTTCATTGTTAGTACAAGAGGTTGCACTGCTGTGCTCAGTCACACAATGGAGGGATTTATAAGAGGATGAAAGGGGCATATATATTTAGTATAATGTACTATATTTATTGCTATGATTTTGTAGTAAGGGCGATGATAGTGTTGGTAGGTTGCACACAATAGATCAACTCATGGAAAGAAAAGATAACTATTGAAATAATTAGTATATAGAAAATAAATTAAAATGTGGAAGTAGTAAGAAAATAAAGTTCATGCAACTATGTTTGCCTAATACCACACTCATTTGTTTGCAGAAGATGAAAGTGAGAGGACGGAACACCCATTTCACCACACACATGCATTGTCACAAGTTGTGAGCTACCCACATTCAACCATTTCTGTCCACCCACATAATCGCCACCCATTGGTATTAGTTGCCTATTACCACACTCATTTGTTTGCAGATGATGAAAATGAGAGGAAGAAGTTCACCTCACAGGACGAAGCACCCTTCTCGCCACACATGCATTGTCACAAATTGCGAGCAAGTATTTCGCTGCTCTTAGAGCTAGCTGTATCACAAAGTTCCATCCTTTGATCTTAAATCCAGGTTTATGTTGCACCTTTTAATGTAATTCTGAGTCATTATGCTGTTAAAATTGGGCTGAAAAGTTTGATAAATCGGACACAGAATCATGCTACAAAAATGTCTTAAAATCCAATTAATAAAAATAACCAATTTAATAAATTAAGAATTAATGCAGTCAAATTTAACAGACTCTTTGAGAATTTCTCTTAAAACTAACATATTTTTAAGTACAAAACATCACTGTTAGAGCTCATACTCTCAAAGTTCTCATATGAGAATATTTATCAAGTCCCCAAGCTTGCAACACTTGTCTCCATTTGCACTCAATCAATAAATTATAATTAGTACAACGATAAAATTGAAATGAATAAAGCATTTTAGCTAGAAAAGTAAAAAACACGAAAAAATAAAATAGCAATTTAGTTGATTAAGCATTTTAGCTAAAAATTTAGAATTTTTTGAATTCTAGTAAACTTAATCATAATCAAATTATACAAAGTTATTTTTTGATTCTTAGTTGATCTAATGAATCCTAGTTAAATTATTCTAATTCAATAATCTAATTCCTTGCAAATCTAATTGGTTCCAATCAATTCATACTAAGTTAATGTTTTGATTTATAACTGATGTAAATAGCCCTGGTTGAATCATTTGAAGTTAAGAAATATGACTCTTATTCTATCTAAATTAATCTTAATCAAATCATTCTAAATTGGTATTTTGGTCCCCAATACATTTGTGTTCCCTGTTGAATCGTATCATGTTTAACATATATGATTCCTAGATTCACCAATCTAAACCAAAATAAAAAAAAAAACATAATCCAAAGCTAAAGTCTTAAATTTATGTCTGTAAGTTCAACTAATCTCTAAGAGGACTAATTGTGGTCATGTTCTAAATTCTTAATTATTCAGTAAAATAGTACAACTAGCCCTTTGCTAGTATATGAGTTAATACTGAACTCAAAAATGAAATATTTATTGAATTCTACCCAATATGCTTTAGATATTTGAGAAGAGATATCTCATGGCTGCTAATCAAAATTTCTGGACATTATAGATAAAAATTCCTTTGTTGTTGGATTGGATATGAGTTGACCTAGAATGATGGAACCATGTGGTCTTGATCAAGTCTACTTCAATCTACTGTTAAACATATGCTGTTTCTGCTTGTTCAACGACTGTTGAAATACTTCTTAATATAAATCGATCTTAAGAAAAGTTTACTATAGAAACATATAGATGCGGAGGCTCATGCTTTTTATGCTTTTTATGAGTAAAATATACATTGACAATAATAATAGATTTTGTTTTTCAATGTGCTTGATTAAATAATAACCACTCTAAGTTGCAAGTATTTAAGATCGTTCATATTAGTTTCTTTTCTTGTCTTGTTTGACTTCTTCTCTCTTTTGGCATGGGAAAATTAATTAACCCAATTATGTTGAGCATTTGACATTTGTTCTTAATATGTGTGAACCGTTTAAGATAATTTTTTTGACTTTATTCTTAGTTAGAGCTACTCCAAACTTGTTACGATTGCACTCATTTCTCACCATATCCTTTCACGCATACTCACTTATTCGCTTGAACATTCACATCTTCACGATACTTTACTAGTATGATTCTATTTTACATGACACATTCTGCCCATATAACTTGTTAGCATTATAGTTGCTCTACATAACATTCCTTTAAATTTGAGTTCATGTTTTTATTGCACAACACCATATAAGTGCTCCATTCCATACAACTTGCCTTATGTTAATCGCATTGCTCTCTATTTCCATTATTTGTATAATGGAACTAAAATAATTGAGCCTTTCTATTTTCTTGATAACTTGAATTTTGTTTACATATCACTGGTATTATATCTTCTATTATAGTTTAACTTGTATTCCCTATATTCCATTTGGGATTTACTAGATGAACCTCCTTATATTTTAAGAGAATTCTGCATATCTAGAACTTTACTTTATCATTAAAAGGAATATCATTTTGATATACTATTTGCAACTCCAGTTTGAATGCACATAGCAAGAACATCCATAGTTTATGTAAAGAGGTACAAACTTATGATCTAGTCCTTGATGTATTTGATTGAAATAAGAAAAGTATTTGACAAGCTAACTTGTGTTCAAATATGCAACTACATTGTTATACATAACTTTAATAATTGAGAGATAATTGTGATATTCTTGCCAATACCTTTTGTTATCTTTAACGAGAGATCTGAATGAACTACCCTAAAGATTAGACCATCATTTTTATTAATGTCATAATTTTCCTCATTGCACATTATTATTTTTTGGATGCTCTAAAAGTAACTGTGAAGGAATATTCCCTATCCTTACATATAGATAATCATTATACCGGTGTATCATTCTTCTTTGCCTAGACAACCATACAAATGAAAAGCAGTTAAAAGAGCTTTTTGAACTGCTCTACTAGTTGCTGCCGAAAACTTTTCTAGAGACCAGAACTTTAGTAACTGCCCTTGTTTATTCATAATAATGATATCAAATTGTTCCTCAAAATATGTTTGCTTAAATATTCATACTATAGAGAACTATTAGTTTATGTACAACTGTATTTTAAAAGAAGAAAATTAAAAGGCAATGCTTGAATTATGAATTGCAAATGAAAGGATGTATACTTGTGAAGGAAAGATCATATTTATTTAGAAGCCCAAAAGTAGCATGCGCTGCTGCATGCGGTAACTTTTGGATTAGAAAAATCCTCAGTAATAACCTAAAATAATATGTTAATACATATCATAGTATTCAAGAGCTGATTTTGAAGTTAGCACGCATAGAATAAAAGGTTCTATGTTCATCATTTTTTAGTGTTATTTAAAATAACGCGCAAGGTTAAAGGAACTTGAAATTAGTTTAAATCATGGATTTTGCACTAAAGGAGTGCGCACTGTTGTTTTAAGAATGTCATACATCCAAGAGTGGATTTACTTTAGGATATTGGCATGTTTCTGTTTTCAGATGCAGCAATAATGATTGGATGCTTATAAGGATATTTGTAATAGTAGATCATCTATAATGATACATTGTGTCACTTTGATCTTAAATCTTTTGAATCTTTGATATTTTCTAGCATTTTGCTAGTAGAAAATTATTTGATGTATATAAAAATTTAACAAGTAATGAGTTTGATTCTTTCAAGGACTGGGTTGAGATTGTTCAAGCTCATTCCAATCATAAGCATTTCCTTAATGACTTCATTGCATTTTAAGGATTTTTTTGGGTGAAAGAATTCCACCTTTGTGGTCCCAGATTTTTCTTGAGTAGATTTTGCTTAAGAGTAGTATCTTACACTTCACTTTCTCCATTCATTTGATTGGCAAGTTAGGAGTGAGAGAAAACTTTGATATGTACAGAGCCATGCTCAATTATGAAATGCCGGCTTAAGAAGAGCTTTATGTTTTAGTATATCATATGTGATTGAGAAGGTGATCCAAACAGCTTTAGATAGATGGTTCCATTTGGGCTTTTCAAGATGTTTCCAATGCGACCCATTGATTCCTGAGGTACTGTCAATAAATAAAGTCAAGAAGAGTTCATCAAAGATTTTAAAACTTATAATTTCAACAACAATAAACTTGGATAAAATTGGCTAGGACATGACTTTGCATAGTTTTATGCTTCTTTTAGAAGACAACTATAACTAGCTTTTGAGTTGAGTTTGATTCAAGTCATGTTAAACTCAAACTTGAAAATTTTGAGGTTAGCTTGCCTTGAAATCGACTCAATATTGAATCATTTCTAGATCGACTCGAAATGATTTGATTTTGGGCAAACACGAAATCAAAATACTAAATATGATAAAGAGGGGATTTGAACCCGTGACTTCCTTTTCTTTTAAAATTATGTCCCATACCAACTAAGTTGAACATGTGAGTTTGTTGGGGATTCATATCAAATATATTTATAGTTAATTTTGAACCTAATTAAAAAAATAAAATGCTAAATAAACTATAAAAGTCTAACGGCCCAAAGTCGTTATTCTGCAAATTAGGTCAGAATCTCGCCTTAGGTATCAGGATCCCGGGGAATTTCAACTTAGGGCAAACAAAATTACCAATAGATAGAAATAATTTTTAGATTAAAGTGCCATAGTTCGGGAAAAATCCGAAAGACAAAAGCTCCCGTTCTATTTTTCTTAAATTTTAAATTCTAAAAATCGAGAACATTGAATTGCGTGTCCGAATTCATCGTTTTTAGTGTCATTGCGTTAAGTATATTATTTAAAGGCTGCTCGAGAAGTTTCACCAAATTCTGAGCGCCGGATTTATCGTGGATAATTTTCGAAGTTTTAAACCTCAAAAAAATTAAAATAAAATAAAATATTGCTTCGAATTAAAAATTTTCAGTGCGAGGGTGTTCGACATGTCGTAACACACCTCGGTGTCAGGTTTTGTTGTATTTGGACGCCAAACAGCGGAAAAATGCGATTAATTTAAAATTTAAAATTTTTCCATTTTTTTTCCTCTCAAAACCTACGCCCCCCCTTAAAAGATCGCATTCTGCGATCTTTATTACGCCAAAAGGCGGAAGAAGCTTCCACGCCCGATCTTCAGACTCTGTCTTGCGACAGAGCCTGCAGGCGGAACTTCCGCCTGCCAGGAGGGGGCCCGCCTACGCCGTTTTTGGAGTAGGGTGCGGTCGGTTTCCTCAGCGAACTCCCCCAGCCCGCTGCCGAACCCCCCAGCCCTCTCCTCTATAAATAGAGGCCCCCCACAGCAGCCCTCTTCCTCATTCCAGCCTCCGTCCGGCAGCCCCCGGCAGTCCTTTCCAGCAGCTTTCGGCAGCCCGGCAGCCCCCGACAGCCAGGCAGCTCCCTCTCCGGCAGCTTCCAACAGCCTCTGGCAGCCCCCGGCAGCCTCCAACAGCCAACTAACAAGCCGCCAAACCACTCTGTAGCCGCTGCCAGCCAGCCTCTTGCCGTTGCCACCTCGGCCAGCCATCCGGCTACCCTATTCCCAATCCTCCTTTATTTCCGGCAATTCTAAAAACTAAGGTATGAGTGGAAATGGAGGAAATTGAAAAGGGCGCTTTCTTACTAACTTTATATGCGTTGTTATTAGTCATTCGCATTTTAATCATTCTCATTAATTAATAATGAGAACAATTCAAAATGCTATAAATGACTACTATTCATATTTTAAGTATTCTTTTCAATCGGTACTCTTTTAAAAAATAGTAACATTATGAAATATGGACTTAAATCATTATAAAGGAAAATGACAAAATAAAGAATAAATATAAAAATTATGAAATATCGCATCACCTGTAAAAGAGACTAATTTAATGAAATATCGGGAACTTAACTGCAGATTGAGCGAACTGTCATTCATTCGAGCTATTGAACTGCTGAACTTAAAGACTAATGACCCTGTATATGACTTGCATTACATCTTGCATTTTTCTATTACTTCTATGCTTCGCGTATTTACTTTGAGCCAAATTCATTTAAAGCTTGGTTGGTTGTCCGGAACCAACGTAATATCATACGGGGTTGTTACCGAAAAATGACATCGGTATCATTCGGGGTTGTTATTGAAAAAATGACATCAGTAACATTCGGGGTAGTTGCTGGAAAAATGACATCAGCAACATTCGGGGTTGTTATTGGAAAATGACATCAATAACATTCGGGGTTGTTACTAGAAAAATGACATCAGTAACATTCGGGGTTAGTTACTGGAAAATGACATCAGTAACCTTTATTTTGTGATAACTACTTGTTACAGGAATTTGCTTACTTATTTTGCGCGGTTGACTTACTTATCATGCATTTTATTTTCACCTTACTTCCGCTAATCGCACCTTTATAAAGTAATTTGTTATTGTACTGCTGTACTTAGAGTACTGGGAATTCCAATTTCGGTATTGTGTGCTGTACAAATACCAGGTCAGATGCTCCTGGGAGAGGTTAAACAAGAACCCTAATTTTCAAATGGATCAACGACGGTGTTGAATTGCTTATTTTGTTTCTTTTGTTTTATACGATGAAGGATCTTGTAATAAGAATTTTGATAAATGAAAAATATCTTTTACTTTTATATGCGTATTCTTTTTCTCTCAAATTGCTCGATATGATCCTGCGGTGAGTAGTCACCCGATGCCAGAACGGTTTCTGCCGAACCGCTATCGGGCCCCCACAATTGATATTAGAGCAGGATTGAGTATTGTGAAAGAAAAGAATATAGATGTAAAATATAAGATATATTCAAAGAAGATTTTAATAACTTAGGCTAATATGCGCCATGGTCATCATTATGAAAAAATATAAGAATAACATTTTATTAACCTTTTTATAGATGGACCCTCGTGCTGATATGATTGAGTACTTTGAGGAGGGAGAAAGTGAGAACGACTCCTCAAATTCAGGGATAACTAACCTCAGCATACACATGAACACTCTCGCCGAAAAATCCAAAATTGATGTTCTGACAGAGAAGCTGAGTGAGATAGAAAGTACTTTGGCCTGGTGGATATCAGTATCCAGGCACAGAATAAGGAACCTAGAAATAGAATTACAGGAGTTAAGAGGAACGCTGCATAGGAGGATGACCGCTCTTGAGTGGGAAGTGCAGAGAAAAGATGACGTGAAGAATCGTCAAATCATCCAACTGCAGGATGAACTTCAGCATGTTAGGGAGCTCATGAAGGTTGGCAACATGATTGCCTCCACCTCAAGAGGAAAGAGGATAGCCAAGGACCTCGGGGAGTCTTCAAAAAGAATGAAGTGCAGTTCTGAATCCTCCGGTTAGTAGGAGTTATAATAGGAGTTATATTTTTATCTTTTTGATGCATCCAGTAAGGAATACCTCCTGTTAATGCTATCTCCGTTTTGTGTAAATCTATTATTAGATGAAGTTTTGTTTGAAGCTAAAAGATGAAATCTTACTTAGCATGATTAATTATTTATGTATTCGGCAAGTTTCAAACCGCCTCTAAATCTCAAACTTTATCACTCCAAACAGATGGATTCCGATTAAGGCTTCCTCGCAGTACCCGCCGAAACCCCAGTTAAAACAACGATCTCCTCATCTGCAACGGACAATAGGACAGACCGTTTATTAGAAGCTGTTTTGCAAGCTCTCTCAAACCAAGGGAAGGCCTCCACCTCCCTGCTCTCATCAGAAGCCCCTCAAGAGCAAAGAGTGCGAGTAGATAATGCCCTGCAGGCCTTCCTCAAGCTCAACCCTCCCACCTTTAACGGATCGGCCAGACCCATGGAGGTCGAAGACTGGATCCAAGCCGTAGAAATCAAGTTGGACAGCTTAAAATGTCCATCCAACGAAGAGGTTAGATTAGCAAATTATTTACTAGAAGGTGAAGCCGAAATGTGGTGGAAGATCACGTATAAAACCACCTTTATGGGTATTAGTCTTGAGGACGTATCGTGGGCGGAGTTCACAGCCGCTTTCAGAAGCCGCTACATTCCTCATTCCGCCCAGAGGATACTTGAGAGCCAATTTATAAGGGTAGCTCAGGGTGACCGATATGTGGCAGCCTACGAGACGGAGTTCACGAAACTCTCCCGTTATGCACCGAAGCTTGCAGACTGCGAAACTTCGAGGTGCAGTAGATTTTTGGAAGATTTAAAAGACAGCATTCGCACTAACCTGATTTCTCGGAGGCATACAAAATTTGCTGATCTTTTGGACTGTGCAACAATGCTGGAGCACAATGAGCAGGTGATCGCAGAACAACAAGGGAAAAGATCGATCACTTATACTGTGAACCAGGAGACTTTTTCAAACGTCCCCGTTACCCTCCACCAGCAAGGGCATATCAAATGTCTGCAGAAGCTCCCAAGACCATCGAAGGCGGAGCATGTGATCGACCTCACCCTGGTGGGAGATGCTACCACGGGCATAACTGCTGCTTTATTTGCCGGCCATGGTTACCGTTTCTGTATAGTCAAAAGGACGGTAGATGGTGATATTATCCCTAGGACAAGATCTGCCCCGAGCCAGAACTCAGCACCAACATCCTCCCCCGCCAACAATCGTCGAAGGGGAACTGCTCCAAGGCAAGTCGCTTCAACAACAACACCTACCCAAAGGAATGGTCAGGCCCCTCGAGCCACCGTTCCAGCAAGGATATACACTCTTACCCCTTTCATAGCAACCGACGACAATAACGTGGTGTCAGGTACACTACTTTTTTTTAAATTATTTCGTCAACACGCTTGTTTAAACTTTATGTGATAGTTATTTCCTTTTAGTTAGGCACCACACAAATTAATAGTGAACCTTTTAGCGTTTTGTTCGATACTGGAGCGAGCCACTTTTTATTTCGGAAATTTGTGTTAGGGCCCTCAATATTCCCTGTTGCAATCTAACCAGCACCCTTAATATTGGATTACCCTCCGGAGCCACCATGAGCGCTCAGCAATTCTGTATTTTCAACATCCCAATCAATGATATGGTTTATGAAGCTACTCTACAAATCCTCCCTATAATGAACTTTGATATCATTTTAGGGATTGATCACCATGGCCGGCAAATAAAGCAGCAGTTATGCCCGTGGTAGCATCTCCCACCAGGGTGAGGTCGATCACATGCTCCGCCTTCGATGGTCTTGGGAGCTTCTGCAGACATTTGATATGCCCTTGCTGGTGGAGGGTAACGGGGACGTTTGAAAAAGTCTCCTGGTTCACAGTATAAGTGATCGGTCTTTTCCCTTGTTGTTCTGCGATCACCTGCTCATTGTGCTCCAGCATTGTTGCACAGTCCAAAAGATCAGCAAATTTTGTATGCCTCCGAGAAATCAGGTTAGTGCGAATGCTGTCTTTTAAATTTTCCAAAAATCTACTGCACCTCGAAGTTTCGCAGTCTGCAAGCTTCGGTGCATAACGGGAGAGTTTCGTGAACTCCGTCTCGTAGGCTGCCACATATCGGTCACCCTGAGCTACCCTTATAAATTGGCTCTCAAGTATCCTCTGGGCGGAATGA
The DNA here is from genome assembly GCA_016760335.1 of Gastrodia elata. Taxonomy (NCBI): domain Eukaryota; kingdom Viridiplantae; phylum Streptophyta; class Magnoliopsida; order Asparagales; family Orchidaceae; genus Gastrodia; species Gastrodia elata. Next base: position 7,396,026 of record CM028677.1, on the reverse strand, counting down.
GGAATGTAGCGGCTTCTGAAAGCGGCTGTGAACTCCGCCCACGATACGTCCTCAAGACTAATACCCATAAAGGTGGTTTTATACGTGATCTTCCACCACATTTCGGCTTCACCTTCTAGTAAATAATTTGCTAATCTAACCTCTTCGTTGGATGGACATTTTAAGCTGTCCAACTTGATTTCTACGGCTTGGATCCAGTCTTCGACCTCCATGGGTCTGGCCGATCCGTTAAAGGTGGGAGGGTTGAGCTTGAGGAAGGCTTGCAGGGCATTATCTACTCGCACTCTTTGCTCTTGAGGGGCTTCTGATGAGAGCAGGGAGGTGGAGGCCTTCCCTTGGTTTGAGAGAGCTTGCAAAACAGCTTCTAATAAACGGTCTGTCCTATTGTTCGTTGCAGATGAGGAGATCGTGGTTTTAACTGGGGTTTCGGCGGGTACTGCGAGGAAGCCTTAATCGGAATCCATCTGTTTGGAGTGATAAAGTTTGAGATTTAGAGGCGGTTTGAAACTTGCCGAATACATAAATAATTAATCATGCTAAGTAAGATTTCATCTTTTAGCTTCAAACAAAACTTCATCTAATAATAGATTTACACAAAATGGAGATAGCATTAACAGGAGGTATTCCTTACTGGATGCATCAAAAAGATAAAAATATAACTCCTATTATAACTCCTACTAACTGGAGGATTCAGAACTGCACTTCATTCTTTTTGAAGACTCCCCGAGGTCCTTGGCTATCCTCTTTCCTCTTGAGGTGGAGGCAATCATGTTGCCAACCTTCATGAGCTCCCTAACATGCTGAAGTTCATCCTGCAGTTGGATGATTTGACGATTCTTCACGTCATCTTTTCTCTGCACTTCCCACTCAAGAGCGGTCATCCTCCTATGCAGCGTTCCTCTTAACTCCTGTAATTCTATTTCTAGGTTCCTTATTCTGTGCCTGGATACTGATATCCACCAGGCCAAAGTACTTTCTATCTCACTCAGCTTCTCTGTCAGAACATCAATTTTGGATTTTTCGGCGAGAGTGTTCATGTGTATGCTGAGGTTAGTTATCCCTGAATTTGAGGAGTCGTTCTCACTTTCTCCCTCCTCAAAGTACTCAATCATATCAGCACGAGGGTCCATCTATAAAAAGGTTAATAAAATGTTATTCTTATATTTTTTCATAATGATGACCATGGCGCATATTAGCCTAAGTTATTAAAATCTTCTTTGAATATATCTTATATTTTACATCTATATTCTTTTCTTTCACAATACTCAATCCTGCTCTAATATCAATTGTGGGGGCCCGATAGCGGTTCGGCAGAAACCGTTCTGGCATCGGGTGACTACTCACCGCAGGATCATATCGAGCAATTTGAGAGAAAAAGAATACGCATATAAAAGTAAAAGATATTTTTCATTTATCAAAATTCTTATTACAAGATCCTTCATCGTACAAAACAAAAGAAACAAAATAAGCAATTCAACACCGTCGTTGATCCATTTGAAAATTAGGGTTCTTGTTTAACCTCTCCCAGGAGCATCTGACCTGGTATTTGTACAGCACACAATACCGAAATTGGAATTCCCAGTAATTAGAGAATACTCTAAGTACAACAGTACACAATATTTGTAACGACCCAAAGTCGTTATTCTGCAAATTAGGTTAGAATCCCACCTTAGGAATCAGGATCCCGGGAAATTTCAACTTAGGGCAAACAAAATTACCAATACATAGAAATAATTTTTAAATCAAAGTGCTCTAGTTCGGAAAAAATCTGAAAGACGAAAGCTCTCGTTCTATTTTTCTGAAATTTTAAATTCTAAAAATCGAGAACATTGAATTGTGTGTTTGAATTCCTCATTTTTAGTGTTATTGTGTTAATTATATTATTTAAAGGCTGCTCAAGAAGTTTCACCAAATTCTGAATAATTTTCGAAGTTTTAAACCTCAAAAAAATTAAAATAAAATAAAATATGGCTCCGAATCGAAAATTTTCGGCGCGAGGATGTTTGACATGTCGTAACACACCTCGGTGTTAAGTTTTGTTGTACTTGGACGCCAAACAGCGAAAAAATGCGATTAATTTAAAGTTTAAAATTTTTCCATTTTTTTCCTCTGAAAACCTACGCCCCCCTTAAAAGATCGCATTCTGCGATCTTTCTTACGCCAAAAGGCGGAAGAAGCTTCCACGCCCGATCCTCAGCTGACCCGCCCGACAGAGCCTGCAGGCGGAACTTCCGCCTGCCAAGAGGGGGCTCGCCTGCGCTGTTTTTGGCCCAGGGTTCGGTCGGCTCCCTCAGCCGAACTCCCCCAGCCTGCTGCCGAACCCCCCAGCCCTCTCCTCTATAAATAGAAGCCCCCCCACAGCAGCCCTCTTCCTCATTCTAGCCTCCTTCTGGCAACCCGGCAGCCTCCGGCAGTCCCTTCCAGCAGCTTCTGGCAGCCCCCGGCAGTCCCCTTCAGCCAGCCAGCTCCTCTCCGGCAGCTTCCAACAGCCTTCGGCAGTCCCCTTCAGCCAGCCAGCTCCCTCTCCGGCAGTTTCCAACAGCCTCTGGCAGCCTCCAACAGCCAGCTAACAAGCCGCCAAACCACTCTGTAGTCGCTGCCAGCCATCCTCTTGTCGTTGCCACATCGGCCAGCCATCCGGCTACCCCGTTCCCAATCCTCCTTTATTTCCGGCAATTCTAAAAACTAAGGTATGAGGAGTGGAAATGGAGGAAATTGAAAAGGGCGTTTTCTTACTAACTTTATATGCGTTGTTATTAGTCATTCGCATTTTAATCATTCCCATTAATTAATAAATTCAAAATGCTATAAATGACTAATATTTCTATTTTAAGTATTCTTTTCAATCGTTACTCTTTTAAAAAACAGTAACATTATGAAATACAGACTTAAATCATTATAAAGGAAAATAACAAAATAAAGAATAAATATAAATATCTTGAAATATCGCATCACTTGTAAAAGAGACTAATTTAAAGAAATATCGGGGACTTAAATACAGATTGAGCGAACTGTCACTCATTCGAGCTATTGAACTGCTGAACTTAAAGACTAAAGGTACCCAGTATATGACTTGCATTACATCTTGCATTTTTCTATTACTGCTATGCTTCGTGTATTTACTTTGAGCCAAATCCATTTGAAGTTTGGTTGGTTGTCCCGAACCAACGTAATATCATCCGGGGTTGTTACCGGAAAATGACATCGGTATCATTCGGGATTGTCACTGGAAAAATGACATCAGTAACATCCGGGGGTAGTTGTTGGAAAAATGAAATCAGCAACACTCGGGGTTGTTATTGGAAAATGACATCAATAACATTTGGGGTTGTTACTAGAAAAATGACATCAGTAACATTCGGGATTCGTTACTGGAAAATGACATCAGTAATCTTTATTTTGTGATAACTACTTGTTACAAGAATTTGCTTGCTTATTTTGTGCGGTTGACTTACCTATCCTGCATTTTATTTTCACATTAATTCCGCTAATCGCACCTTTATAAAGTAATTAGTTATTGTACTGTTGTACTTAGAGTGTTCTCTAATTACTGGGAATTTCAATTCCGGTATTGTTTATGCTTTCAAACCAATTGAACTGGACAAAAGATTTGTTAATGATATATATTAACATATTTATTATTAATTTTGACCCGACTTGAATCATAAAGTGAGAGTGTTGACCTAGACTCAAAATTGAATTGAAAAAAGTATGAGTTAGATTTAACTCGCATCTCAACTCGAAATTATTCGATTCGATTTCGAGTTGAATCCAAAATCGAGTGAGTTTTGAGTTTTTGTGCAAAGTGGGAGCCTTAAAGGCAGCCATAATAGAGAGAGATTACAGATTCTAAGGAATCTGTGATGACAATTTATTTGAGATGGGCTTAATGGTAGGGGAGAGGTTATGCTGTAGCATTAAATGCCCAAGCAAGTCTTTCATGATTGCTAATGTATAGACCAACCGTTGTTTTTGGTAATTTTGTTAAAAAAGAGCCTAGTGTCTCTTTACACATTATATTATAATAGCGAACCTTCATAGGACAAGTTCTTGAAATAGAAAAAATGCCGAGTTTCATTTCTTGGGTCAACAAAAATGCTTTGCATTGTGGTGGACCATGAATATGGAGTGTATTTGATTTCCAATAGTTGACGACTTAACCAAATAACCATTTTTACTTGCCAATAGTTTTATGAGACAACATCTTCAACGTTGCCTCTTTCTTATTAGAGCTCATTTTGATGACATTTGGAATGATAAGGAAACTTTGAAACTTTATTTAATCTTCCTCAAAGATGTGATTAATCCTCATTGCACTTGTAAAGAGTGATATACGGCTCTTTCAGGTTGGTGATGTCTTGTGCTCTTGATGAGAAGATTGTTGATAGAGAACTGAAAGCAAGCATGAGGTTGTCATTGGATAATAGGATGAATGCAATGGAGAAGGATAACGAAGAAGAAAGAGAGATAGAGAAAGGACGAAGAAACAGAGGAAAAGAGAGAACCATTTTGAGCTAAATAACTCTTGCCAACTCAAGCTAGCCAAATTGAGCATAATAGAACTCAGACAACTATAGGAACTTTTGTACATTGAACCTGTATATCAAATGATGCATGAGGTGTACTATAAATGGCTATATGACAACAAATTGACTAAAAAGCCTTAATATGAAATTGACCAGAATAATCCCACTTAATGACTCATTCAATGCGGCATATGATTCATATTCAAATACTCTAAAACGCATTGATACTCAATATAACTCAAACTTAACACAAACATGACATCAACAAGATACAACTATAACTAATGAATAAAATGTAATAAAAATACTAATATAGTACACTTTGTCTTTCATTAATCACCTACATAAATCTCAACATTTAGCCTCTATGATCAAAGACAATGCCAATCATATGCTAGCAAGCCATCCTTTGTTTAAGTTGACTGATATGATGTTGTAGCCTTGCAAGCAATCATCCATGATAAAAGAAATTTTTTCTTGATTTTGATGGCTGCTCAAAGTTTATCAAAACTCAACAGCTATATAGTGTAAAGTTGATTTGAGTGAGGATCCTAGAAAGAGGGTATCTATTCATTGGATAGGCTTTGTCGAGATGAAATTGTTGCATAACATCCATTTATTATTGGATTTGTCCACTATGACTACTGCATTGGAGATCCAATACGGCACCAAACTTTTTAAAAAGAGCCAATATCAAATTGCATTTTGACTTTTGCACAAATGGCCACAACTGAATGCGTTTTCTTCTATTTAATCAGATTGTAACCGCTTTATGAATATGGAATTTGTAGGAGGCTACATGAGGACTGGACTCTGAGCATCTTGAACTTGATCTGGTGCAAAACTGACACTAATTTGGAGAAGCCTTGGTATGGCAACGACCTAAATAATTGGCTCTACAATAGTGTATCCAGTTTCTATCTTGTTGTTCCCATCTAGAAAGATGTCCAACATCAAGCACAAGATTTCTTTTGGTTGTGATTTTAAAAACTCACATGTGAGCCGGAAACTTCTCCGCTACTTAGCAGGTTGTGAGATTGCTTTCATGAAATTGCCAAGCAGCTGCTAACCAAAAGATTACATCATTATTGATAGGGGCATAACTATATTAAAATCAGCCTCTGAGGTGTGCATGTTTTTTAGGCTTATTTCCAAGTGATTTGTCCATTAGTTCACTTGTTTGCACTTGAGAAATCGATAGTACCCTATGGGTCCCAACCCACTGGGATCAATTTTCATTAATTGGAAAGAATGTTCAGAAATAATGCTTGAAACTTGGAAGTGGCTCCACATTGAATTTTATAGCCGATCCTGATAACTATAATGAAGAAGATAACAACATATGCACTCGTTGAATACAAACTATTGACTCGATGCAGCTTGTTTTTAGTGAAACAGAAAAAAAAGTTTCATTTTTGATTAAATATAATATAAGGTGTTGTACATAGCTTATTGAATTTATTTCTTACTATGTATTTTGGTCTAGAAGTAGGATTTTACTTTGCTATCTGATTGTATATTGGCACATCCAATCAGATATATTGGTTATTCTATTTAAGTGAAATACACATTCACCAATTTTTATTTCTACTCCTTATGATAGAAATTTGTACAGGGCGACATAAACCTCGAGGGGTTAGGACTCAAAACTCACACCCTAAAAACATTGCATTGGGAACTTTTGTTTCTAATCAGCATGGTATTAACAACGGAAGTGCAACTCCAAAAGCAGTAGTTGAATTTGACAATTTGGAGTTGATTTATAAGGTATTCCAACTTGTTCTCCTTTACTAAATAATCAATGTAATTGGATTCTGTATTGACCGATAATCCGATAATCCTAGATTCATAGGAAAAAAAAACTATAAGTAGGTTTGGCATAAAGCCAAAATTAATCAATAATTCAAATTTGAAATTTTCAGTTTCTAGCTGAGTAAGTTTGTGTCTAGTTAAAAATCTTTTTAAATTTTATTTCATACTGTTTTAGCTATTTCTCTTAAATAAATAGTTTAATTACTATTTGGAATATAATTATGTATTAGTTTCTTAAATTATATATAACATGAGAGTAAACATATGTATGGATTAAAGTTAATTGCCAAAATGATCTTTACTCTTAAAAGTTTTAAAAATTTGTCTCTCCTTATCAACTCCTTTAAAACATAAATTGGTCCCTCAACACTTGAAAAAATGCAAAATTATTACCACTATTTAATTATAATGTCATGCTAACTCGCTCTATGAATAAGTTGTATTTTGGAAAGGAAAAATGTGACTGAAATTCACAACTGTTACATATATTTATGTTTTTTACCATAAACTCTATTTTAGCATAAATTAAAGTCACTAATTATAAGATTTATGGAAAAATATCATTATTTATCAACATTAATAACATTGTTTCTTTACAAAATGCCTCTTATTTGTATTGCAAGTTATTATGATGTTACTGAAATTTAATCATAGGACTAAATTTGTATTATTTTAAAAGTTGAGGGACCAAACAAGATTTACAGTAGTGAGAGACTAATTTGGAAATTTCAAAGAGTTGGGGGCTTCTTAGAAACTAATAAATGTGTGAGTAAGATCCTTCATTGGCATGAGCTAACAAACCTATGAGAAAGATGGAGTTATTTTTAAAGATCCTCATTATTAAACTGTATATTTATACCTTGATCTTGAAAGTTTAAATGTTGATCAAATAAATATTTATGATAAATTTTAGTTTTAAAATTTGAAAAGGTAAAATAAAACAATCTTTCAATTTTTGTTGGTAATATACTAGGTGCAATTTTATATTCCGGTAATGCAAAGGCAATTCATATCCTCTATAATACATGGGTCAATTTTAAATTTTAATTGAACTCACAGATCCTAAAACATGATAGAATTGTTTAGCTGACTCAGTAAGCCTAAATGGCGGAGCTTTTATAAATAATTATGTTCCACAAGTCTAAAAGGTTGGACTTAAAATTCTACTATTTCAGCAAGCATAAAGAAGGTTGAGTCTGTAATAACTCGCAAACCTAAAGGGTCGAGTTATCTAGTTATCAAAATTTTGAAGTGAGGTATTGCATTCCTTTCAAATTAATAAGTCTAAAAGACTAATTAATCCTGCTGACCACACATATTTGTCTCATTGAGGATCAAGTTCTTCCAAAAATTAAGTCTAAAAGACTAAACTTGATAAATAAGCGCATATATCCTCTTGTTTAATCTCGAGCTTGCGAGATTGATAGATCTTGGATTCAGTCAAAGCTAAAAAGGTAGATGAGTCACAGCTAATAAACATGAAAGGTTGAGCAATCTTTAAGACCCATAATGCTTTTGAAGTATAGCCAATGCAACCCCTTAAGTTCATTACATCTAAAAGACTGAACTTGAGAGTAAATATTAACTCGATAGGTTTAAAAGACTGAGCTAATAATATAATTTTAATAATATAAATGGTTAAATTTTCTTGTTAATTTAAGGATCTTTTAATTCAATTTGCACCATATTCATTGTACTTGATAGTTTAAAATGAGAATTCAATTATGAACTTAAAATGTATACATGTTAAATACAATGAATATATTGTGCTTCATTTGCACACCATGATCATGGGAGGAAATTTGTTTGCAACTAAAATTTATATAAACAATTAAAGAAATGAAAATAAAATAATGATAAAAAGAATATCTCGTAATGAAGTTCCCAAACTTGTTGATAGTGTCGCATGATTCTTCTTGTGTAAGAATTAAGTTTCCACAGATCCCATGAACTGAGAAATCTGCATCCTTGGATTCCCCGAAAGCATCCTTGGATTCCCCGAAAGCCATTAGCTTACAATTAATTCAAGATAAGCTTGTCTCGAATCATGTGGTCAACCCACAAATTTGCCTTTGCACATCTCAAAGTGTGCCATCAAGCCATACATAGGAACATACACAAAATGTTGATGTCGCACAGCCTCAAGTGTGAGTTGTGCCATGTTCTAGCGACATGCAAACCCACTAACTCTCGACTTCATGCATGATAACTTTTGCACGCTCGCTCCTCCACATAGCCATTGATTGCCCTTCAAATTTATTGCTATAAATTTATCTTGCTACATATATGTGAATTAATGCCGGGTTATGAAACTTATAGCCATTTTCATCCACACAATCTTTCCAAGCTTCTTATAACATACAATATTAAGCTTTCATCTTGATTTTTCCACATGATATGCGCTCAACATAAGAGCCATGTTGTCCAACCAAGTCAGTTGATTGAGGGTCATCAACATAAGAGCCAATTGATTGATCCACAAAATATGTCATGCCTTCAACATAAGAGCTTGCTTGGCCCACTTTTGAATCAATTGCCAATCTAGATTGAGGGTCATCTCTTTGTACAGAGGTCACAACTTATGATGGTTGTCTTAGCAAAGATGCGGGCAATCACATGTGCATAAATCACTGGTTGTGAGTAGGAATTGCTGGTTTTAGCCTTTTTAGTACATATTATATTAATGAGAGTAGAATTATCTATCAATCCACTCTTAATCAAATGGCTGATAACTACGATGACATTTTACTTTTAAAATTTGGGTTGAGATTAGCTTTGATTATTGGCTTTAAAATTCTATCGAAGCTTAACTCCAACTTTTCGAGCTTGTGCCTAAAATATTGGCACTAGCTCATTGTTTTATGGTGCTTAAACTCGCCCATTAAGGCGTTGGGCTTCTAGGCCTGTCGAGCGATCTCCTTTTGATTAAGTCTAATCTTAAGAATTTTTAGGTTTTTTTGTGCATTACTTGATATTTGAATTATGTTTGAATGCATTTCAGTAATGGAGTGATCAATGATTGGAATTCAGTCAATGAGCATTAATCGATTTTAGTTAAGTGATGCAGATGGTTGTGAAGTTCCTTTAATAAAAGGAGAAATGAGTAGTCATCTTTGCAAGATGGAAGAAACAATATAGTAAAGAGCCGAGATATAATTTAGAGACTTGAAGTTAATTATAGCTCATATAGCATTATAAATACACAATATAAAAGGACAAACAAAAAAAATATAAAAGTTGACATGACATGAATAACAAATTATGTTATGATTTTGTAGTTCGATAAGATTACATCAACATTTTACTTTTTGTGTTAATCATTAATAGTATCACTAAACACATTGAAGGGAAAATTCCTTGGTGCATGCAAATAATGTTCTTATTAATAAAACTAGGGGTTACATCAAAGTTTGAGTCATTGAGAACTACATTAGAATTTAAAGATATCTGTCGATATAACGACTAGAGATCATGCTATAAAAAATGTATGATGTTTAAATGTCTTGGTTCAATCATGCAAAACATTGGCAAAATAGATGGTTGTGTTATTAATGAGATCCATGCTAGCCGATCATTACATTGACTAACTAATAAGTATATGTTAGAGCATAATAATAGACATGCAAACTTTTATTGGTCCACATGATATGTCCTTTACTGATCCCTTGAAGTAAATTTCCTTGGACAACAACTTGGGTTTGCTGAACCATGAATGGTTTGACAACTTTTGCATTACTTTTTTTCAGAGCAATAGCTCGGTTGACCCATGGATTATTTGACAACCCTTCTTGAATTCGCATATAAATTGGCAGTGAGTCGAGGATACTTTTGAGCGATATGACTCAGCTAAATTTCATGATTCATTTTTATTTTCTTTGGTGATTGTTTGTAGGTTATCAGGATTTGAATTTTCATGGTTTAGCATCTTTTTAGTTGAGCTTCCCAATTTAGCTCCCATAACAGTATTTGTAGGTTTGAATATTTTGTTTTGATGGCTCTCTTTTGATTTGATCGATTTGTGATGATTCAACTAGCTTCCAAATTTGCGTCAGAAGAGAGGTTCTTGTCATTAATTTTTTTTAAAGAGCAAAGCCACTTTTGTGAGTTAAATTCAATCCATGAAAAATTTACTTAGCTCTTTCTTCTGCATGCCACTTGATTTAGTTGAATTTTTTGTTATCAATTTTGTATGTGCTTTGTTGAGTGATCAATTTCTTTACCTTGAATAAAGTATTCTTGCACTGTAGTGACTTGACCCAAATATATTTAGTTCATAGGTGTTAGGATATTCTCAATTTTTTCATCTAATATTGATGACTTAAATGGATTTTGATCTCTATATTGACTAATGAGTATATATGCATATATGTTGACAGGTCCAGTTGATATGCATTATCATTAGTTTTCCTTATTTCTCTAATTGACTAGTGTTGTTAGAATTTTTTTTCTTAGTTGGTATTTGTTAATGCAACACTAAATTTTCAACAATAAAATTTCTCCACTCTATGTTTGCCATGACAAGTTTTTTATTGCTGCTGAGTGATCTTCATTAACTTCTCTGCTTTTGAGTGTACCTTTTTGATCTCTTCAAATAGTGTGGTGGTTCGGCTAGCTCTATCAATCAGATTGATGACATTAAACTCACAATAGATAGTTGTTTCATTAAACTCACAATATGATAAGGTTTCATCTTAAATCTTTAATTTCTTACTATGGAACCTTTTTAATAGCCGAATTACTCTTCTATTTACCACTTTAATTTGGTTATCAGTTTGATGGTGGAACACTGCACTTCTCATAAGGGAGTATCCATTGAACTCTATAAATGTTTCCAAAGCCCACTAAAAATATGTTTCGTATAGACACCATTGGTGCTTTTAATCCAAAATGCACAAACACATACTGGAAAAATGACTGGCCGCTCCTTGTTAACGGAATATCTGTTCAGAATTATAATAATTAGCTTGGAAAATCTCGTTATCATTGCATAGACATAATTTTGACCCTTTTGATTGATAAGTAGGTCTCTTATAAAATTCATAAATATGCTTTCCAAGGTTAGGTCGACATAAACAGTGGAATGTACAATACTGATTTTCTTTTGCTCAATTTAGTTGTGCTGTAGACAACCTTAGATGAATTAGACTAGATTCTTCTTTAATTTTGTTCAGTAGACATATCTCTTTGAATTTTGTAGTGTCTTGCCCATGTATAATGCTTAGCCATGTAGTTGATTGACCTCCTTTGGTATGCATATTTGACTGGTCTAATATAACATACCATCCTTGTAATTGCATTCTAGATTGGCTGGCTTGGATCTATTGTAGTTCAATTGATAACGTCTCCATATGTCTTGAAAGTCTTTTTACAAGTTAGGCTGCATAAGTCTCAATAATTTGTTTCTTAACATTCATTAGTCGTTAGTGTCATCGGTGCTGAAAGAGACATACTGGCCATTATTTTGTGTCACTATAGTGTCTTTAAAGCTTGATGGCTTGGTGAAGCGCTAAGATTTCCTTATTACATGTCGAGTAGTTCAATGAAGCTCCTTGTAATAACTCATAATAATAGGCTATTAGACGGTTATCTTGCATCAACACCATGCAAATTGCATATTTTAATGCTAATACTTAAATGACCACTAAAGATTGGGCAGAGTCAACACTAGTTTCCAAATTATTTGAATCTTCAATTCCTTAAGTGCTTTTTCTTTCTCAGCAGTCCTTCAGAACACTCGACTAGCTTTTATAAGTTGGTTCAATTGTGCTACTTTCATAGAGACATCCATGATATTATTTTCTTACTTACTGACATGTACTATTAAAGCTTTTGATTTTAGTTATATTGGTCGATTGGGACTAGCAGCGATAAGCTTGACTTTTCTAGACCTATTTCTCTCATTAATCACAAATTTGAGATATAAAAGTCTTTTTTTCCCAAAATTTAGAATTTGGTTTTTGGTTTAACTTACTTAATTGGAGTAGACCCATTACATTTTTCAAATGCTTGGCATGCTCTTTGTCATCTTTGTTGTAGATTTAGGTACACCACTAAGGCTTGAGAGTATATCATTCATCAATTCCCTTTGTTGCAAAGGCCCATTTAGTCAATTAGCTTCACAATTCTTAACTAAGGGTAACATCTCTTCATTGTATATTTATCAATGCTTGATAAATCAATACGCCTTTTTTGTGCCTACTTTTTGGGTACTAGTACAATTAATGTTGTATATGGATAGACACTTAGCTTGACCTCCTTATAATAGGTTGGAAACTCGTTTAATCTCTTCATTCTTTATAACATGTTCCTTTACAGTTCTAAGTTGGGAAAGTTTGCATCATATTCATCAAACTCTTTATATGCTTGTCCATTTACTTGCTCATAATTGCTACTACTTCTACAAGACCATATCATTATTGTTGCCACCAAGTGACACCATGGTTATTCTACGACCCTCCTCCTCGAGACTTCTTCAAATGGAATTAACCTTTCTCATTGAGCATTGTAACCTTGTGAGTCGATGTCATTCACATATTTCTCTACCTATGAACTCTATATTTGCTACCAAATATTATTTGTTCTAAGATTGAAATCTCATTTAGGAGTCTTCTGCTTTTCAAGTTGGAGTTATAAAAAAGGTAAAGTTCTAAGATATAATTTGGTGGCAAATTTTCATCATCCTCATTAATTATGTTTCTTAGCTATTTATAACCTTTGCAAATACATTAGGATAATAACTAAATAGAAAAAGATAAAGATTGCGGTGGCATACAGATAATTAGTTCTATTATGTAATTAATCATTACACCGAACATCTATCAAGGATCTACTGGATCATAGTTACTTGTTTGCTAACTCTAATTGGCCCACATTGGCTTTTCATTCTAGATCCCTTTTGGTAATTTCTCTCGGATGCAGCCGAACACAAATGATTTGACAAACGCATGCTTTTTACATCTTTCCTTATCAAGGATGACACATGAATGGTTTAGCCACACTTCTTCTTGGATCAACAACTAGATCAATAGTGAGCTGAGGATTCTTCACAAGTGATATGGCTTGGCAGGATTTTTCCCAAACTTTCTTTATATGTTTTAGAGATAATTTCCCTAGTAATCATAATTTGGGTCGTCTTGGCTTGACATCTTTGTCAAGCTTCCCAGCTTAATTTTCATAACTCAAAATGACAAGGTAAACTCGAGTGCTTGTTTTGATGACTTGGCTTTTGATTATATTGATTTGGGATGGCTTAGCTAGCTTTATAAATAGTTTCATAAATGAACTAATCATTGAGTTAATAATTGACTCAAAAATTACTTTAGTGATTTGTTTGGAAAGAAAAAACAAATTTTAAATTAGCAAGCAATGGAATTTAAAATCTCAATGTATAATTGTGATTACATTTTACATTAATAAAATGCCAATAATTCATTCAAGCTAAAACGAATAACTTGGAGCAACAAAGATAAGTAGATAAGTACTTAAAGTGACATAATTTTTCTTTAGCACCTACATAAAATAAGATATTTTCCCATAGTTGATCTTAACATTTATTCCACTCAAATGAGTTGCATACATCCAAAATGCATTTGGAATTGAAAGTAGAGATTGGATTTTGTTTCAATATAAGTTATTTATAAATACTGTTCAATTTATAGATTTCATGGGTGTACGAGGCCAAGCCCCTAAATTGGTAATCCCAAGTATAACGCTGACGCACCCTAGCTGTTTGGTCGCCGCATTCCACACTTTTATTTAGGTTTCATGTGGATCATAGGTAGCACACAGAATGGTTCAGATTACTCCTAGGAAGTTGGTTTGAAGGTTGCAATTTGCAGGAATCTCACAATGCAAGGATTGTTCTTATCTGCGTATTTAGATCAACTATCTGTGTCTTCAAGACAAATCAACCGGATTCTATATATATATATATATATGTGTGTGTGTGTGTGTGTGCGCGCGCGTGTGTGTGTGGGCGCGCGCATTCGTGGTGCGTACATGCTTGATGATATAGTTTGTGTCAACTTATTTAATGTTTTAGGAACGGGAAAGTTGCTTGAAGAGTTAAACCTTTAAAAGTTGTACAAGCTTTGAATGTATGGGTGTGTGTGAATGGGAAAGATGCTTGAAGAAGTCAAAGCTTTGAAATTGTACAGGCTGGCCATCAGTTCAAAATGATGCTACTCTGTGTGTGTGTGTGTGTAATTGACTTGATGATATTTTTTGTTTCAACTTATTCAATGTTTTAGGAATGGAAAAAGTTGCTTGAAGAAGTCAAAGCTTTGAATGTTGGATAGACTGGCTGTCAGTCTGAAATGGATGTGTGTACTTTGATGATAAAGTTTGTGTCAACTTATTTAATGTTTTAGAAATGGGAAAAGTTGCTTGAAGAAATCAAACCTTTGAAAGTTGTACAAACTTTGAAATGTGTTTGTAATTGACTTGATGATATCATTTCTGTCAACTTATTTAATATTTTAGGGACGGGAAAAGTTGCTTGAAGAAGTCAAAGCTTTGAAAGTTGTACAGGCTGGTCATCAGTTCGAAATGATGCTACTCAAAGAACAGCTTGACAAGGAAAGAGCAAATGTATCACAATTAAAGATTCAGTTGCATGGTGATCATACTACTACTATACCATTTTATTTATCTGAAGTTTGTTCTAATGCTTTTTTTGTCGCCAGAGGAATACCAACTTAAAGAGGCTTCTCAAAGGGAACTCCGTGCAAGAGACATTGAAAAGGTATGCTTTTATTTGTTGATGAGCATTTATATTTGATGTTTTTTGTTTAGCTTTTTTTTTCATAATTCTTACTATTTCTTAATTAGTTTTGCTTGCATGGTTGCAAGTGCTATTTTCTCATGTAATATTTTTGGATTGCCTTTATTTTTTGAAACAAATAGATTATTTTTTAACACTGATGTTTCCCATCCTGAATGAGAAAGATGGTAGGTTGTATTAGGTAGTTAATAACCAACATAAAACTTTGTCAAATAAACATGACATGATTTTCTTGAGAATTGTACTAGAACTAGGTATCCCTTGGAAGTGACCTGCTGGATTGCCTAAATGTAGTAGTAAATGTATAAAGGTTTGTATTTCCTAAATGTAGTAATAAGTGTGTAAAGGTCACCACATCAATGCCTAAGTATAGTATATCAAGAGAGTTACTATTTTCATCATTTGAATGGATACGGAAATGAGGGTAAATATGTTAATTTAATTCATTAGATTGAGACTAGAAAGCTGGAATATGGATATTCTTACAAACAAATTTATGGAGTTAATGGGAAATAAAAATATTTTTTCCTTAGAAAATGAGATAGGTAGGTAAGCAAAAAAAACTTATATTTAGGCTTCAAGTTTTGATAGTCTAGGCAAGAATTGAACAAAAATGGTATGTATCATTTTGGATTAAAATTTGAATGATGATACTATATAAAGTTAACATGATCAAGGTAGAGTGATTATCTTAAAGGTTGCATTTAGTAACATTGTTATTAATACAAAAAATTTTGTCTCTAAAATAAGTTTGAATGTGAATATAAAATAAAAGTTCTAGTATGATTTTAAAGAGTTACTTTGAGAAATACATCAAAAGAAAACTTTTGTATATATTGTTAGTGTTAAATGGTCATGTCAAACGAGTAATTGATGAATTTAATTAGATCTATAATAGTTTGAATTTGGTTAAGTCATCTTAAATTTTATCATAATTTTATGATTTTACAATTAAAATATATTATTCAAGAAAAACATATTATTATGTATAAGAATGGCGAATTCAAATTGATCATTTTTACCAAAAATATCAGTTTCATTGCAAGAATTATAAGGTTTTTCCAATTGAAAACTTACAAGCTTAGCATTTGTTATTTATTCTAGATTAAAATTATCGAGTTGAAATATAATTAATGTATTAGTCCAAAAGCTAGATAGCGGAATATTAAGAATGTAAATAGAAATATATTCTAGAGCAATGTTTTAGAGTTTGGAGTGGGTCACTAAACAAAAACTAATTTGCTGTGCAAACAATTGTTATTCGTATTTACAATGCGGCTGTAGCTATTCTTGATGATTTAAGGCGAGCTCTTAATTGCAAATATGCTTGGTCGTGGAAGCAAGATGTTTTTGAAAATATTAAAAGGATTTATTGTAAAGAATTATTTAAATATAAGAATAATAATAAGGGATATAATTTAACTTGATTTTTTGTGAATCAAATAAACTATTTGGTGATGCTAATGTTGTGGGTTGTATGAGAAATTAGATGTTGTTGAGAGGTAAACGCACATAGACATAGCTATACTAAGAAGTAAAATATGTAAAAGAGATTGATCAAAAAAATATATTCTAGAATGAAGACATTTGATATTGATGGATGTATTATTTTCATAATCCTTTTATTGAAGGTTTTAATAATGTGATTAGTATGGATGATTTAAATTGCTTTAAAATTGAAGGTTTTAATATTAGTTGCCTTTTCATTTAATGGGTAAGCAAAATTAAGTTTGAAAATGCTTCAAGGACATTGTACAGTAAAAATGATGTAAAAATTGATGGCATCCTTTTTGATGTGGAAAAATATAGGTTAAGAAGTTATTTGAGAAAGATTTTGAAATTAAAGAGATATTGGATGAGTGAGTATTATGGTACTTCTATATTAGAATTAAGCTGTTGCACAGGGTTGTGCAAAATTTAGAGTAATTAAATTAATGTGATATAATTCAAAACTTTATGAGAGAGTGATTAAACATATATTTTGATGAGATATGTAATGATTCAATATCATTATTTTTCAAATTAGGTTAAAATCCGTCTCAGACGTCAGGACCTCGAGGAATTTCAAATTAGGGCAAACGAAAATACCCTTTGATAAGAACAATTTTAAGATCAAAGTGCCATAGTTTGAGAGAAATTTGAATAACGGAAGCTCCGGCTTTATTTTTGAATTAATTAAATCCAATAAATCAAGAATATTGAAATACATGTTTGAATTCATCGATTTCAGTATCGCTGTGTTAAGTATATTATTTAAGGGCTGCTCGAAAAGTTTCATCAAATTCTGAGCGCCAGTTTGATTGTGGTTAATTTTTGAAGTTTTAAACTTCAGAAATTAATTAAAAATAAAATATTTGTTCGAATCGAAAAATTTTTAGCGCGAGGGTGTTCGTTATGTTGTAACACACCCCAGTGTCAAGTTTTGTTATTTTTGGACTTCAAACGACGAAAAAATGTGAATAAAATAATTTTAAGTATTTTTATTAAAATTCCTTATTTCCTTCCTTCCTCTCCCCCTTATGCGCCCCCCCTCTTTCCTGCGACTCGCTCGCTCGACAGGCGCGACTGGCGCGGAACCTTTCGCGCCAGGAAGGACCGCCCGTGCCGTTTTGGCGCGGGCTGGTTGGCCCACCTGGCCGACTCCCCCCTCTCCCCTCCTCTCCCTCTACATAAACCCTCCCCCTCCCTTCCTTATTCCCCCACAACCCCTCTCCTCCCCTCACAGCAGCCTAGCCAACCTCCTTTCCCGTGCCTGCAGCCACCCTCAACTTCTTAGCACACAACAGTAGCCCCTCAGCCTGCTGCAGCCCTTGTCCAGCCCAGCCGCCCCTCAGCCTGCTGCAAGCCCTCCCTCGGCCGGCCAACAGCCAGCCACCTTGCTGGCCAACTCCCTCCTTTGGCCAGCCAGCAGCAATCCGCCAACCCCTGCTGCCCCGCAAACCTTCTGCCGGCTCCCTTCAGCCACATCCGGCCTCACTCCGGCTTTCGGCAGCCCCGACCTTAGGTAATTGGAGAGAAAAGAGGAGAAATTTCTACTTTCTTTTAATTTATACTACTTAATAATCATTATTATGAAAATAATAAAGATAAAATATCGGTATTCACATTAATATGGTTCTCATTAATTAATAATGAAAACTATACATATGTTATAAAATGACTATAATTTCAGTTCAAGCATTTTTATTTTGACAATTATTTATGTTATGTTCTTTCATTCTTATATTATTATTATCATTAAAATAATAATAATAATAATATTATATCAATATGATTCTATCCTCAGCGACTTAATAAATGTTATAAATATTACTGTCATCGCAGTATCTTAAAAATTAGACTTCAATCATAATGAGAAAGCGAAAGAAGAACATAATCGAAATAAAAATAAATATTACTCCTAAAAACATTGGCTAAGAGCTAATTTAAAAAATGTCAAAAACCTAAATGCAGATTGAGCGAACTGTCACTCATCCGAATTGTTGAACTTTTGAACTTATACAACAAGGTACCGGATGTTTTTTATTACTTTTGTTTAAATATGCTTTTCTGCTTAGCATCGCACAAATTTGATAAAAGTACTTTTAAAGTCACATAAATGATATATGAACAAGTTTGGATAAGTGCGAAGCAAGGGTTCCATGTTGATTTATACATTTTGTCTGATCAGACAATCGCTAGGACGAGGCTATCCGACATCGGGAGTCATAAGGAGCCTATACTGATAAGCCTTTGAGGGGGTAGGTATAGAGAGAAGTTGAGATATGTAACACAAAATGAACCCCTTTTCCTCTATTTTGTACTTGCCCAACAAAATCATATTTTTGCCTTATATATTAAACGCTAAAATTCTATATTTATTTTTGTGATTGCAATTATTTTATGCTAAGTTTCAAGTGCAATTGAAACAGGTTTGCAGGGATAAGTTTGTACATCTTTTATTTCTTGTCAAATATTGAGTATTTTGATTATTATTTAACATTTGTAAAAATGACATCTATCAGTACTTAGTTTCACAACTAACTGGTATTCGAATGCCCGCACTTTTGAAACGTGCTCAGATCAGGAGTTCATCATCGAGGAAAGATGCTAAGAACTGAGCAGTGCTGATGCTACTACCTGCTGATCCACCATTTTCTTTCTGACTCTTTCTATTTTAAAAGTTTGTAACTTTTCTTTTATTTTAATCCTTGTAATCAGGACTTGTGAATTAATGAATAAATGAGTTATGTTTGATATCTATATATTTGTCTCTTAAATCACTCGATATGATCCTGCGGCTAGAGGACTTGTTGTTGTTGTTGTTTTACACCACCACAAATCGGTGCTGATTCTGCTCCCGCTGACCCGGCATCGGGTCCTCACAAGATACTAGTGTTTTGCAAAATCTTTTTGTTTTGTGTAGATTGATAGCCTATACATTTACTAGAGGGCTATTTGGTTTACTAGATTTATATTCTTGAAGTATATAAATTATAATAAATTTAATTCGATCTAATTATTTTACATTCTTTCTACTTGGAATGCAACAAATTATTCCCAAGGCTTAAATTTTTGATGTTTTGTTCTGTCTAATTGTATTCAAAATTTGTCTAAACAAATAAAAATATGTTTGATTCAATTGGCATCAAAGGTTGATGGCCCAATTGCAATAATGGGAGGGTCTACGATGCCTGGGATTTGACCGACAAGGGTAGGCTAAGGTCAACCGAAGGTCGTTCAGTGGCTAGCAAAGGCTAGCAATGGCTGACATAGCAGTTGGAGTTAAGGACAAATATGGGGCTTGTAAGTGCTCTGCTTGGACTGTGGACGAGATGGCTTATGAAGCTTGAACAGGGGTGGCAAAGGTCTGCTGAAGGTCGTCTGGCAGGTGGCAAAGGCCAACGATTTTTGACCAAAACATCTGAGTGCATAGACAAGGAAATAGGGGACTGAAGCTGCCTAGACAATAAATGAGATGATCGATGAAGCTTGGCTGGTGACTGGCAATGGCTTGTGAAGGCCGTCTAGCAGCTGGTAAAGGCTAGAAATGTCCGTCTATGCAACTACACAAGATGGAGCAATTAAATTATGCCAAGTGGGTGTAATTTAATTACAATGCTTTTGTGAATGGCAGGGGAATTTAATTCCGTAAATATTTTCTTTACATTCTAGTTGTAACAAGTCAAACATCTAAAGTTTTAAGTACTTGACATTTTAAAATTCATCATACTAAATAGCCCTTTAGAAATATGATGAAGAAATTTAAAAAGAGGAAAATATCTTCATTTGATATTTAATGATTCAAAAATGGAATGTGTTAAAGTACCATAAGATTTTTTTTCTTGGAAAGTGAGCATGTGCAGTTATATTTAATGATTTAAAAATGGAATGCCATAAAGGTACTCATATCATTTACAACATTTTAAAAAAGGTGCTTTGGTGCATGCTATTTGCATATGATATTCATTTTAGTGATAAAATTTGAGATAGGTTTCCACAAAACTCAAACATTGGAGAATTTAGTTAATTTTTGAAGGGATATATCTTCCAAAATAGAATATTTGGAGCGTATGTTTAATAATAATATAAGCTATACTATTATGTTTATACAATTAATGATATGGGGTTCAAATATTTTAGTTTAGTCATCAAAATAATGGTGATATAAAGGGAAATATAATTCAAAAGATTCACATTAAAGGAATGCTTTGAGGGTTTTGTGAGATTAAAAAAGCCTATTCAAAATTAAAAATATGCTTTATAGAGCAACTACAAGACTGACAATGTTATATGGTACATATTTTTAGCATGCAAAGTAGAAACAATCAATATCAAAAATTTTGCTGGGATGGGAATTCTAAGTAACAAGGTTGAATGGGCATGTAAAGATGTAATGATAAATGAAGCTAATTTGTAACAAGGTTGAAGAAGCTTAAACAATTAAAAATAAGCTTAGAAGAAGCTATCTTGAATGATTAATGTGTTAGGGATAAACTGATACTCCAGTCAGGAAAATTAAACTTACATTGTGAATGGAGTTGCGGCTCATTCGTCAGAGCTATAGGATTTAAACTCTTGACGGTTAAGAGTTCAAATTTCACCAGCTACACATATTTGCCTCATTGAGGCTCAACTTCTTCTAAAAAAATAAACTTGCATCCATTATTAAGATGAGGATGATGATGTTGCAAGGAATAATTAGGATATTATATATTTGAACCATAAGGAGGTTTTGTTATTTGATTGTGCATAATAAAGACAAAAGATTCATGTAGTTGACACGTAATGGAACTACGGTTTGGTGTTTTGTTTGATAGATGAATTTTAATATAATTTTGTTGTGTATACATGGTCAAGTATCCCTTAACTTTTTTCTCAAACTTTATGTGATATGTTTCTATTACAGAAGCATTCCTTTGCACATTACTACGTTTTTTGTGTAACATATTCACTTTTGTTTTTCGTTTGCTCTATATGGTCTAAGAACCTTGATATTTTCTTGACAGAATTCCAATACAGAAGACTTGCAGGAAGAATTAGATAAGAATTATCAGAACTAAAAAGACTGCAAGAAGAAGTGAACAGAAAAGATTTAAAATATGATGAATCGATGGAGAGTTTGAATTCAGAAATGCACAGATTAAAAAAGGAAAAGACTGAAGCAATGGTAACTATGTTGCTATTTAATTGGTGAAGGTTTTCATATTTGATCTGATGGCGATTGCCATGAAACTGATTTATCTCTTTTATGCGTTACTTAATTTTTTTTTTGTTTTTTTTTTCTTTCAATATTCCTGTATAAATTGAATGTTTAACTTCCGTAAGCAATTAATGTTCTTTTGTTTTGACTTGTGGACAGGCAAAGAAAATGAACTTGAAGAAAAACTAAATTATTTGCTGAACAATAAACAGAAAAGAATGATGCTGGTAGTTCAGATTTACTAGATGCAAGTAAAATGAATCGAAAGAGGGTACTTAGTTTTCATTAGTGTGTTGATGTCCACTTTAGCAATTTCACTCCCTTAGTTTTATTGGATTTTTCTTAACCTCTTTATTCATTGTACACATTATTGTGTGATATATCATCTTGTAAAGTTGCGATAACAACTAAATGGAAAATCTGTTAATTTTTATCATATATAATTTCTTAACAGAAATGTGTTCATTCTCGTGTCATTTTCATCTGAACGTTCAAGTAGCATTCACTAGTTTATGGCTTTGTTTCTTGTTGTGGGAATTAAATGACTACTCTAAGGTGCATCCAGAACCTTTAGGTTATTAGTTTTTTTTTAAGCTCAAGGAAAGCAGAGGGAACTCTATTTATGAGATGATTTTCATGTACTTTTTAGAATTAATGCTGGCATAAATATATTACTAGAAAATGGTCTTTTTTCCTGCATTATGTTGTCTTGTAGATATATCATTGGACTAATTGATTGAGCTTTTAGTAGTTTGGTTTGGAATAGCCTGAAATGAAATTTTGTTGGTTGCATGACATGGCATCCTAGTGCCTTATTAATGTGACATGCCTTTGCTGTGAAATGTTTCTACAATCATCATGCTCCTGTGCTGAAGTCTATACCAAAGGTCAATGCAACACACATGGGAATATTATTGCATTGTAATCTTGCGATGAACCATAATAGCTATGATGAAGCTGTTTGACATTGGTGAATGCTTAGAGCATTAGGAAGAATCCTAAACTTAATTTTATAAATGTTCAAAAATAAGTCTGAAGTTGTATATCTCATTTCTGATGTATGTCTATAATAATTCAGGAGCTTCTATTTATATGCACATTGAAACAAAGAATTCATGTAACTGACCCCAACTAGTGGGCATAGGCTTGGTGTTATTGTATATCTTCATTTATGATGTGCATCTATAATAATTCATGAGTTTTGAGAAATATGTCTATTTTATTATATGTTTCTCGATGCTATAAAATAAGCCATTTTACTGTATCGGATTGCTTGTTGTTGCATTTTCTTAAAGAATTATAAACGTTGTCTACATGGCTACATTGAATTCATTTAAAACATTCTTTGCTTTTGTACACGTTGATATTAACTTTTTTCTTTTCATAACATAGGATATTATGAAATTTGCAGCCTATTGTTTCTATTTTATTGAATTAGAAAAATAAAGCATAATTATTTTGACATTTTAGGTAAGTAGTATTGAACAATTTTTTCATAGAACTTTTTCTCGTGCATTATCTATCTTGTTGAAGCTTAGTATACTTTTTGCTTTGTTCGCACAGTTGGCATCCAAAATCAGAGAGTTTGAGGAAGCACTAAACGAGGCATATAAAGAACGGGATAAGGCTTTGCAAGAATTGTCTCGGTTAAAGCAACATTTATTGGACAAGGTATTTTTCTCTTTGGTTTTTTTAATCTCTTGGCAATCTCTTATCCACTATGTTTCTTGCAAACTATTTTGAGCATCAGCTCAAGCGTGGTGTTATGAATTATGCTATTTTTACCAAGGTAATCAATTAAAAAGATAGTTTTTTTTGTGGTTTCCTATGGAAGCGGAGGTAAGCTTTTTTGTTTTTATTTATTTATTTATTTTTTGAAAGACGGACGTAGCCTAAGCATAAATAAATAAAAGCATTAGCATATCATCAATCGAGATCAAACTCCACGGTGTTCTCAATGAGGAGGTCTAAGAGCCTCTCGGGGAGCACATCTCCCCTGGTGGGCTAACATAGAATAAAAGTCTGCCATGCAATTCGCATCGCGCAAACGGTGAACAAATATCGCATGAGAAAAATCCAGCAGAAAGCAAGATGATCAGCGTAGCACTCTTCGCCTCATGAATGGAGAGTCCTCTCCCAGTGATGTTGGATCCTCCAAATCGCTCCAAGACAGTCACTCTCTATGATGACTCCCTCAGTGTCAACGTCTCTGGGGAGGAAGGCCTGTCGCAGAATATTAATCGCCTGCATCTCAGCCCGGAGAGGAGATGAGGCCTGTAAACAGGCTCCAGCAGCAGAGAGCAAGTGGCCTCATAAGTCGCGGACCACAACTCCACCAAAAGCAGTAGGCTCCCCGTATTTATAGGAAGCATCAATTGGCCTTCAGCCAACGGGTCGGGGGGCACCATCTCAAGGAGGTGGAGGGGCCCCGGTGGGCCGCGGAACCCCAGATATTAGACCCGTCATGCAGACTAGCACTAAGCATCGCCAAGAGGATTGAACCCGCACAAACCAGCGGGGTCGGGTACGGATGACCTTGAGAACGCTTAGTCCTACTCCACCAAGCCTGGTAGAGGGAGTAAGCCACAACATGATAGCTGAAATGGCGGTGGCGAGATGCAGTAACAGTTGAATACAAAGTAGTAAACTGGTCCCAGGAGGTCAGAGTGGCCGACAGTAAGCCCCAATGCACAAAAGTCTCTAGTATGACCCTCGTGTAACTGCAGTGGGATACGAAGTGCTCCCTGTTCTCATCAGTATCACAGCCCTAGACACAAGTCGCTGACTGAGTGAGTCTTCTCCTGAACAGCGAACTCCTCGTCGGGATGACATCACTGAGTAATTGCCACAGGAAACAAGCCTCTTGGGGCCCATAGCTATCACCCACATGGCCGCAAACTGCCAAGGCCGGTCACCCACCTCCGCTCTGTAAATCAAGCGGTCGACAGACCTCCTCCCACCTCACGTAGTGCAGAGCACTACCCTCCGCTCCTTCCCAAAGGAACTTACGAAAAACAGAGTCAAATGCTTTCTCTAGCTCAGTCTTCAATCTCCTATAGCATCAATGTTTGAGAGGCAGGAGTCCGGGATCGAGGCAACCAGCATCAGATAACTGGGGATTATAGCGAGCACAGATTTGATCAAGCACAACCTGCCAGCAAGAGAAAGGTAGCGATTGCTCCATGAGCCCATCTTAGCTCGGACCTGCTCAATAACTGCTTCAAAATCTGCTCTTCGCGGAGGTCAGCCAGTGACCATGACTCCCAAATAACCCTCTTCGGAAGCCCAGTTGGATCGCAATCCTACGCTGGCGATAGGTTGGAGGTAAGCTTTTTGTTTTTATGTATTCCAAAGGCTCTCTTATGATGAAAACTAAGCTAGATTGAAGTGTCACTCAATTCAAATCTTTTGATTTATAGCTAGAAAAGGGCCTTCACTGGTCATATTTGTTGGAGCCTTGCGCTAGGTATCTTGGTGAACATCTAAATATTTTTTGGTTTCCTAATTTCAAGGTGGCAGCTTTACACGTATTGCTGGCTATGCTATCATATGTTAATAACTATGACTCCATTTTGTCAAAGTCATGTTTGTCAGCCCCTACTACCTTAATTCCTGAAATACAAAGGATTGAACTGATGTGATGATGTGCCATTTGTAATTTACAATTTGTTGTGCTAGATTTAAATTTGAAAACTCACTTGCAGTGATATCCCTTTCAACCTTACTAAGTGCATCTGAAAATGAAAACAAATTTATTTTACTAATAATGATTTGTTATTATCTTTTTTATACATCTAGTCACCAACAGATGCTTTTATGTTATTATATTTGTTGATATTTATATTATTTATTTTCTTCTTTGTTATTCATAGTCTTTGCACATTTTTTTTTGACATCAATAATAAGAGATTTCCCTCAAATATGATATTGGAGTAAGCTTGATTTTTTTTTCGCCACCTATTTTACGAAGAGGGTAGAGGAAACGAGAGCAAGTGAAAGGAATCAGGAGTAAATGGAATCTCATTTATATGGTGTGGTTTGACAATACAGAAGTATATATAGCTACAACATATTCATATTAGTCGTTAGATCAAGCCATTGTATGGACGGCTGTGATGAAAATCGGGCTGCTATTAGCCCCATGCAAATGAGCCATCCGGAATAGTGGTGGTGAGTTTGGAGCGAAATTTGTGAAACTTGTTGTGGAGAGGCTTTGTGAGAATGTCCGCCAACTGATCTTTGATTGGGATATGTAGAAGCTGAATTTCTGATGTATGACTGCTATCGCGGATAAAGTGATAGTCCACTTTCACATGTTTGGTTTAGGCATGGAAGACCGAATTTTGTTCTAGAGAAATGGCTAATTTGTTGTCACAGAAGAGAGGAGTGGGCCTATCTTGAGTGGCGCCGAATTTTTGCAGGGGTAGCAGAGTCAAAAATGTCTGTGGTTCGTGTGTGTGTAGCGATGAGGGATCGATATTCTGCTTCGATTGATGATCGAGAGAATATTTTTCTTCTTTGCACTCCAAGAAATCGGAGTATCCCCAAGGAAGATGCAGTACCCCGTGGTTGATTTGTGATCTTCCGTGTCTCCGACTCAATCGAAGTCGGCGTAGGCACGAAGAAGATTGTCGGGTTTGATTGAGATCCCGATGTGCATAGAGTCGTTTACTTACTGGAGTTCGCATTTGAGCTGAGCGAAGTGAGCCTTTGTGGTACTATGCATGTGCTGACATATCTTGTTCACTGCAAGGCGAAGATCTGGTTGGCTAATAGTTAGGTATTGTAGAGAGCCGACTAGTTGCTTGTATAGTTTCGGTTGGGAGAAGATAATGGGAGAACATGGTTTCGGTGAGGTGGTGGCTGTTGGAGTGAGTGTCAGATTGCAAAGGTCTATTCTGGCTGTTTTGAGGATTCCGGGAGCATACGATGCTTGATATAGGGTGGTTGTCGTGGCTGATTTGGTAGAGTTGGATACCAAGAAATGTAGACGGAGTACCGAGCTGTTTCATGCGAAAGCGGTTTGTAATTGTTTGGATGATGGAGTTGATAGCATCTTGATGGGGACTGGTTATGAGTATATCATCTACATAGATGAGAATGTGGATGCGGTGGGGCGTTGCATCTTGGATAAGTAAAGAGGGATCAACATGGCTTTGGGTTGCTTCATGTATACTGTTTTCGTTAGATGTCCATGGAGGAATGAATTTGAGACGTCTAGTTGAACCACTGACCACTGATGGTAAGTAGAAACAACTAGGAGGGTTCGGATGGTTGTCATCTTAGAAACCAAACTGAATGTCTCTAAGTAATCGGTCCCATAATTTTAGTCGAATCTTTGAGCTATCAGTTTTGCTTTATTATGTGCCATTGTGTCGTCGTCTTTGTACTTTGTTTGGTCTATCGGCAACTAAGCACATTTTGGTGAGGACGTGAAGGTACTAGGATACATGTGTGTTGATCCATTAGGACCCTGTTTTCTTCTGGCAAAGCAAACCTCCAATGATCATGTGTGGTTGTTGTTTTGTAGGATGAGGGTTTGGTTGGTAGAGAGAGTAGCATGAAGAAGATTGAATAGTAGTTTGGGTTTAATGGTCCCTGTTTTTAGATGGGCAAGCATAGGTGTGCAGGGGGTTTATTTTTTGATTTTTGTGAAGAAATTGAATGTTGAGGTAAGGATGATGAGGGTGATGAGTTGTGTGACGTGGTCAGTGAGTTGATCAGTTTCGTAGGATTGGAGGAAGAGATGGAAGACTAAGGGGATGTTGAGGAAGAATCTTCTTGTTGAGGTTTGTGAGGGTGATGAGCTGGAAATGAGGAATGAATGAGAGTAAGTGGATTGATGTATGATTGTGGTTTTGGAGGATAGGTTCAATATTGATTTTGGGAAGAGAAGGGAAATTCGTATTTGAGGAATTTAACGTGATGAGAGGTTAGTGAGGTTGAGGGTTTAGGATTGTAGCAAATGTAACCCTTATGGTTTGGTGACTAGCCAAGAAATAGGCATGGTTGAGTTTTTGGTCCCAGCATGGTAATTTTGTGTAAGTGGAAGAAGTGGAAAGCACAAGCATCCGAAGACCTTGAGATGATTGTAGTTGGGTGTGGCTTTGTAAAGGAGTTGGAATGGAGAGATTATTGGTGTTAGGAAAGGGTAGACGCTTTATGAGGTATGTGGAAGAGTTGCTTGGGCCCAGTGGTGTTTAGGAGGGTGAGCCGTTTAGAGGAGAGCACGAGTAGTTTCTAGGACGTGCCGATGTTTGCGTTCAGTGACGCCATTTTGTTGTGGCGTATATGTGTAAGACATCTAGTGTGGATGCCGATGTTGTTGAGCATATTATGGAAGTTATTTGAGTTGTATTCTCCACCTCCATCGGATTGGAGAATTTTTACAAGAGTGTTGAATTTACATTCAATGAATTTGTAAAGGAGAGGAAATTTTTGCCATATTTCATAGGAAGAACCAAGCAAAATTAGAGTAATAATCCACAAAAAACACAATATTTGTAATCTTCATTCGATAAAATTGGAGCTGGATTCCATACATTCAGTATGTAAGAATTCACAACTTTTATCATAGTCATACCTTCCTCTCTCTTGATCATAACCCTAATTGTCTGCAATCGATCAACACAGGAGTCCACCGATCTTTCCATCCTTCCTCTCTAATTCTTCAGCCGATTAAATCTCGCTTATAGAAATTTGCGTGCTAGCTCTCCGCTTCCGCAAACCTAAACCAAAATACAGAATTCGTCTCGCCTTTCCTCTCATTCTCGTTCAAATTCAGATCTACCTTCTTCCTCATCATAATCGATGATGGACTCCGCCAACATTAAAACCCAATCCATTGAGAACTTCGGATCCCGCAGCAGCTCCACCATCATCTTATAGATTATAAGGACTTAAAATTCTTAATATCCAACATCAATAACACTATCCACAATCCTCTCACAATAGATAACTACTCCATTTGGAGAGCTCAAGTTTTTCAACTCTTCAAAGCAAACAACCTACTAAGCCATCTTCGTGGCACTGAACAGCCATCGCCGATCAACAGCCTGAACTATTCCTCATAGATCTCAGTCGATCAGAATCTAATCACTGCTTTGATACCATGAAGAGAGTCGATGAGACGAGTGCAAGCGAAAAGGAATAAGGAGTAAATGGAATTTCATTCATGTGATGTAGTTTGACAATACACAAGTACATATAGTACAGCATATTCATATTAGATGTTAGATCAAGACAATTTGTATGGATGGCTGTGATTAAAATCGGGTTGCTTTTATTTATTAACCTCTCTATGGATTTCTCTGTATGTGGGCGTTTTTTCCTTTAGACACAACACTCGCATGTTTTCATATTTACAATCTTTTGCGTGCATGCTCTTAGCATTCTTACTCACTGTGCTTGTGCCTACGCTTCTAGCACTTGTGTCCACAACTTATTTATCAATTTGCATGCACCTTTTTAGCCTCTCTATGGACTTATTTTCCCTTTATCAAGTATAATCATCAACTATTTTACTCTAGTCTCAATCCACCGTTTCGGATGCATGTCAAGTATGGTCTCAATTTTCATCAAATCTCCTTTACTTGGAATAATCCCAATTTGACCAATTAATGCTTAATTCATCCAAAAAATTTAGGCAAATTCTTTGTGTCTCATATAATGTGATTCATGAGCATCAAATTTCGATGTATTTTTTCGGTGGATTAGCTACCTTTGAAATACTCAGCACTAATGGTTATTGATTCATCATCAATTTTAGTTTTGGCATATGATGTGTTGATGTGACTTGCAAGGAGTAGGATGTGTATTAACAAAGGTTGACAGCGAGATTAATCCTTAGTTTTAGTTCTTAATAGTTGGTTTCTTGTACAAAGTTTGATCTATTACATTGATTACTGATTAAAATCTAGCATTTCATAAATCTCAAGCGTAAGTGTTAGTATTAATGTACTAGGTTTTCTTAAAAGAGGATGCCCTTATATTTAACTTCTTCAAAATTCTAGATAAAAGCTTTTTTTTTTAATTTTTTCACATTATTAATCTGTTCTTAATATAAATTTTACATGCATATTATTTAGATTCACTTAAAGTTTATATTTTGAATATCTTTATGTAATTAGTATCAGAATATAACTGTAGCAATGAATGTTAGACATTAATCAGAATTAGAAATCACTATAGTTACAGAGATTTGAATGTAACCGACGGCTACTCATTGAAGGTTTGACATTGATTATAATTTGTAATCGACATGTTTCAGTTACACATCACTATATATGCATGTATGCTGTAACAACATACGCAATATACATGAAGTTCTGTTAATTTCAATTAACTTTTTCTCTGTTCTTCTCATTTCAACATGGTATCAGAGCAATTAACAACCCCTCCTCCTTCACTGCCTGCCTCTAAACCCTCTGACATGGTAGGTCAGTTTCCTCTCCCGTGGAATCAGCTTCGTCTGACGCATTAGAATCGACGATAGAGTTGATCTAAAGAATCGTGCGTTTGATTGACCCGCACAGAAAGTCTCTGTCTTCGGCAGAATCGACGTCAGTCTTCGCTTTCGTCTTCGGCATAATCGACGCAAAGAGTCGTCTGCATCTGCGTTTAATGGCCTCTACCTTCATCTCCGGCGTAATCGACACAGGGTTGTCTGCGCCTGACGTTTGCATCTGCGCGTGACAGATGTCTAGCCTTCGTGTTCGCCTTTGGCAGAATCAATCATCCGTGTTTGACGTTTGTGTCTATGTCCGCGCTTGACGAATGTCTCTCGGTGAGAAGAAAAAAAAAGACATTCTCATCCTTCCTAATATTGAGCAATGGTTGCATCGTCCTCCAACACGACAAGAAGCACTGACACACAAGAAAATCAAAAAGCCCAAACCCTTTGCCTTTTCCCTCTAGCCTTATGTTCTTGATCAATGATATCAAGAACCTAATTAACCATCCCCTTACCTTCGACAATTACCCAATTTGGCGAGTGCAAATTTATAACCTTTTCAAAGCCAACGGTCTTCACAGCCACCTCAATGATACCTCGCCAAAACTACCAACTTACCTTTCTAACAACACCACAAATCAACACATCAATCCATGTTCTGAATTAAAGACCTCCATCGATCGAAATTTGATCATTGCCATGTTCTTCATCTCCTCCATTTTACCATACATCCTTACCACTAGACCTTGTCATGAAATTTGGCAGATTCTTGAAAGACATTTCTAATCCATAAATAGGCCCAAGGCTAACTCAAAAGTGCCCTACACAATGTCAGAATGTAAAACAAATCCATGCTAGCTTATCTCTCCGAAATC
Source organism: Gastrodia elata (assembly GCA_016760335.1). Classification (NCBI taxonomy): domain Eukaryota; kingdom Viridiplantae; phylum Streptophyta; class Magnoliopsida; order Asparagales; family Orchidaceae; genus Gastrodia; species Gastrodia elata. The sequence goes on along the minus strand of CM028677.1, from coordinate 7,364,897 downwards.
AAAGAAATTGTAGATAAAATATTAGTTACCAGCTCCACCATTGACCCCGAAGATATCATTCTTTATACCTTGAATGACCTCCCCGCTCAATATCAAGCATTTAAAATTGCAATCCGCACAATCTCCAACCTTTGAGTTTCGACGACCTCTTTTTCTTGCTTTGCAGCAAGAAATCAATATACAACTTGAATCTCGCCATGATCTACAACAAGCCCCATCATCGATGCTCTTGATGCATACCTGCAGCATCCGTGGCAGATCCTAGAGAGGCAGAACCCAATATAACCTTAGCCCACGGCCCCTTAATTGATTAAGCTGAAGCACATGGTCGACCATCACATCTAATGATCAACGCAAAAGTGCCACCACCGAGTGTCAAGTATGTGGAAAATGAGGAAACACAACAATCTCTTGTTGGTATAGGCATGATCCAACCCTTACTAAATCTTCTCATTAGCCCACAAGACTCATTTCCGATGACTACACCGACACAACAATTGGGTCCTTGACTCTGGCGCATCAGCCCACGTGACCAACAATCTCAACAACCTCTCCATCCAGACTCGTACAATGGCCACGACAAAAGTCACCATCAGCAATGATCAATCCCTACACATCTCCAACATCGGTAACGACCTATTTCCTACTCCATCTTGTAAGCTCAATCTCTCAGATCCCTACACATCTCCAACATCGGTAACGGTCTACGCCCTACACATTGAATTTAGACTACACAAAACCTTCAATGCGGTTTCCAAAATATCAACCATTCGTGTATTCTTCATTATAGCTGTCCATCACCGATGGCCCGTATTATAACTCGACATCTCAAATGCCTTTCTCCTCGACTCTCGGAATGAAACAATTTATGTTAAACAACCTCAGGTTTCATCGATCCCAATAAACCTCATTACGTGTGTTTGATGACTCGATGCTAGTTTAGCGAGAACTGTCCCGATATTAGGTATTCACAAACCGCAGGATCCTATTGAGCAATTTGAAAGAGAAGGGATACATATATAAAAGCTAAATGACATTTCTCATTCATCATAATTCCAAATACAAAATAACCAACGTACACTTCTTACAATATTCATTCTTTTGAAATAGAAGTTAAATTGAAACAAAAATAAAATAAAAATAAAAAGTAGCATCGTAGATCCATTAGCAATTTGAAAATTTATGATTTAAAGTTCTCATCTGAGTTCTCCCAGAAGTACCTGACCTGATATTATAAAAAAAATAATACCAGCATTGGAATTCCTAGTAATTAAAGAATACTCTAAGTACTGCAGTAAATAATAAAATATTTCATTTTATATTAGCAGAAGTGCGAATAGCAGAAATAAGAATATAATAAAAATGTAAGAAAAATAAGAAAATATTACAAAAGGGATAACTAATTTCCTACAAAATGTATTATTACTTAGATGTCTGTTACTGATGTCATTTTTCCAATAACCATCAAAACTTCGTTCCGGAATAAGGAAGAACTAAACTACACAAACGTTCAAACCGCTTCGCAACGTATGCTACTGATATCATTTTTTCAGTAACCAACCAACGTACGTTACTGATGTCATTTTTCTAGTAACCAACCAATGCATGTTACTGATGTCATTTTTTCAGTAACTAATCAATGTATATTACTGATGTCATTTTTCTAGTAACCAACCAATTTGTAAGAGGATGTTGATTTCAACAACCAGCCAAGTATTTATAAACGCAGTCCCGACAGCAAATCCCGCGTTTATAAATATAATTTTTTAATTATTTAAATAAATTAAATACTTAATTAATTACTTAAATTCTAAAATTTCCTAAATTCAATTTAGGACTAAATGAACTCCAAAAATTCTCAAAAATTCACCCTTAGCTAATTAGGGTATGAGGAATTCAAAATAAAATCAGATTTTAATTTGGAGATCAAATTAATTTAGGTATTTTCCAAGGCTCAAAAATAGGCAAAATACCAAAATTCTCCATTGAGTCTCGATTGATCCCAAACTTCTAGGGTTAGGTCTAAATGACCCATTGAGTCTAATGGAATCAAAATTTGAACTTGGTTTAGCTTAATAAATTTGAATTTTGCTATTCGAACAACTAGGGTTGTTACAAACTCCCCCACTTAAGAATGATGTTATCCCCGACATTACTTAGTGAAGAAAGTACTATAAGGATTGAAATTTAAATAGAACAGATAAGAAAGAAAAGAACGGTACCTAGACTTGTAAAGAGCTGTGGATATTTATTGCGCATATCCACTTCTTTTTCTCAAGTAGATTCTTCTAAGGATCGATTCTTCCACTGGATCTTGACCATAGGAATTGAACGATTCCTTAGTTGCTTCTGATCATGAGCTAAGACTCTGATTAGTTCTTTGGCATAAGAAAGATCAGGTTGAATTTCTACTGACGGAAGTTGAACGAGATGAGAAGGGTCTCCGAGACATCTTCTAGATGATGATACATGGAACACATTGTGAATGGGCCGCAAATCCATCAGGAAGATTCAGTCTGTAGGCAAATGATCCTACTTTGGCCAAAATCGCAAAAGGTTCAACATAGCGGGGACTGAGTTTCCCTGCTACGCCAAATCTGTAGACGCCCTTCATTGGACTAACTTTCTAATAGGCAGAAGCTCCAACATTGAATTCTAGGAGACGATGATGAGCATCATGGTTACTCTGACAATCTTGAGATGAACAAATTCTCTGCTGAATTAATTAGATCTTCTTATTAGTTTCTTCAACTAACTCTGAACCAAATAGTTGAACGCTTCCTGTTTCTGACCAAGCTAGCGCGGAGTACTGCATTTTTTACTGTATAGTGCTCATACGGAGCCATTTTAATGTGGCTTGATAGCTGTTATTGTAGGCAAACTCCACTAACGGAATATGGTCTTCCCAGGAACTGGCAAAATCAAGAACACAACGTCTAAGCAAATCTTCCAGAACTTGATTCACTCTTTCAGTTTGACCATCTGTTTGAGGATGAAAGGCCGTACTCATGGCTAGATTAGTACCCAAGTCTTGATGCACAGCTTGCCAAAACTTAGAAGTGAATCTACTATCTCTATCGGATACGATTGATTTTGGAATCCCATGCAGTTTGACAATTTCTTTGATATAGAGCTTTGCTAGGTTCTACACAGAGTCAGTCTAACGGATAGGAAGAATGTGCGCTGATTTAGTTAAGCGGTCTACTATAACCTATATTGCATTGGCACCAGATTTTGCACGAGGCAATCTCATGACGAAATCTATCGATATATCAAACCATTTCCATTCAATGTATGTTAATGATGTCATTTTTCAGTAACTAATCAATGTATATTACTGATGTCATTTTTTTAGTAACTAACCAATTTGTAAGAGGATGTTGGTTTTAAACAACCAGCCAAGTATCAATATGAATTTGGCTCAAATTAAAGCTAAGTAGCAATAAATTGTATATAAGTGTAAAAAGTAACGCATGTATATAATACTGGGTACCTTTTTCTTTAAGTTTCAAAATTGCAAGGTTGATTAAATATGCATAAGATTTTTGATATTTAAATTAGCCTTTTTAGCCAATACTTAAAGATTTATAAATCTGAGATAAAAATAAAGTAGTATGATATTTTTAGGATTATTTAATCTTCTTTTCTATTCTATTTTTGTTTCACTCTCTTTTTGATAGAAGACATATTTAAGTTACTGAAGATAGCAATAATATTTAATAGTATTTATTATTATCATTATTAATAATATAATGGTAATCATATATGACGCAAATATAATGGCATGACTATACTATTACGAAGTATACTACTAATCTAGTATCCATTGGCCTCTTGAATTTGATGATTGATTGCATTGACCAGAATGCCTATCCTCGTACTCTCCTCTACATTTTACTGTTATCATTATTATTAATGCTCCTGCATGTTTATTCATCTTATTATTTAATAATAATAATAATCATAATGAAATAAAAAAAGAAAAAAATTGCAAAATTTCTCTAATATTCCTTGTCTTTGTTTTCCTCTCACCTAGGGTTAGGGTTGTCGAAAGCCGGAGGGAGGCCGGACGTGGCTGAAGGGGGTGGCCAGAGTGGGGTGGCCGGAAGCAGAGGAGGCAGTGGTTGGCTGCTTGCTAGGCTGAGGGAGAAGGGTTTTAGGTCTAAGGAAGGGGGGAAGAGGAAAAAAAACAAGAAATTTTTAAATAAATAATTTTAATTAAATTATTCATATTTTTCTGTCGTTTGACTTCTAAAAATAACGAAACTTGACACAAAGGTGTGTTACGATGAGACGAACATCCTCGAGCCAAATTTTTTCAATTCAGAGCAATAATTTATTTTAGATTAATTTCTGAAGTTTGAAACTTCAAAAATTAATTTCAATCGAACCAGAGCTCCAAATTTGATGACACTTTTTGTGTAGCCTTTAAATAATATTTTTAACCCAATGACACCAAAATCGATAAATTTGGATATCTTTTTAATTTTCTCAATTTATTGAATTTAAATAATTTATAAATTAATGCAAGAGTCTCCGTTATCTGGATTTCTCCCAAACTAGGATATTTTGATCTAAAAATTATTTCTATCCAAACGTATTTTTGGTTTGCCCTAATTTTGAAGTCATCCGAGATCCTGATTTTTGAGTTGGGATTTTGACATAATTTATAAAGTAACGACATTGGGTCGTTATAATGTGCAAGCTTAAAAAGGCTATATATGGGCTAAAACAATCCCCTCTACAACGATTCTCTATCATCATAGAATTCCTCATAACATACGGTTTCACTCAAAGTAAAGTTGATCCCTCACTATTCGTCTGACACCTCTCATATTCCCGCCTATCTACTAATATATGTCGATGATCTACTCCTCACAGGCATAAGCCCCTCATTTCTTACACAAACAATTACAACTATGAAAAATCACTTCAAAATGAAAAACCTTGGCTCCCCTCACATTTTTTTAGTATCTATATTCAACAAACTTCCCACGACCTTCATTTGTCCCTAACTTCTCATGCAGCCCAGTATCTTCAGGACGCAATGTCAAACTGCAAACTAGCCCCTACTCCTGCAAGTCCAACCGACAGATCCAGTATCACCTTAGACCCATGACCTGATCCACATACCTGCAGGCAACTCACCGGCCGCCTTAAATACCTTATCATCACACGTTCAGATATCAGCCTTGCCGTCAACTGTATTTGTCAACACATGCACTAGCCTCTACTACCTTGCTTCATACAACTAAAATGCATATTACGGTATGTCAAAGGCACTACTCATCTTGGGCTAACCCGTCACTCCTCTCCCCAATATGGAGCTTCATGCACATTCAGATGTAGACTGGGTAGGAGATTCTACTGATAGAAAATCTACAGCCAATGTTTGTGTGTTTCTGGGTCAAATTCTAATCACCTAGAGCGCCAAGAAACAACACACAATAGCACAATCCTCCACCGAAGTTGAATACTAAGCTCTTGCCTCAACGGTTACGAAAATCATATGGCTTCGCAGACTACTTCAAGAATTCAAACATCCTCAGTTGCAAGTAAAAAAATCTGCTGTAACCACTTGTCAGTTATCTCTCTCGCCAACAACTCGTTATTTCATGCTCATACAAAACACTAGAAGTGGACTGCGACTTCATCCGGAATAATGTCAAAAATAATAAAGTCGCAATACATTGCACCATCAAACAAGCATATAGCGGACATTCCTCACCAAGCCACTTTCAATCTCCGATTTAACTACCAACAAGATAAGCCGACAGTTCAAACTTTCACCATCACCTTACAGGAGGATTTCAGAATATAACTGCAGCAATGAATGCTAGACATTAATCAGAATTAGAAACTATTATAAGTTACAGAGATTAGAATGTACTTGCTTGTTGCTCATTGAAGGCTTGAGATATTGATTAGAATTTGTAACCGACATATGTTACAGCTAGACATCAGTATATATACATATATGTTGTATCAGCATACACAATATACACAAAGTTCTTTTAATTTCAATTTGCTTCTTCTCTCTTCCTCTCACTTCAACAATTAGTGCATTTGTTGTGCATGATTGATTTAGTGTTTCCTCTCATTTCAACAATTAGTGCATTTGTTGTGCGTGATTGATTTAGTGTACATGGTCTCAAATTTATGAGTAATTATGCTACAGTCAATGGGCTTTTTCTTAGGATTTATTATGAATTCAGACGGAGTTATGCCCATGGATTTAATTATTGATGAATTGTATTCAAATTTAGTCATTGTAAAACTAAATAATGCCTAAAAAGAATATATTTTTCAAAATAATGCAATTGAACTTTTAGGTATCTATTTGTTGATTCGGTGCAATTGAACTTTTAGGCTTATATTTATCAAAATTATATTTGCTTTTCTATTTGTTGATGATATTAAGTGAAAAATTTTAAGGAAATTTCATCTTTTTTTCAAGATTTTCTTCGTAATGGATTAAAAATTCTTATTTGAAACAATTACCTTTGGTGGGCTATTCAATAACTATTTTCTTGGAAATATAATTTATCAATCTAGTGCGCTTTGGCAATTTTATGATAGTAATTAAAGAGTTATTTTGGAGAATCTATCAAAAATTACAAAAATAGATTAACGCTTCAAAGAGTGCAGGGTAGTCATATTAGAGAATCCATGCTAACATCTTCCCAACGCTTGAATGGGATGAGTGATGGTGTATATATAATTTAACTTCTTGTATTCTACCTTTAGTAATCTAGCATATCATACAATGAGTTGCTATGCTATCGACTTCTCTCTCAATGCTGAGCCAATAATACCTATCTCTCACAGTCATAATGCTTTTTATCTTCCAACATGACCTGTTGCACTTGCATTTAATTCATAAATCAGAAAATTTCTAGGGGATTTATTAAAAATACACAACTTAGTGTCTTTAAAACGCTTCACTCTGTAAAAATGTACTCCCTATTAAGTTTCAATGTTCTACTACTTTATTAAATATCTTTTTAAAGTCTTTGTAGATAACATAATTTACTTTAATATAATTAATTTTTCTTACTCTAAGTTGCATGGTATGCTATAGCAAATTTACTATACAAGGGCATCAATGGCTTTATTATTCAATCTACCACAATTTTCAAAACAAAGGTATATTATTGGATAATTTTGCCCAAATATGCATTGCATTGACTCAATTTCTCTTAAGACCTTATGAACTAGAAATCTTGATGGTTTGAATATAATGCAGTTCTTTTTGGATTCTTTAGTTTGAGATAAAACGAGTATGAAATGTAGTGTGAAGTATTTTTAGGTAAAATAAATACAATGTAAATATTTTTGGTGTTTGGTAGTGTACCGTGTATTTTGTTTTTAATGTTTGTTTGAGCAAAATGTAACTTGAAATAATAATAAAAAAAATTAAAAAAATGGGGATATGCTTGGTCCTCGGTTGGGCAGTTGGATGTTGACGAAAGGAAGGCAATGCCGACGGTGGTGGGCGAGGGCTGGCACAGGGCCATTCGTTACTGATGAAAGAGATTTTGGCTAGGTTTTAAGAGGTGTGTATACCTTTGGAGGCTGACGGCCAGTGGAGGTTGATAGTCAATGTGGGGAAACAATCAGTTGCTAGAGGCTGAACGAGGTCAGCTGTAGCTGACCATTGATGGCAGATACAGGGAAAGCTGTGTGTGCGAGAAAATGGTGGAAGGAAATCATGATATTTTTTTGTATCGCGTTGGAGCGTGCGTGAAATTTTTCTGATTAATTTTTGCAGAAAAAAATTATGCAAAAATTGGGAATATGCGGTAAACTAATTCGTTAAAATTTTACTTTGCCTTTTTTTTTTCTCCTAAAAACACAAGTATTTTAATTTAATATACAATAATGTTACTTAACATCCAAAATGCAGTCTAACAAACAACCCTTTAGTAATAATTAATGACTCTTGTATCTTAGATGCTATACTACAATATAAAGATTTTTATCACGGTTTGAATGCTTTTGTTCAGTTCTATTTAATAGTTTACTAAATTATGCTATTATATAACCACCTTGACTCATTACTCTTATGCTTGAGATGAAGCATCACATATAATCTCAAATATTTTATTAAAATTAGATAATCTTTAATTTTTCTTATTTCTTTGTGTTTTCTTCTGATAGAGTTTCTTCCATTATGTAGAAAATTTCTAATTAATGCTATAATTGTATTAATTTTGAATAAATTTGGTATTAAATAGTAAATCTGTGAAAACTTTTATTATCATGGATTGTGATAATCTTAGGCTACTCATGAATTACTTGCACCTTATTGATATCTATAGCTAGACCTTTTGCAAAATAATAAAATTTTAGGAATATCACAGATGATACTGCACAATTAAAAGGTTTTGATATAATTTATCATTTTTTATTGTTTTAAATATTTCTTAAAGATGTATTAAATGCTCTCTTTTGTTTTAGTTTAAATCAATATACCATCAATATGAATAACTAAAACCTTCTTGATATATAATAAAAAAATATGGTTCATTATTCTTATAATTGTGCTATATGTATTAAGTAATCCAAATGATATGACTAATTATTCATATAATTTATCTTTTGTTTTAACAAATGTCGTCCTTTCATTAGTTAAAAGAAATTATGCATGATACAAACTAGGAGAAGGTTTTCGAAAAAAGCAGGGTTATTTACATTTAAAAATAAGATATTAAACTCATATAACTTGTGAAATTGTTTGCAAGAAAGTTGTGTGTTAGAAATTTCCTAATATAAGGTGTGATGCCCAAATGAAATTTCAAGTTGTAGTGTTTGGTAATAATGTCCCTAGACCCCAAATAAAACTTACAATGAAAAATTTGAATCTAGATTTATTAAAGATTTAGGAATAACACAAATTTAGGCTCATATCATAACAAGGTGAATAATCCTTCGAAAGTTCGTTATCTTGTTCCATGCTCAAAGATTTTAAAGCTTGAGCTTACACACAATATGAAGGAAAAAATTTATATTACTCTAAAAATCTTTACCCATTAAGTACAATAGCTGCCTCTATCTATAGATTTTATAAATTGTTGTAAAAATAATAAAAATTACAAAATATTTTTAAGGAATCATCCCATGGATTAAACTCTTAGTTGCTTGGTTGTGTTGAGGCAAATGGTAGGATTTCAGAAGCCACATAACACAATTGTTTCCACTGATCGCAAATTTTTCTATGTTTGTTATAGTGGTGATATAGTTGCAAAGTACCGTGGCAGTTACTGTAGTAATTATTGTTCAAAGATTTCCTTGAGAATTGTGCAAACTTGATTTCCATAATTTAGTCTGGTTGCTATTCTATCCCACTTTACTGACATCTCTTTTTTCTCAATTATGTTCTTTAGATTTAACTTTTACACCAAAAAATAGCACCAACGAACCCTTAAATTCTCAATTTTGAGATAAAAAAATTTCACCTATTTTGGATAGTAGCTATATATATTAAGGCTGTAATTTTTCTAATTCTTATCGCATTGGCATAATACTCATTGAAAAGAGTAGATCTACTAATTTTAATTTCTTACTAGGCTTGGTTCTCTTGACCCTTAAAACACAAACTTGAGAAGTATTGGAGCATTACTAGGCAGAGTACCGTGGCAGTTACTGTAAATCAAAGTGTGATTCTTCGTTGTGACTGGATTATTAAAGGTATTTGATTATATATACCTTGCTTATCGGATGTATGATAAAGAAGCTCAAGCTTTCAATCAAAAAGGTGGTCTTGTTAACTTTTCAGCAAGATGATATATCTGCAAAATTATTAGTTGTATGTGCTATCTATGTAAAAACACAAGAAATGTTATAAGTGGAAGTATTTTTATTGAAATATTGGAGCATTATCAAATCAAAAGACTAGCTAGAATCAATGCTAGTGAACCAGTGCTCAGTTTACGAAAGCTTGTTTGCTTTGTATTTTGCACATCAAAGCAAAAAAGAGCCATGGTCCTTTACATTGCACATTGCGCTTTGGAAATAGTGCATTGAACTAGTTCAACTGCAGAAAAAAATTGTTGCCTTGTTTGTTGGGTTATTTGTTAGGTTTTGATGCTGACACCAGAACTTGTGTGGGATGGGTATTAGCGCAGTTGAAGCTATATGCAGGCTAGCTCAATGACAGAATAGCATTCCCAATTTTGTTTAAATAGTGTGCACTTGTCTTATGAGTATGTCTTGTGAAGTTTTATTGGCGCTTGTCTTGTGAGAGAGGCATGTGAGTGGTGTCGTTCAGGGGTAGGATGGCACCAATGGCGTTGGTTGTCAGAATATCGCACATAATTGGAATGTCATCTCCATTGCTGATCCACAGATTGCAGGAGGTACATTGTGAAAGGTGTTGAATGGGGAATCATTGATTTACTAGGAATCATTGGAGTGGAATGTTGGAAATGGTTATGGGAACCCAAGAAGGGAGGTTGGATTCTTTGACATTGGGGGCAGATCAAGAAATAGATGAGTTCGAGGGAAAAGATGGTTGGTGATGAATAATCACTCACCGGGATAATGAACAACGTTGATACTCCTCTTCGGGAAAATGAATATCCAAAAGCCTCCCTTGTGAGAAGTATTTTGAAAAGGAGAACCCTTAAATTTCTTAATCAATGTAATATCCTCACACATTAATACTCCTTTGGTTATTTCTTAATTAAGTATTGAGTCTCAAAATGACTAGGATTTTAAATTTCAATTCATATAATTTCTGCCAAAAGCATAAATTGCCTTAACAAGATGATAACTAAAAAAACTGAAGCAGTGCTTTATCACTTCTAAAATGAGCATTGTACATACTCCTAAATCATTCATAGATAGCCAATCTTTACTATCATGATCATCATCCTCGGTATTCAATCGGTTATTTAAATTATTGGCATTTTTTTCTCTTTAATTGTTTGAACCCGCAATTGTTTCTCCAATAGCTTCAACTTCAATGTGTTAATATTCATCTAATGCTTTTTGCGTTTTATTTTAAGCTTAAGGGAGGTTTTTCTCTTCAAACATTCTGCAGTCAAATTGAAGATGGTTTCTTCTACTACGATATTGTCTAGGAACTTGAAGACGAGGATAAGATGGATGAGGATTACAAGATCATTGAAGAGCTGAGGACAATGACAGAATTTCAAAGGGTTCAAATTTTGCAGTTGGACAAAACTTTGCTTCTGGAAAGAACAAAGGGGGAGCACTTACAGGAACAAAAAAGTGATGAAGTTCATCAATTAAATGATGTCATTAAAGGTTTGAAGCAA
>CM028677.1:7181115-7351115 GCA_016760335.1 Gastrodia elata | reverse complement strand
ATATTGTTAGTACATTAAAATTACCACCCTACTCGTGTACTTCCAATATACATATATACATATATTATATACATATACATATAATATATATACACTATATATATATATAATATATTATATATATATATGTGTGTGTGTGTGGTGTGTGAATGGTGTTTAGCCCAGTGGTTGAGGCTCAGGATTTGTTATCTCAGGTCATGGATTCAAATCCTACCGGCCACACATAAGAAAAAAAAAAACAAAATATATATATATATATATATATATATATATATATATTTAACACCAAACTATATTGCTTACAAAACTACAACCTTACCCAATGCATGAAATCTCATTATATCTTTGGAAGAACTAATGATACAATGTAATAGCATGCAGCTCACTGATCAGATGACAAGTCTTGTTAGTGGGCATGTTTGGATCCAGTTTAATCTTTATATAGATATTGTGTTTCGTATTTAGTTTCTAATTGTTTGTGGTCTTGAACACTTACATGTTTGTTCCATTCATTTTGCAACAATGTTCTTAATTGACGCTAGGAGATAAAGGCATAAGAGCAGAATCTTGACATAATTTGATTGACATAAGATGATCATTAAATTAATAATCTTGCAAGAATTGGTGATTGCATCAATTTCAAGGAGACAAGATCCGAGAATGGGTGACTGCATCATTGAAAAGGCTTGGATGGATGCTAAAACTGAATTATAATCTTAGCAATACAGTGTGCTTGGTTTCTCTAAAGACTATTTCAAGACCACCTTAACATTTGTTTGCATCAAGTCTTTTTTCTTGGAGGTTAGTTAGAAATATCAATATGCCCAAATAGCTATGATGGCCAAACCCTTTATTTGTATAGAGTAGTCTTCTGACTAATAAAACTTGTCTTATGGGTTGATAGTGTGCCCTGTCCATTCATATAACTCTACAATACCTCAATGACTTTCTTGGCAACAAGTATAGATGCTAGGGTGTATAAAATGGATGCAACAAGTATAGATGTTAGGGTGTATAAAATGATGTCATCCGCATAGAATACGTGGGAAATGGTGAGGGCTTCATGATCAAGACATACTTTAATGGGTCCCCAATGTTCATCCTGATGCAAAAGTAGATAGTGGTACTGAGAAAGGGTACAACTTTGTCGGAAGCTTCATCGCGCTATGATACAAGGTAGCCTATCTCCATTTACCAACAATTCAAACTTCGTTCCTTAGGCACATTGAAGTGCCAAATTGTTCTAGTGAGGAAAAACATATTTGTATGACACCATGTGGGGACAGCTCCACTCCATCTTATTAAGGCTTTCTCTTGCATCATGCCTTAGAATGAAATAACATTGCTCCTTGGCAATAAGCTTTGGGAGGAGCTCTTTGCTTCTATTGACAAGGATTTTTGCGATGACCATGTATGTGGTTCTCACGGACCAATGGATGAAGTTTTGGGAGTTGAAGGGCAGCGTTTCTTAGGAATGAGAACCATAAGCATCTTTCCATATATGGGCCAGGAATCTAGTGTCAAAGAAATAGTGTGTAGCATGTGGAGCGTCCTCTTCAGTTGTGCTCCAATAGCCATTGGAGAAGGTAGCTATTGTAACAACCCAGACTCTTAAGCACCAAGGTATTGTTCGCTTTGGCCTGAAAGGCCTCACGATTTTGCCCACAGAAGATAACTTCCCAGCAGGTCACCCATCCTAGTCCCACCTGAGCACACTTAACTTTGGAGTTCTTATCAGGAACTCCACTGTTATCTGAAAAGATGTCTCGATGTTTAAGAATTTTACTTATTATTACTTAAGTGGGTCTTCACAATCTCCCCAACTTAAGTAACTGACGTCCTCGTCAGTATCCACACACAGATCCAAGAATTTACAGGCGCAAGAGGTACCCACAATCATGTAGCATCTTAACCATCATGGGTTCAAGAGGTTGCTCACATGAAGTTGTATTTTACCCTGTATGGCACTTAGCTCATATCTGACATCCTATAGTTTACTCTGATACCATTTGTAACAGCCCAAACTCTTAAGCATCAAGGTATTGTTCGCTTTGGCCTGAAAGGCCTCATAGTTTTGCCCACAGAAGATAACTTCCCAACAGGTCACCTATCCTGGGAGTGCTCCCACCTGAGCATGCTTAACTTTGGAGTTCTTATCAGGAACTCCACCGTTATCTGAAAAGACGCCTCGATGTTTAAGAATTTCATTTATTATTACTTAAGTGGGTCTTCACAGCTATAACCCCATCGATCTCTGACACCGTATTCTTGTGCATCTCATGAAGAGCATTCCAAACTTCCTCATCCAGAAGTGGAGCATCTGACAACATCCAATTGCATCAATGAATGTATGCTCTGAGGGTGGGTTCAACTGATAGCTGGAAGTCCGCATGGAAATAGCCTTCTTGTTAGAAAAAAAAATTTCAACAAGTTCATGATCTCTGTAGGGTTTTGCTGCAAGTTACCTCATCATAAGAGAACAGATGGAAAAGTGCAGTGTTCTGATCCCCATTAGTGAGGCCATTTGTCTTGGCTCACTACGACTAGCAAGCCATTCAAGCCTTGTCTGTTATAGCTTTTCCACCTCACTCTAGCACTCCTTAGTCACCTCATGTTTTGTTTGACCTGGTTCTATCTTAAGTTATTGGAGCTCGGTAGGCATATAATCAAGTTCTTTAGCTTGATGCTTATGCTTGGAAAGAGATTTTTATTTCCTTCTCTTCCAAAGAGCTCCCATAGTGCATGCACGCTTCTGATTAAGAATTGAGGAAGGAGATTTTAGCGGACTGCCCCGATGAGTTATTCAATGTGGGGCACTTCAAAGCAGTTGAGCTAAATATCTTCAAATTTATGAATGTCATTCATATTTTTAAACGAGAGGCCACTTCTTGAGAGAGGTGGACGGTGATCCGATGCAGTGTGCATAAGATGGCTCACAATTTCCTCAACAGAAGATTTAGAGTAGCGGAGTTGAAGAAAATGAGATCCAATCTGGCCAAAATACGATTCACACTTCTCCTGTTGTTCCAACAAGTGAAAGGATCTATCGTGTAGGTGAGTTTTAAAAATTTGTAATTTCTATTGCATGCTTGTAAAGCTTACCACCTTTCTTCCATGGCATTGAGAATAGTTGAAATCTTCACCATTGATTAACGAGTCATTAGTGACATCCATAGAGTTAAGCTTGCCCCATAATTCCCTACTGCAATGTATGTTGTTGTCAGCATACTCAACTACCAAATTCTAGGGTATGGGCAAGGGAGATAGTAACACAAACGTATTGTTGGCATTATCGGCTACGGTGCATTTGAGACTATTTGATCTCCAATCCAATATAATGCCTCATGACTTACTAGTATATGGCTGAATGCAGAGTCCAAATGTCAGCCCAACAATTTTTCCATATGATGTCGATCAAGTGATTTCGCCAAACTCTCAAGCAAAGTAGCGATACTTGGATTGGGTGCACTCACTTGTTGTTTAAGGTGATTAGCCATCGTGGGCTTTCGCACTTCGTGACAATTCAGCTAAAGATCTTTCAATTGACCATGAGAGGGATCTTGTCTGTTTGACTTCTGACCAAGCCCTACGTACTTGCACAATAGTTTTTTTGTTTGTCTCAGGGCACTACACCCACTGAGAAAATGCAGGTGGTGGAAGTTTTGTTGCCTTTAGGAGCAGCATTCAACCCATTGGTGCTTCTTTTTGCTGAACATGCAGCTCTCTGAGTAGGTCTTAGAGTTTGGGGCTAAAAGCTTTTCCCTTCACATGAGTGGTAATCCCTCTAAATATGTGGCTCTTTGCTATCCGTCTTGGTTGACCATGGGAGCCACAGTCACTGTTGCACTTCGTATGATCCCCACATACCAATGGAGGTATCGACAATCATTTAGTTGAACATTGGAATTGGGATCTTCAGCACTATTAGCATCCACGTCTGAGACTTCAAATTGTGCTTGTGGTGGCTGAACAGGATAATTTTACCTTCTGGGTGCATTGATTTGAGTTTCTTGGTTACCATTTTTAGCTGTAGTGCCATGATTCTCATGTATCTTCTCATTGCATTCAACATTACATGATCTTACAACATGTAAAGCATAAAACAATGATACCGTCATACGATATTGGTGATTGAGTTCTCTAGAGATCTAACTTAGTGTTTGGAATCTATTACGAAGTTCTACTTTGATGCAGATCCAAGCAAAGAACCCTATATCTCTATTTAGAGTTGGTCTATCATTGCAGCCATTCTAGCGAGCCTAGTCTCACCTAACTTTCTAGGGGAGGTTGAGAATCTGATCTAAAGTGTAATGAAGGCAACCTTCATATTCGGTACAAATCTTGATACCTTTTCATCAACCTCTAATACCTGTCATTGATGAACCATGGACCAAAAGTCAAAACTTGGGCCCTAGGCCTTCATCTTCAAACTATACAATCACATAATCAATGTTGAGAGCTAAAACCTTGAATCTTTCAATGTGTCCTCATATCAAATTTAGTTCATCAAGCAGGATGTAAAATGAGATTTATCAGTCAAATATGAAAACCATGAGAGCTCCTACATTTATATTTTTGTGTTCTTTTTCTGTCAAGTCAGACACTACTTCACCATCCATCCCAAGTATTTTTTGAGTATTATCAATGGGAAATAATTCCTCATACTTCTATGGGCTACAGAATTGTTGCTGTTCCATTTTTGGGGACCGTTGGGGCATTTGAACTATGACATGAACTATCGTGTGTCAGCCACACGCAGTCAAGTTTTGCTATTTTGCTGCATTTTCACATCCACATTCTCACATGCAGGCATCATGTCCACATGAGAAAGTTGAGTGCTGGTTACCTATGCTGGTGGAATGCAAGTTAGTATTGCTGCAGATTGCAAGCAGCAGCATCTATTGGCACTATCTCCTCTTCATTCTCAATCCCTTTGTCGTTTTCATTCGATGCAAGTTGAATGAACTAGTACAATCCATCCTTCGAGAACTTCCGCTTCTTCGTTTCTTGTTCCCGGATTCTTTTTCTTAGTTTGTTGATGCAGTGTCATCGGCAATGTTATGTTGTAGATGGCTGCAGAAATCTCCAAAAATGAAAGCCTCGGCATTTGGAGGTCCATTCAAGGCAATAAAATCATCAGACTTCTCGTTGAATCATGTATGTTAACCTTTGCTCTACTCTTATCTCCAGCTTTGTTGGCTACATCAAATGGCCACAAGTGTAGACATGCTCAGGAAATGACCACCTTGGCCATGCGATGGCAGGCCAGAGCCAACCTGAATGGCGGCGGACAGCTCACTTTTTTCATTCTTCTCTTTGCCTCAGCCATTCAACTTCCTTTTAGCTGATTTTGTATTGCTCTTTTTTAAATAATGCTGTTTTAATAGTCTCTTTCTCTTTATTTGGATGATTACTAGTTTTGTTTTGGAATAAGAATAATAAAAATTATTAATTCAAAGTTTTTTACCGTCGGACCTCCAATTCCTGAGTAGGTATTGTATTCTTATTGGGTAATGTCGTGACAAGTGTGATACTAGAAAAGTTTAGATAATAATTTGAATCAATGTAAGAATCATTATTTAGTATCATATTTACTTATATTATTGGTTACGTTTAGTATAAATTCATATTATAATTATAATTGGGTTCGTTTTAATGTTGGCCTAGAGATTCTCTAAAAACCAAGGAAGTTATGGCTCATGAGTGAACTAGGGAAATTTAGTGGTCAGTAGGAACTTGAGGTATGTGATGATTAATGCTGAAGTGTTTTCACAAATAATGGCTAAAATGAATTTGTTTATGTAAAGTTCTCAACCTTGAACATTGGAAATTGAGAAATAATAGTAGATAAATACCTTTTAAGTTACAAAAAGCAGTACTAGGAAATGGCAATGTTTTTCAGAATGAGAAGGAATACACAAGATTATCTCAGTATGCTCCACATCTGATCTAGATTTGCAATAGAGAAATGTGGTCAATTATTATAATATTTAAGATGTATTATATTAAACAATCATTAGTTCCTTTGGAGATCACAAGGCACCGAGTTAAAGAGAAGAGAACTAAAACTATCAGAATAGATAGCAATTCCTCAAATCGAAGGCCATCATTTCAAGAAGCCCAATACTATATTAAATAAAATTGATGACTAGTTGCAGTAGTTTTTATATGAACTTATGTTCAATGTTCAAAATAATACAACAAAGAATGTAATTAGGCGTCAAATACATGCTTTTGGTGCCATGTCTGGACACCACAAAAGTTTTTCCTATATGTAATTAAAATTCAATACTTAAGGCTAGAGGAGCATTAGTTTCAGGCCTGAATCAAGTGTGACAGAACTCACACGCTTATGCTTATTTCTTTGACCATGAAAATGTAGATGACCATGTAGATAAAGAGCCAATTATATAATAGATCTTTGTTTTTTATTATATCACGATGATTGTATCCAAGCAAAATACTTTTTTTGATTAATAGTTTCAAGGTAGAATTTTTTTATAAAATTTTAGCATGATAGGATTCAATTTTAAAAAATTTGGTGATTTTTCTTGTTATTTTTTGGATTATTCTTAATTTCTTAAAAAATTTTCTCAAGAAAACCTAATATTACTTAATAAAGAGGGGACCCATGCCCTTTGTCCCCTAACCTTTCTACCCAGCCCTAGGCACGCAAAACATTTTTCTAGCTTCTAGCAATAGGTTTCCTTCACGCAAGCCCCTCTTTTCTTCTCTCATATGTGCTCTTTCTCTCTCTTCTCTCTTTTTTACCCCGTATTTCCTCCCTCAACTAATGGTTGCGCTTTAGCGCCTCACGATAGTTGTTGGGCTGAATGGAACAAGGGGGCTGACCATGCCCTTAAAGGTTAAATACTTTGGTCTTTGTCTTTTCCTTTATCTTTACTTTACTCTTTAATTTTAAGAAATTCTTATTTTAATGTGAACATAAATTTGAAAACACACTTGTGTTTCATTTGATTTTAGATTGATAGAGAAATAATTGCTTATCTAGAGACTATGCAAGGTTTTTATGCTTGATTTGAGTCTAGACATTTCCTACGTTTCATATGATAGCTGGATATAAAATTTGTAAATCTTTAGTTAATTATTTTTTAAAGACAAGGCTCTTTAGACAAATAAAATTGTTCAATTTCGATTTTTTAACACCATATCTAATTGGAAGCGAGCCTTATGTAATTGATATCAATTATTTCATTTTCAAGGCTTTCAACACAAAACTAGGGTAAGATTTTGAAATGTTTCCTTTCTTTTCTTACAAAAAATAACAAGTCTACCTTGTATTTCCGTTTAATTTTTATTAATTTAAAGCTTATTCAAAGTAACTCAATACCACAATACCTTTAGGTTTATTCTATGCCGCACTGCTTAACTATGGTAAAGATTTCATCTTTCTTATGTTTTTCATAAAAAATAAAACATGTGATGGTATATCTCAAAATTTGCCTATCAATTTTAAGGTAAATGACTTCATTGTTGAGAGATTTTGTCTTGCTAAGGCCTTAAAAAAAACTTATTTGCGAATAATTCATATTCGGCTAGTTAAGTAGCTTGGATTCAGCTTTATCAATAAGCTATTGAGTCGAGCTTGAGTGCATATTTGAAGCTCATTTTTATCAGGTTGAACACAAATAATGGTATGTTAGATTGTATTTAACTTGATAATGGTTCATTTAAAAGTTTCTAAGTAAAATATTTCTTTATTAATTTAAACATGTAAAATAATTTTGATTTAAAAGTATATTTATTTGCATAGCACCAAAATCATTATTAATTATAAAGCTTTTAAGATTCAGTATTTATATATAAAGTGTTATTATCTTATTTATCTTTATCTTTTTTACATATACATACATATGATATTTCGTGCATTTTATAAAATAAAATATGAAAAGAATTTTTTTTTATAAAATAATAGATTCAATGTTAGGCATGTTATCTATGTAAAAGTATTTCTTTAATATATGAATAATATTTATATAAAATTCTATAATATTAAAGTTTAAGGCTCGATAATGACTTAATTATAAGCAAGCCGAACAAAGACTATTTTTTTATTTGTAAACAAGCCAAAGCCAAGTTGAAGCTTGATTATTTGTTGACAAGTCGAACACGAACATAGCTTAATTCAATAAATTCAAAGAGGCTTAATGAGGGTAATATATATTTTTAATTTAGAGTTATTTTCTCTTTTAAAAATCAATGCATAGTAAAAGTAATTTAGTATACATATAAAGGATCAATATTATGAACAAATTATGTATATTTTAAATGTCTGTTTATTGGTATTGCTCCTATATTGTTAAATAAAAGTGACAAGTATATTCATAAATGTTAAGCATGATAAATGTTATAACATAGGTATTAGAACTACTATAAAAATAATTATTTTTAAAGAATAACATTAATTAGTTATAATGACTGTTGTCCATTCTGGTCTATGAAAAATTTAATTATGTTATTATAAGTAGAAGGTTATATCATTATATAAAGTATATATGTATGATAGTTTATGGAGCAAATCCTCTTATGGTATGAGTTGTAGACATTGTACTAATGGTAAAAGATAGGATAATGAAAATAGAAATTAAAATGCTAATGGCTCTTTGACTGTGGGTTTCTAAGATCATTACACAGTGGTAATATTGTACTTGCTAAAGGGGTAAAAAATTAACAGAAAAGATTGTTTGGCAAAGGCTAATGCTACCTTTAATGCTATCAGAAATGATTAAGCACTTCTACCTATATATAGTAGAGATACATTGCAGTTTCAGTTATATTTATGCGAGTTAAATTATGGGGTATTATTATCAATTCAACTGTTAATTATTATACTTAAGAGGCTAATTAAAGAAATATTAAAATTTCTGATTTTTAGCATTTCCAACCTGTATACTCTTTAAATTCTTTTCTTTCATATTATTAAAATTTAGAGTTTGGATACCCACGGAATTACAATGTAACCCATGGTACCCATCATATTTTCAAGGCTATAAAATTCAATAGATGAAAAACAAGATTATACCATCTGATATCACAGTTGGATTCCACTCAGTAAGTGTGCACGTTTAGTTTAGTTTACTTTTGCTGATATATTTTGATTGGCCTTTTTAAATGATGTTGGTTCATAACGCTCTTTCTTTTTATATGGAAGATCTAAGAATTATAAGTTTAATGTCTTTGTAACCTGACTAAGCAAATGCTTTCTTAACAGGGCATTCCATGACATTTCATTAGACCTTTGTAACCTGACTAAGCAAATGCTTTCTTAACAGGTTCCATGACATTTTTACTGCAAGACCAACAACAACAATAAGCCTTAATCTCACTAAGTGGGGTCAGCTACATGAAACTATCTAAGATGATATTCTCTAATCTTATCCACTTTTGAAGCTACTCCAACATTGCTAGATTAACTCATTTCTCATTCTATCCTTATGAGTATACTCATTCATTTAAGCATCCCCATCTTTGCAACACTAATTTTATTAGCAAGTTTCTTTTTTGTTGGCAAACATTTAGCCCCATATAATATAGTTGGTTGTTTAGCTGCTATATAAAATATTCCCTTAATTTTAAGTTGGATTTTTCGATGGCACAATACTCTAGAAACGATCCTTCATTTCTTTCAACTAGCTTGGATTTTATTAATCACATCGCTTTATATGTCTTCATTATTATGAAGAATTGAACCGATGTATTTGAATTTCTCGCTCTTCTTGACCCCATAGTCCTCAATAGTTATGTTCTTAAGATCAGGGATTCTAATGCAATTGAACTTACGCTCCATATATTTTGTTTTTAATATACTCAGGCAAAACCTTTAGATCCTAAAGTAATCATCCACAACTCAAGTTTTATTTTAACATCAATATATGCAACACAATTTATTCTCTTCAAAGGTCTCCAAAGAACTTTTCTATGTACTCAATTATAAGCTTTTTCAAAATTAAATGAGGATGTTCTTTTCTTTCTCTAAATTTCTTCATCAAACCAATTAGATTTTGAGAAAACAAATATATCCCATTGTAATCTGTATTCAATTATTTTATCTCAAAGTTTCAACATCCGGCACATTAACTTGATTTTTTATAATTAACATAGTTTTGGGCATTTCCTTTATTCATATAAAAAAGTATAACAACACTCTTTCTCAACTTTGATATCTTTTAATTTTTAAAATAATGTTAAATAACTTAGTAAGCTAAAAAATTGCTTCCTCAACCAAATATTTCTATACATCAATAGGGATGTCATCCGATCATAGATTTCCTTTACTTTTTCATCCTCTTTAATGCAGTCCAAATAATGAAGAAAATTGTAATTAAAGAATATTTGTATAATTATTAAACTCATTTATATTAGTTGTATTGAAACAATCTTCAATAAAAAACTTGGTAAATTAATTTATCAATCTAGATTGAATATTTTATCTCTAAAAAGATTTTTTTGATTATTATCTTTGAAATATTTAATTTGATTTAAATTTTTTGTTTTTTTATCTTTTAATTGAGTAGCTTATAAATGTCTCTCCCTTAATTATTTTAATTTAATATATAAATTATCAAATGTTGCACCCTTAGCATCATAAACTACTTTTTTTTGAAATTACGATAAGTTAGTTTATATTTCTATCAATTCTTCACAATTTATATTTAAATTATTTTTTATCTCTCTTTTTTATCTTTAATCTTAGTTTGAACATTTTGTTTTCACTACTTTAATATGGGGTACTCCCTTTAATTTACCAAGTAAACTTTTTGCTATATTGCGTAGACAACTAGCAACTAATTTCCACATAAGGTTGGCTTAATCATAAAAATTATATTATCAAAATTTAAAATTTCACTCATATATATATATATATATCACACATTTTAAGATACTACTATCTAGTTTAGGATCTTTTAAATTTAGTAAATGATATTGGATTGTCAAATAATTACTTGGAATAATTTTGCAATCCTTTTCAAATAAATAATTATATTTCTTAAGAGAAAATTATTAATTTAAATTTAAAAGTCTCAATTTTATTAGTGATATTATGTTCCTCCTTTTTCTTAAAGTGTTAGCAAGAAGAAGTTAATAAGCTAAACCAAACTTTTACATCATTCTTCTTCATCATTAATCTCTAAAATCAAAATCACTATGAATATTATTAAATTATGTAATTATCTTTTCATTATGTCCATTTTAATTTCTTATAAAAACATTTCCGCTTGAGATTTTCCTTGAGCCAACTCATTCAAATTATGCAAAATTTTTTTTTATGCACACATATCCAAGCATATTTAAGAGGCATACACTTATAATATTAAATGCTATTCTATTAATTATAAATTTTAAAAATATAATTCTATATCCCAACTTCTTAACTTTCACTATATTATATTTTAAATTCTTATCCATGATGATATCTATGCCATTCCTATGATTATTTTTACACGAGAATCGGAGTTGAAAGCCTATACTATTAAATTCTTTTTACTTTCTCTTCTACCCACTTAATTTTTTGAAGGCATATTATATTAATTATCATATTTATCATAATATCAACTAACTCAAAAACTTGATAGTGTGAGTGCCAATATTCAAACTACCTAATTTTAATTTATAGTAATAGATTAGTTCCTTACCCACATTCATCCATAATGCAGACATAAACCTTGCTTATTTTACACTACACTTAGGCGCTGATGTAGCGCCATTTTCAACACTTTTCACTACATCCAGAAAATGCAGTGTCACTTTTAGGAAACATCCTAGCTATAGCATAATTATTTAAAGGATTCATGATATAATAGGAATAAATAAAGTTTACGCTGGTTGTCAACTACCTAATGCAACTCACTTTCTTTCATTTCTAGGACTTGGGACCCGGCAATCGCAGAGTTATTCCATGATCTTCTTACTATTTACAACAAAAATATTCAATTCTACATTCAAAACCACCTTTCAAATTTCACATTCCATGAATTTTGTTGTACTTGTAATTGAATTAAAACTTCAATTTCTTAAGCACCTAGGCGTTTGTTATTCTCAAAGGAATGTAGTATGAATCCTAGTAATATGATGTGGAGATGTTTTGGCTGGGAGTTAAGAATTATTTTTAATAGAGGAGATGGGAAATTTATAGATGGGTAAGGAGAGTTGCTGTTTGATTGCTCTGATAGCTCAAAGGCTAGTTTTGAACAATAATGTCTGTATGCAATAGCTAATTTTCTGGGATGGCATCTTCCGCAACAAGTCATTGCACCCTTTATCGATCTTGTAGATCCGCTCTTCCGCTTGCCAATCTTTTTTTTTTTTGTACTCTTGACTTTGTCGTTCTATTCTCCAGGTTTACTGAGCTGTCCAGTTTTGCTTGGCCGGCCTGCTTTACTGATCTACTATTTTGCTTGCCGACCTTTGCTCATCTGTTCTCTTGCTTTACGGAGCTGCTTTTGTGCATGCTCTTCTACTTTGTCAATCTATTTATGTCAAAACAGCCTTTTAATGTATATGATAATTTCGAAATACTTGGATAAATCATTGGCATTTATTATCATTGTTTAGTTATAATCAAAGTTAAGAAACTTGCTACCACGTGTTAGGTTTTTTATCATTCCAATAGTCGCCAACCATAAAATAGCTCAAAATTATCCCTCGACTAGCACAAGTTAGACCAAGTCAGCCCCAATATTTTTTCCCATTCAATTTGGATAAATGATATTAGTTCGAAGCTTTGATGGAAATTCAGATACATTCCCTATTAAATAAACAAATTAATGAAAAAAATTAAATTATCTCCAACTTGCAAAGGCATTTTAAAAAAATTAAAGCCTTCTTTTAAAAAATACAGTTTTCAAAACAAATTTCCTTGCAAAAAAATATAGCTAGAAAAAAAATAAAGTGAAATGTACGCACTTGATCTGGTTGTGGATATGCTTTTAATGTTTATTTATAAGTAATCATCTATATGATGTTCTGCCGTTATTTCTGCAGGCGCATTGTGATCAAACTGCTTGTGACATATTTTCAGAGGAATCATAGCAGAGAGGTATATTCTCTTTTTCTCTTTTTTTTTTTATTTTAATTATTTCGCACTGCCTCTTGAGAGATACGCATGGCTGATTTGCTTAATGCTGGATGTTTCCAGGTACTTGATCTTATGATTCGCATGCTTGGCTTTTCTGAGGAAGACAAGCAGAGGATTGGCTTTGCCCAGCATTCCGTGGTCAAAAAAGGTGTAGTTCGTGGTGTATTGGGTTTACCTGGCCGTCTGGTTGGAGGAATTTTGGGCGGAAACTCGGATTCTGCATCATCTCTCTCTTCTGAAAACCAGGTTAGAATCCTCCTGTTTGTGTTAGAGGCAAGACAGTGAGAGATACAAAATTATGTGCTTCATGGGAAGCTTAGCATTAGCAAAATAATAGCATTTTGGCACTGCAAGGCAGAAATGTTTATTGCAAAGCTCTCACCATCCTTCTGTTTTTTTGCTCACCAGTCCTTCTCAGATCTATGGGTCGATTTTCTTCTCAAAGAAGCTGAAGAAAGAGAGAAACGTGAATCTTCTGAGGATGGTCAGAGGTATTCCGTTGAACAAAACAGTACCGCAAGAGGATTTGTGGCACCGTCCTCTCCAACGGCTCAGAACCCATCCCGTCAGAGAAATTCTTATAATTGATGGTAATAAGCTGATACAATTGATGTAGATAATATGATTGCAAGCTGAAATTAACTGCATTACCTGTCATTTGTATGTGCTTCTTTTCTTTTGTTGTTGGCCTCGGCTTCATTCTTTCTACTTGCAATAAAAAAAAGCTTGTTTGATGGGGTTGATAGTTCAAATATTCAATGCTAACCTTATCACACAGCGAAACTTTGAAACCCTCATCCTGGCTGACTGCAAAATATGTTATGATGGCTGACAACAAAATTTGTACACATGAATAGAGAGAAAGAATTTTTCTGCATGCTGAGTGGATATGATCTCACGCATGTGCCTGAGGCAATTAGTAATTTTAGTAAAATTATGGTACCCTCTCAGATGCTCCCAATGTTTTTGTCTAGGCTATTAATTGATTTTAATGAAGTTTTAATCAAGATTTAATTAGTAAATCTTAATTTTTATCTGTTTAGTATTAAATTTAGATGTATTAATTGAACTAGGGTATCGAGCGAGTACTGACCGGGGTACTATAGCAGAGTTTTCAAGGAAAACTAAATAATTTATGAATTGCGACCTGATTCTTTTGTTATATGCTCAGCATAATTCATTTCGTAAGTGAGAATTTGGAAGCATGTTAATCATTAACGAAGTTTGTAAAATGATTTGAAAGGATTTAAGCTAGTTAAATATATTGATGGAGTCATATTGGACTGCCTTGTGCTTCTCAAAGTGGCTTGTGTTGATGTGCAGGTGGCTCCGGCTACTTAGTCCTTTCTGCAGTGGCTAGATCCTCGCTCTCTAGCAATATTGCTCATTGTAAATGATAAATGAAGTCTAGAATACACAACAATACAAGTGTAATATTTGGGGATCAAGGTTAGTGAATTTAAATAGTAATTAAATGAGGATTTATTTGTTTTTTCTTTTGTGCTGTTGCTTTTGTAACTTAGTTCATTATTAAGACTTAAGCTTAGTTTCATATGGCTCAAAATATCACTAGAAGCTTACTTGTAAAATTTGGAATCAATCAGAGCAAAGATGAATTTTAGAATATTTTGATCTTAAATCTCAAAATAGATTCAGTATATAGATTTCTTGTATCAAAATATGCTATGCATGGAAATTTCATAACTTTTAAAATTAAAATGGTCAAAATATTCATAAAATAAATTTTAAATTTTTATTTAAATCAAATTATAAGAAATTAATTGAATAAAACAAATTATTTAATTTATAAGAAATTAATATATTGAATGGTAAAAATTCGTTGTGTCGGCCCAAACATGGGAATCGGGAACAGCCAATTTGGGCCGCTTGATTAAATTATTGAAATCCGTGGAAGGTGTAATTTTCCATAATGTTAGATTATGGATTCTTAAGAGCTTGCAATTACAAATATTGTCTAAAGCTTATAAGTTTGGTTATACTGTTCACCCAAGTATATGTAAGATGTATCAAGATCTTAAGAAATTGTATTGGTTGTTGGGCATGAAGCGGAATATTGCTATTTTCATTTTCAAATGCCATCTTTGTTCTTTAGTCAAGGTCGAGCACCAGAAGTCCGATGAGCTTCTCAAACCCTTAGACATTCCTGAATGGAAGTGGTTCGACATTTCCATGAATTTCTGGTGCTCGACCTTGACTAAAGAACAAGGATGGCATTTGGAAATGAAAATAACAATATCCTGCTTCATGCCCGACGACCAAAATGATTTCTTAAGATCTTGATACATTTTACAGCAACCTGGGTGAACAGTATAGCCAGAGTTATGGGCTTCAGGCAGTATTTATAATGCAAGCTCTTAGGAATCTATAATCTAGCCTTCTGAAAAATTACACATTCAGCATCAAAACATAACTCAGATCTTTTGCCATTAGAGATATCAGAAATCAGATCTGAATAAGAAGAATCTTCTTTCTGGGCTTCAACTATCCTTAACCTTAGGGATGACTCAGACTAGATAGCAGATAATATAGTGCACAAATAAGCATATTTGATCGGCTCAAGGTTCAATCTTTCAAAATCTTCGATCAAAGAGTCGTTGTAACAGAGGGATGACAAAATTGTCTTACGACTTAGAGCATCAGCTACTACATTAGCTTTACCTGGATGATGCAGAATTTCCATGTCATAATTGCAGATTAATTATAGCCACTTATGCTGACGGCAGTTAAGTTCTTTCTAAGTGAAGATATACTTTAAGCTTTGATGATCAGTAAATATCTCACACTTAACCTTGTACAGATAGTATCTCTAGAATTTAAGAGCAAAAACTATCCTTGCAAGTTCTAGATCGTGCACCATATAATTTCTTTCATTAGGCTTGAGTTGTATAGAGGCATAGGCTATAACACGTCGATCCTACATTAGAACACAACACAGTCCTACCTTAGAGGCATCGGTGTAAACCTGAACATCTTTGCCCTCTTAAGGTAGCACTAAGATTGGTGCAGAAGTTAACAATTGTTTCACTTTTTGGAAGGCTTCCTCACAAGCTGTGCTCCAAATGAAAGGAACTTTTTTTCGAGTTAACCGAGTTAATGATGAAGCAATTTGAGAAAATCTGGAACAAACCATCCGTAATATCCAGCAACTCCTAGAAAGTTGCAAATTTCAATTACAGATTTAGGTTGGACCCACTGTTGAATAGATTGGATCTTCCTTTAGTCAACCTTAATGCCTTCAGCATCAATTACATGGCCCAAAAATACCATATAATTGAGCCAAAATTCGCACTTTGAAAACTTAGCAAACAATTTATTCTCTCTTAATAATACTAAGACAGCACGCGGAGATGCTTCTCGTAATCAACATCTGACTTTGAATAGATTAATATGTCGTCAATGAAAACTATGACGAACTAGTCGAGGTAAGGCTTTAGGATGCGCTGCATCAGGTCCATGAAGATAGAAGGAGCATTCGTCAGTCCAAAATACATTACTAGAAATTCAAAATGCTCATATCGGGTCCAGAATGCAATTTTAGGAATATCTTCATCCTTAACTCGAATTTGATAATAGCCGGACCTCAAGTCAATTTTAGAAAAAACTTTTGCTCCAACGAGCTGATCGAACAAGTTATATATCATAGGAAGAGGATACTTGTTCTTCATTGTCATCTTGTTAAACTCACTGTAGTTTATACGCATCCTCATTGATCTGTCTTTCTTCTTGACAAAAAGAACGGGAGCTCCCCAAGGCGACATGTTAGGACGCACGAAACATGTTTCGAGTAGTTCTTGCAACTGCTCTCTGTGCTCTTGAAGCTCTTTAGGTGCCATCCTATATGGGGCTTTTGATTTGGGTTGAGTTCCTTGAATCAGCTCAATAGAAAACTCTACCTCACGCATAGGAGGTAGTCCAGACAAATTTTTTAGGAATACATCCAGGAACTCTCTAACAACCTCAGTATCCATTGGATCCTTATCTTCTTTTTTTTCATCGATAAGGGTTACTAAAATAATGTAGCAACCCTTACTAATAAGGCGTTTGGCTTAATGTGCATTTTTTAACGATGCAATTAGGCCAAGCTTGCCTACGAAAATCTCGAGTTTTCTTCCTATCCAGAGGGCGAATGTTATTCTGAAATAGTCTATTGCGGCATTGATTTTTCTTAGCCAATCTATTCCTAAGATTATGTCGAAGTTCGTAATCGGCATAATGATAAATTTGGATGGGAAGAGCTGGTTACTGATTGTGATGTCTACCAAATAGAACCTTTTAGCAGACATTTCAGCACCTGACAGCATCTACACTCTCAAGGCATTACCCAGGCTGAAATGTTGGAAATTTAAAGAAAATGCACAACTCTCAGATATAAAGGAGTGACTAGCACCAGTATTAAAGAGAGTGTCGCAAAGTTGGTTCTTAATAGTTATTGTTCCTATAGCAGGAAAGAAAGGAAAAATTCATTCCTATGAAATTTAAAGCAGGAAGCATAGAAAATAAATGCACTAGAAATAAAAGGCTGAATAAATAAAATTAAATGTAAGGCATACCAATAACAACATCACATTCTTCCTTAGCAACAGATGCAGAAAGAGCATACATTCGGGGTACGAATGGAGATTGGGCAATTGCCTTGCCCTTATCAGCATGGCTACTTTACCCTTACATCTGGGCTTGTGAAGGTGCTCTCTTTTGATCTCGAGCACTCCCACTAGTTGGAGGAGGCATAAGAGTAGGAAGCGGCGCTTATGAGTTGTAGGGAGTAGGATTCTGAACTGACGGTTGGCGATTGATCTTCATTTTGTCAACCGTTCAGTTGGCATGACATTCCCAGTGACAGTGATTAACCCTATCACATATGTAACACCAGTTGTCGGTGTGATAGCACTTCATATAGGGTGTGTCCTATTACACTTAGCGGTTGGCCCACACTGCTGACCTTTATTCTAAGTAATTTGGAAGACTTTGGGGCCCTGAGGATGGTTCCTCTTAAAGGGTTCAGATCTGAAAGATTGAGGATGAGAGTGCTTATTCAGATCCAATTGAGTCTGATGGTGCTCGATCATCCTAGCACCTTCCAGTAACTTTGGAAAATCATCATGATGTAAAGACATCATATAACATTGATTGAATTCTTAAGGCTCTTAAGAAACCTACTACATCTAGCCACCTCAGTGCGGACTAGATCAGGGGTGAAACGAGAGAGCTTTCTGAACTCCATCTTGTAATAGTGGACAGATCGGTTCCCTTGAGTTAGTTGCATGAACTCATCCTCTATAATTGTCTGTGCAAAGGGGGGAGTGAATTCTTCGCGAAAGACTTGTTCAAATTCATCCCAGGGAATATCTTCAACACAAGTTTTAGAGAAGCGAGCCTTAAGCTCACTGTCCCACTAATACTTAGCCTCATTGTGGAAGTAGTGAGTAGTCAGGCAGATGCATTCGCTTTCTAGACATTTAATGTTGACCAAGAGCTTTTCCATAAACTTGAACTAGTTGGCAGCTTCTATGGGTGTAGATGTAACAACTCAGGTTGTTACATCAGTCAATTATGACTAAAACAAACCTTAACCTTGATTCTAATGCACTTAGTCATTAGTGCCTCACCCTAAAGTTCTGATCCAAATCAGGAGTCAAGTGGATCAAATCCTAATTTTGGGAAATTCAGGAACCCTAGGAATTAACCTAATTAAATTAATCTCAAATTAAAAATTGGACTTCGCCTATTGCATTCATTGCCCCAAAATTAGTTAGAGGTGATGTTTTGGAAGCATTTGAAAGTCATTGGATTTTTGACAAATATTTTAATATATTTAAGAATCCTGAAAAATGAGAAAAATTAAATACTCATCGAAATCGAAATTCGACTTCGCTATTGCACTCGTCACCCCCAAATTAGCTATGGGTGATGTTTTGGAAGTTGTCGGATTTTCTCGAATATTTTAGTGTATTTAAATACTCCGATACTTATGATAAATAAATTAATCTCCAAATTAAAATTCAACTTTGCCGTTGAGTTCCTCACCCTTAAATTAGTTAGGGGTGAATTTTTGAGAATTTTCGGAGCATATTTATAAAATCTGATTTTAAAGCTTTAATTAGTTATATAAATTCAATTGAAATTATCAAAACTCCAAAATTGTGTTCTTCTTTTCCTACACTGGGACCCACTCTACCTTTTTCCCTCTTTTCCCAGCACCTTCCTCCCCATACCCTGCAAAGGGGCTTCTGCCACTCTCCTTCCCCTCCATGCTGATGGGAAGGCTCATTGATGAGCTGTTTCCCCCTCTCCTCCATAAAGGCTATCCCCAACCCTCTTCCCTCTTCATTTGCTCAACTGAAGCTTCCTTCCCCTCTTCCCTCTATTTGCTGTGCTTGCTGCTGGAAGAACCTTCAACCATTTTCCTCCACTTACTAGCAGTTGAAGAAGAAGAAGAAGTTTAACCCTCAAGCTCTCAAGATCCCAAGGAACCTTAGAGAAATTTGCCCTTTTGCAAGTCTAAGGTACTTTTATCCCCATTGGTTGATCCAATGATTACTTTATTTTGCTCCAATGCTTATTTCACATCCTTAAGAATCTGTGATTGGGATATGGAATCCATTAGAGCTCATTAAGATAGTAAGTTTTAGGAAAGAAAATTCATTGTGCAAATATGATTTATGTATACCCAAACCTTTAGCTTCATCATTTGTATTGCTCAAATAATTATTTTGTGTCAATTTTTGTATCAATAGAAAGGCCTTGGAAAGACCTTTCCATCAGCATATGGCACCGCACTTGAGGTGTCCTAAATCGAGAGTATTTGGGTACCAAAGGGGACACATTTAGGTTCTTGCACAGGAAAAATCACCATCGAGCGCTACAACGCGCTGCAGCTCCCGTGTCTCAGGTTAGCTATGCCGCAGCGCACCGTAACCCCCATTTTTCAGGAAATTAGGCACCGCAGCGCCTGAAAGCACTGCAGCGTGCCACAGTGCCGAAATCTGCCGCAGCACCTGAAAGTGCTTCCGCGCGCCACAGCGCCTAGGTCTCGGATCGGCTAGCACTGTAGCACATCGTGGCGCCTGGCTCTTGGCCAGTAGGTGCCACAGTGCACTACAGCGCGCCGCAGTGCCCACGCATCGAGAAAACTGGCGCAATAGCACGCCGTAGCGCCTAGTTTTTGGCCAGGGGCGCTACTGCACGCCGTAGTGCCCATAACTGTCCGAAATTGCCTAAACTTCACATTTTTCGTATATTAATGACTCTAGAACCTTAATGGGGCCAAAATATACCAAAATCAAACTTGGATTTAATAAAATCAACCATTGTGTGAATTTGGAGGTGATTTTGAATATAAAAATCTACCATTTATCCTAAAGGGCATGTTCTAAATCCTAAAATTACACTTTTAGACCATAGAACAGTTTTAGCCATAACTTAATCAATTGACATCAAACTTAGCTGCAGCTTACCAGGTCGGTGGTCTAACCCATCCTGGCTGATCTGGGGTGGGGCATTAATGGATCCTTTGCTCACATAACTTCATTAGTTGAGATTCTGATATGATAGTACTAGCTTTGGGTGCACTTCTACTCAGTATTTTTGCCTTAGCTTGGCAGGCTAAGTGGCTCTCTTGCACGTTTTCAGTTTATGTGGCTTGATAGCCATAGCAAATTTTCAGTTTTGTACTTATTATTTCATATTAGTTTTACCATAATTTGGCATTTTCTTAATTTTTATTTCAGCTTGCTTATATGTCAAATTTCTGAGCTTTTATATTTTCATATAGGATGTTAGACTTATTCATTATATATGATGCTAAGATTATATATCTTAATTTATATAGGATGCTAGAAGTATTTTGAATTGTATCAAATAAATTTCATGATTTATTTGAGTTATATAAATTGGCATGAGTTACTTTGATCATAAGCATAATTAGGTAAGTTTCTTTACAAGTATTAATATGTTATCTTTTCATTTTAATACCTAACCTTGTTCCAGTAGAGTTTTGGAGGTATATGCTTACCTTCTCTTGTTTAAGTTATAAACATATTGTTTATAGCTTTCTATTCCTTTCATATGCTTTCTTGCTCCTATATATATTATTGCTTAGTTGTTAAGTTTATGGTGATATCTAGATTAACATAATAATGTATCAACCTAAAATGTACTTAGATATTTTGTCTAATCAAGATTTTCTTTTTTTTGGCTGGGATTCTATCATTATAAAACCGATAATAATAGATTCAGAGTTATTCGAGGTTGTGGAGCCATTCGAGGATTTGCAATTGGAGGAAGTTCGTGCTGTTGAAGACTCTTAGCTTATTAGTTAATTCTTTTCTGTATTGTGAGGTTAAGTGTCTTTATGTTTATTTATACTAAATTGTTTAAATATGTTGTAATAATACACTATAAACTTTACTTTTTGTTGCTTTACTTATTCTGAGATAAATGTCTGGATTCTCATATTGAAATGGATGGATGTTTACTATTTTGCTTCCGCACTTTATTTTCATGAATATTTCATTTAGTGATTTATGCTTGAAATGGCAAAGTCTTTGATTATAATAGATTATGATGAGTACCTAATCTAGTTATAAGTAAGGATCTTACCATTTGTAATCCCTCCACCGTAATCATGTTAACGAAAAAGTTAATAGGACCATGGCAGGGGTGGGATGCCACATAATGTATTATAATGGATTGATAATTAGTGATTATTTTTTTATACTAGTCTTTTCATTTAGTCCTCTAGTAAGTAAAAGGCTTGTATGTTAATTTTATGTCTTATTCCATTAAGTAAATCTAATATATTTAATATTCAAATTATTAGAATTGGAGCTTTAGTTCTTATATCTTCCCAAGTTTCTAGTTCTCTTTTAAGTTCATACTTGATTAACTTGAGAACTCTTTATTTACCTTTATACTGTAATCAACTTATCTCTTTCAAATTGTAAGCCATAATTATGTGAACGAACTTATTTTAGAACTACTGTATTACAATAAGAATGAGATTTAGTAATAATCTATTAAACCCTAGTTCCCACCTTAAGTCCACCAGCAGAATGAGATATTTCCATAAAATAACTTCAATTAATAATATATGAGTCTTATACAATCTTATTGATTGTAAGATCTCATCATAGCCTCTTAGCTATATTTTCATTGTATGGTTCTAGACTATATACATTCTTAGTCCACAAGATTAAGTACTTTTAACTTACTTTGCCTTGCACTTTCTATCTTCAGTACTGTGCTTTGCTTAATTACAATTCATATAGAATGCAGTATATATTGCTTTCATTTCATTTAAATGCTTTACTTATTTTTCTTTTGCTTACTTAGCATAATTTCATTTGAACATATGCATATTTCATTTCTCTTACTTTTAAATGCATTTTAGTCATTCCTAGCCTGTTTTAGGATGCTTTTTTCCTTACCATTTTTGTTAAAGGCTAGAAAGATAATACATATGGGCATTCTTACTCATCTTACTTTCAACTATTCTTCTTTATAATTGTGTTTACTTCCTTTCCTTATTTAAATGCTTTCAAATGCTCCTTTGCTTAGTTAAATTGTAAATTAGCTCGTGATCTCCAAATGAATTTAAATGTTAGCCAATTTTTAAATGTGCTTAGACTGTTTAGTCTAACTAATCTTTTTTTTCTTGGCTTTGCCCTATCATATTTAAATATTAAAATATGATAGATCAGGAGTATTATAATTCAAGTGGAGCTGGGCCTAGCACCTGAAGAGCTATATAAAAGATCTGCTTCCACTTTATTTTAGTTTTCTTGCAATTTTAATACAAGTGAGAGAGTGATTATATTTTCTTGCTTTTTCAATTAAATTTTGGTTTGTAATAACTAAACTTAAACTGCTTGTAATGTTTTTACCTATATTTTGTACTGAATTTACTTATTTTGAAATTGCTTGGATTGAATGAGTGGATAAGTATTGCTTATATTACCTATACTTGCATTGTTTCATATCTTCCTATTTACTTTTATTGCAAACTATTTTAACTTAACAACTGCTCATAAAGTGACTTGGCCACTTAGCTTCTAGTATTTGATTAGCTTTCTTCTAATTAGATATTAAATGCTAAGGTAACGCTCTAATATTGGATTAATCTCCTATTCGATATTGGGCTCGTGACAATATCCAAAGTGAAAAGTGACATGAGTCAACTCAGAATAGAAATACAAAAAAAAAAGAATACATAAGAGTCCAGAATTACTATATCTTAAAGATAAGAGTTCAATTGAAAATAAAATATAAAGAATGCTCATCCTCTCAAAATGTAAAAAGAAAAGACTTGTGCAGCAACTGCAAGTTCATCCTTCTGGCTAAGCTCTTCACCTACTGCAATTTCCTTAAACAGCTCTAAATCTGATGCGCCGGTTTCACACGCCAAGGCCCTAGCCAAGAAAAGAAAAAGATATTGTATTAGACAATTGTCTAAGTATATTTAATGCTGCTTAATGATTTTTACAAGTCTTAGGATATCACATTTAAACTTGAAGCATAACATAGCTATATGTGCAACAAGGCAATAAGTAAAATAGAAAACTTATAAATGAAATATTTATAGCTTAACAAAATATGGTAAGTAAAGGAACATACCTCAAGTTCCATAATTGCAACAAGGTTAGGAAATAATATATATATATATATATATATATATATATATATATATATATATATATATATATATATATATGTAATACTAAAAATATCTTTGCTATGTCTAAAATAAATATCCTAATAGGAATATGATCAATGCTGTTTGTGTTGATTAAACAGTAAGCATAAATAAATAGTAATACATATAAATAGACCAATTCAAACAAAAATCAAGACTAACATCCTAGCATGTATATGAGCACTAACATATATGCATAATATATAAAAACTAAAGTAAATGTATATATAGACTGAAAGTAAGAGAAATAAAATTATCATAACATAATATAGCTAATAAAGCTACTATACCTGTAACTGAACAATAACATATCATGCAAAATCATCTAGCCACACAAAGCTATAGTTAAATCGAGCTGAACTAAATTGAAGAGATAAAATAACATATGCAAATTTATTTTAGTTATTTTACGTTTACTTCTACGAGCACGTACAAAAGTAGCTGAGGAGTCAGGCACGTCTGCAAGACTGAGATGGGTTCACAAACTATACACAACTCTCTCCAATGAATACATGTAATGTTTCCTTTTTTCTCTATACAGCCTTCCCATTGGCCATAATTTTTATACACAATCACCCTTCCTGATATGAGCTCGATGCAAATGGCATCCTAGTTTTCTTAAGTTTTTATTTTCATGCACCAAATTAATCTTATAAGTCATGTTCAAAGCAACATAACTCAAAACAAGGAAGCAAAGCATCAAAATCAAAGAATAAGCAAGACTCATGCTACTAACTCATATGCTAATCATTGTCATATATTGCATCTACTTTAACTATTTTGAGGAAATACAACTTGGTATCTTCAATATCCTACTATCTAGTAAATTCTCAAATTCACGGTCATACAATTAAAAGTATTAGAACTAGTAGTAGTTATGACTTAAATTGGC
Source organism: Gastrodia elata (assembly GCA_016760335.1). Taxonomy (NCBI): domain Eukaryota; kingdom Viridiplantae; phylum Streptophyta; class Magnoliopsida; order Asparagales; family Orchidaceae; genus Gastrodia; species Gastrodia elata. Next base: position 7,326,416 of record CM028677.1, on the reverse strand, counting down.
TAAAGTTGTCTACTGAAGTTACAGTTCTCAAATCAATGATCCGAATTTGTGTTTTCATTTCCTTTCAACTAAGCACAACTTATTAAAGATGATAAACAGAAATCATGGGCTTAAGGTTCTTTAACTTAGGAATTTTTAGGAGTCTAGAGTCTGACTTTCTCAAAACTAGACTAAGATAAGACATTAATCTGAAGGAACAATCATGAGTCTAATTGATCTCAATAAGGTTAAATGGCACTAAGACTATTTGTTACTATGGTTTGGAATTTATGATATGAATTAATACATTCAAGCAAATAAGTTTCTAAGGTTAGATTAGATTAAATTAAGTTTGCTTAGAATATATTTTAAGCACTTTTATTGAGTTAGATTAATCTCAATGGAGCTAAATAGAAATCCACTATCTAATAGCATGAAATAAAGAATTTTAGATCTATATATTCAAGCAATTAACAATCATTCTTAGGGTTAAGGATCTTAAATCCACATGATTAATAAATTAAGAGTTTAATTTAAATCTTTTTAGGGTTAACTAGGGTTTGAATTACTAATAATAATTTCTCAAGACTTAATGAAGGTTCTAAGTATCACACTAATTGATTTGGAGCACATGGAACAATTTATAGGCTCTAATTGATTAATTTAAGCATCTTAGGCTTAAAATCATTAAAATATCATTATTTTAAGGTTTAAAAGTTAACTTTAAGGCTTAGAGTTCCAATTTGAATTCTCTCAATTCCAACTAATTCCTTATTATCTAAGAAGAGAATTAACATCTTAAACACTATTTTTTGTTAGAAAAAGAGTTTAATGAGCACTAATTAGGGTTTAGATTCATTAGAGAGTGATTAGCAAATTAGATCTTATAAAATGGAATTATAAACTATACTTAGGTTCTTTATTATTCAAAGAGTCATTTGATACCTTAAACATCAAAATTAGATCACTAATAATTTTAATATTTATTAATCAAGCTTTAGAGTGATTAGTGAGGGATTAACATAATTAAGCACAGAATAAGATTTTTAATGGTAGAATCATGTTCTCTTCTGTCTACTGAAAGATAGGGACCTTAATCATGGAATTTGGCTAAGAATTGAGCATAATATTCACTAAATAACTAATTGATCCAGCTAATGGGAGCAAGCAAATGAAATTGGAGGTTTTTAGAAGGTTCTCAATGAGCAAAGAGACTCACTTATGATTTTTAGGGATATTTATAGCTATGGCATTGCAGTGGAAACTCAAGTCAAGGCCTCAAGTCCAAATCCAATGGCTAACACAAATTGTATGGGAGAATTCCACTGGGTGGCTCACTCCATGACGAGTAATGATTAGAGACCTCTACATCGTGGGAGACAAGCTTTGACACGAATTGTATGGAAGAATTCCACTGTGTGCAGTAGGCAAAGATGGGATGATGGTGAATAAGACCAAGAGTTCACTCAGTCGTCTAATTGATCGAATGTAAAAGCAAAACAACCCTAATGTGTGGAGGCGTAACGGCCAATCACTGATCAGATCGCAGCCGTTGGATCGCAAATGTGATCTGATAACTGGAGGCTGGCACAAGCAAAATCAAACGTGAGCCATCTAATATGGATTCGCAAATCCCCAGAATGGCTGCGATGGTCTGGGACCCGTAGCCGGCCATTAGGGTTAGGAAATTAATTAACTTTAATTAAATTCTAATTTAATTAATGCTAATTAAAATAAATCCAAATTAAGCTCAAATTGTCCCAAAAAATTCACAAAAATTCATTATTAGCTAATTTGGGTATGAAAAATTTAAAATTATAATCAAATTTAATTTTAGCCAATTTTTTAGGTCAATATATTGACTAAATAACTAATTGATCCAACCGAGTTTCGATAGATCTCAAATTTTTAGGGTTTGATTCTAATGATATTTAAAACCTAATGGAACAAGAATTAAGTATGGTAACAACCTAGGATTATCACAGTTTGGTAGAAAATATGTGACGTGTATTAGATCTTGTACGTGTATGAGAATTCAAACTTAAATAAAATATCTTGATTTTGAGTTAAAATTTGTCTTTCAACTTTTATGGAATGAATAGATGTTAATAATTAAATTATATTATGAATGTTAGTAAATTGCATTTTATGAAAATCTTGTTATGTTTGATAATCATCTTTGATTCAAAGCCTATGCACCTAGAGCATCTACGCCGTGAATGATGTGACATAAGTTCACTGAGAGTGATTATTGGTGCATAAACTACAAATCAAAGACTTAATCAACTATGCTAATAAAAATGATTTAAGTAAATCTCTGGACTCCATAGCTCAGAACCTAGCTTAGCCTGGCTATGGAGGACCAAATTCGAGCTGTGGTAGGATCTCAGGGGCCGTCCTGCCGCACTTTTTTTGCTCGATCGGGGAGAGTTTGTGAGTGTAACAATTCTAGTTGTTACCTTAGCTAAAGCTAGATTAATTAAGCTAAACCAAGCTTTGATTTTTATTCTATTAGACTCAGTGGGTCATTTAAACCCAACCATAGGAGTTTGGAATCAATCGGAGCTAAATTGGAATTGTTGGTATTTTTGCCTAATTATTGAGCCCTAGAAAATACCTAAATTAATTTAATCTCCAAATTAAAATCTGATTTTATTTTTGAATTCTCCACCCCCAAATTAGCTAAGAGTAAAATTTTGGGAATTTTTGGAGGTCATTTATACCCATTTTGGATTTAATTTAATTTTGGTTAATTACAAATTAGGGTTCTAAACAATTTGTAATTGCAAATCCACCCTCCCTCAAATGGTCGGCTGGCCCCAAACCGCGGGCGCCATCTGAGCCGTCCATCCCGCGGATTCGATCCAACGGCCCGCGCCTTCGATCAAGCCCTCCTCATCTCGGCTGTTCAGCGGTTCCGGGATTCTAATATGACAGCATTCAAGTAATCGTCTTAAGTATCCCCGATCGCCCGTTCGATCCTTGGGACCGATCCGACAGTTAATCCAGCCTCCTCGCACGGATGTTAGATGTCGGGAGATCAGAGCCGTTCCGCGTCAACTGACGATCCATCAGACGATCCTGGCGACCCTGCGACTGTGGATCATCTTCCTCCTCAGCTCGTGCTCGACAGCCGAATCCTCCCCATATAGCCACCTCCTCAAGCCGGCATGCCACTCCTATGCCATGTCAGAGAAGCCGTTGCGACCTTGCCCTCGACTCCCTAGCACGCCCAGCCAAGGCTGAGGCCCAGTCCATGATAATTTAGGAAATTGAGGGAGCACCCTCGAGCCGACCCTAAGCCATGGCTCCTAACCTCGGCAGCCACCCTGGACCTCCATAGAGCTTATAAATACCCTCAGGACTTCATAGTGAGCCCCTTTGCTCACTGTGAATCCTCAATTGCTTAGCTGAAGGCCTGCTGGAGTCCCCGTCTGCTCGGTGATTTCTGAAACTTTTGAACCTACAAACCATTGATAGAGGGTGTTGTGTCTGGTGTTCAGACCCCCTGCTAGCTCGTAGCACTCCTCAGGAAGCTCTAGCTGCACCTAAGTCTCCTCGGCCGTACCTACATTCCCCTCCCAGGTACCGCCTCTTCCAACTGAGCTGCGTAAGCTCAGTTTGTTCATTTAAGCTTGCAATTAATGCCTCTAGATGTCGTCTAGCTCCCTTAGCCATCTTGGAACCTATCCCGATTGATCCCAGGGTTTGTGCTAGCTCCGATCGATCGTGTCGATCGATTGAGCTAGCAGCTGAGCCAAGGCTGAGTTCGAGTAAGGACCCAGTGGTTAGCTGCACCCTAATCTGTGAAACTTGGGGGGTTCGACTCGCCTCACCTCACTGATGGTGTAGGGATCAAATGCCATCAGTTTGGTGGCTCCTGTGAGGAGAATTGCTTGCTTACAAGGAACCCGAAGCTCCTTCCCTTAGTACGCCTCGGTCGAGTAGCACTCCAGTGATCTGACGCCTCCCAGATGGGGGTTTATGGTCCATTCGACATGCCTTCGAAGCCTGAATGTGTAGCCATCAAATTGGTGGCGTGGCGTGGATGGGGTGCGGCGAATTCAGCGATCGAAGGTTGCCTTAAATCGGTGCCCATCGAGGGGTAGGAGATGAAGTCACGGGTCGGGCCGACCCGTGACCTGCATCTTTTAATTTTGTGCCGCGGCTATTAGCAAATTATAGGATGGTATTTTCTATGGTTAATTAATTAATAAATGCATTACTATAGTTTTAATTTAAATAAAAATACAGAATAAATTATTGAAATAACTTGAGTTATTTTGATCTAAATGGTATAATCCAATATATCATTTGAATCAAAAAAATGTAAGGAATCTAAATATAAAATAAAATCACAAATCCAATGATTAGATTTAAAAGAATTGCTCAATTCTTTTCTGTTCTTAATTAAAATATATTAAATTAAATAAATACCCAATTATGGAAAATAAAGGCTCTGATTACTCATATGACCTTAGAGAACAATTGTAGATCCTTGAAACCAAATTAGGATATTTAATATCCTTAATTACTTCTTAATTACTCTAATTAGGGATTAGTGAATTAAACCCTAATTAAGCCTCTTATTTTGGTGAGCTAGGTTCCTAATGCCTCATTAAGGATAGTGGAGCCTATAAATGCAAATGAATCACCTTAGAATACCCTAATTTCCTTAATCTCCTTAATTGGCTTAATTAGGTGATTAGTGCTAATTAGTTAAATTTAGGTTGCCAAAACCTAAGAGAAGGGTAATTTCCCACTTTATTAATCAATATGAAACTCATTAAAATAAATTAAAATCAATTTTGGTCGCTAGATCCTAAAATCTCTTTTTTAGCCTTAATAGGGGTATTTTGGTCATTTTGACCAAAAGGTATTTAAGTGCCCCTTAATCCTTGGAAAATTTAGCAAAATATATTTAATTAGATCATTAGCACCTCTCTGAACTAATGATGTTAATAATATGGATATTAAGTTAAGAAATCTTCATTTAGCCTTAATTAAGATACTTAGATCTTAAGTAATCATAAATGAGTCACTTTGCCTTAATAATTGAATCTAATAATCTTAGATGTTAAATCTCAATTTAATAAGTGCAATTAAGTTAGTTCATGATCTTAAATTCTGAAAGAAACACATTTAGAAAGTCTAAGTTGAAAACCTAATTTAAGTTTAAAGTGATCAAACCCTAGATCTTAGATCTTAGATCTTAGACTTTAGGTCTTCTACTTGAATTAAACTATCTCCAATTGAAATTCCGTAAATGATTTATTTTCTGAATTTGTTGAAGCCTTCTATGTGGGTATAGGATTGATTCAATCTATAGGATAATGAAATTATCCTAAGAGATTGGATATAGATCTTAGATTCTCAAGTTTTTAATTGATAATTTTATTTAATAATCTGTAGAGTAGCCTTTCACTAAGTTTTTAGCTCTTGGATCTTTCAGCTTATAGGATTCCTTATCTGTAACTTGGGTATTAAGTATAAACCCTAGATCCTTACTAGGACATCACCTTGGATTTAGGATTTGAACACCAAGGTAGAGTTTAAGTCCAAAATCCTTAAATCTTAATTTACTTAATCAAGATTTGGGTAAGAGAGAAAAATATTAATAATTAGATCGTAATTCATTTGTTTAAACCTTATAGTCATCATATGATTTTGAATTAGAACTTGTTAAGTTCTAATAGTAACTTTAAGATCGTAAATCTGAGATTTTACTCGATAGCTGGATATTGGAGATCCTAAACTTGTATCTTCTCAGAATAGTTAGTTGGTTTAATAGACAATAACAGATATCACATAAGTCTAGATTGAGTCTCTTGCTTACTTTGACTTGATAGCTTGGCATACCTTAGATATTGAGCCTTATTTCTTGAGAATAATAGGAGAACTTAGGATATGGATGATACATCCTAAGTTAGTGTTTGTAAAACATATCCTTCATCTAGTTCTTGTAGTGCTTTCAGTTAGTAGAGTATGTCCTAGCTTAGTCTGCTTCTTCAGTTCTTGTATTATTATAGAATAGTCTCAGGCCTAGCATATTGGATGTCTATGATGGTTATAAACTTATTCTATGAGTTCAACTCAGGCCTAGCATATTGGATGTCTAGGATGGTTATAATTGAACTCCCAGTTCAGAGGCCCTGTATGGCCTATTGTCTGGTATGGCAGTACTATATCTTAAGCTTACTACTACTTTAACTTAGTTTTCAGTCTTATTTTTGCTTTTCCACATGCTTTAGTGGCCTTACTTGCAGTACTGGTTTGCTTTGCCACATGTCTCAGTAGCTTTAAATTGTGTCTGATTGTTTTGTCTTTGCCACATATCTCAGTGGTCTTTCCTTTTCATATTAATCTGCATGTTGTATGTATATACTTATGGATTAGCTATATATATTGCATATTTAGAATGTTAGAATTTCTTATTATATTCAGTTTTTGTGTTCTTTTATACTCAACATATTTTAATGTGATCATAAGCATATTAGGATCAAATTTATTATAGTAGTTACAATTACTTTTGATTTTAGCTTCACCTTACTTACTTTTGTGTTTTGTATGTTATTTCACATACTTGTTGATTGCTATAAATGGATAGTTTATAGTTACCCCATTTCTTGTATAGCTTGTTGCACCCCATAATTGCTTGCATGTTAGATTAATCAAATGTGATATCTTTAATTAATCAGTTCATTTAAAATAGCTTAAAATGTACTTAGATAATTGTGTAACTGCAACCTTTTTATTTTTTTGGCTGGGGCCCTGGCATTTATGATACCGACAAATGTCAGATTCAGACTTGTTCGTAGGCAGTGCTGTAGGAGAGGAGCCAGTGCAAGAGGAGGATCATTCTACTGCAGCTTAGATAGACTTTACCTTTTCTTTTAGTGAGATTGAGAGACTTTTATATTTTTCATTTAATACAGATTGTAATAATTAAATTCTGGATGTACTTTACTTTCTACACTTGACCTGAGTTATTATTTTGTTCACTTCTTCCTACTATGTTGTGCTTGTGGATGCTACATTATATTTTTATGCTTCTGCCACTTTGATATATGTATAAATATATATTGATGAATATTTATAGTATTCAGGTGATAAGTGCTTGGCTTAAGGCAGGTTGGGTTTCACCTGACTTTACTTGAGTTGGCGATTTGCCACAGTTGGAGCACTGTACTCCCTAGTGTTAGTACGGGGGGCCCCACAGTAAGCAAAGATGACACTGCATGTGGTGGCCCATCCCCGCTGTGGTCCTGTTCACTTTTAAGTTAACATGATTACGGTGGAGGGGTCACCTAAATGACAAGGTCCTTATAAATAGATTAGGTACTTAATCCATCATAATTAAAGACTTTGCCATTTATAATAACTATTTCACTAAATGAAAAGTATATGAAAGCAGAGTGCGGAAGTAAAAATAATAAACATCAATTCATTATAGTATAAGGAACTAAACATCCAACCCAAAATAAGTAAGTAGCAAAAAGAATAAAGTTAACTTTGTATTAATACAATATGAAATTTTAAAGATTAAGCAAAAAATGAAACTAAATAAATCACTCATCCTCACAAAGCAGAAAAGAAAAACTAAGGATCTTCAATAGCTTGAACTTCCTCCTAAATTCGATCTTCAGAAGGCTCAACTACCTCAAATAGATCAGAGTCTACCATGTCAGTTTCACAATGATAGAGCCCTAACCAACAAAAGAGAAAATTTAATTAGATAAAATGTCTAAGTACATTTTATGCTGCAAATTTTTATTATGTTAATTTAGATATCACCATACACTTTAACTTTAAAATAAACAGTAAAGAAGTAGATGCATATGAAAGAGAAAGGCAGTTATAAACCATAAGTTTATAACTTAACAAAATAGGAAGTAAGCACATACCTCCAAGTATAGCTGCAATAAGGTTAGTTATAAAATAAAGACTAATTACTAATATAGCAGAAAGAAAACTCAACCTAAACATGCTGATGATCAATATAAACTCATGCTAATTGACTTAAAGTAAAAGCACAAGTGAAACATTAAATAACTAAAAGCAAGACTAACATCCCAAGTATATAAGCAGTGAGCAAGACTAGCATCATATAAGTAAAAGTAAAGCTAGTAAATACAGTTAGATAGAAGTAATAAAGTGCTGAAGTGCAGAAAAGTAAATTGAAAATAATAAGTATAAGCTGAAAAACTGCACTGGCCAAACTTGCCATATGAATGGAAATATATATGAACTCACTTACTGCCATATCAGAACTGGGCCAACAACCACAAAAGAATTCTATTACACACCATCCTGGATCATCCCAGGCATGGAATAGACAACAGATCATATCAGAAGGAACTGAGAGGTAGAATTATTGAGTAGAAGTGTACCTGAAATTAGCACTACCATATTGGAACCGGGCCAATAGCCACAAAATGGATCAGAATAGAAGGAACCGAGAGGCAGACTAATTAGATCACACTATACTGTACTAAATTTAGTAAAACCGAAAGCATCGATAAAAATGCAAATGTTGTTTATGAAAATTTAAAGATGACATGAGATACTTATCAAATATCTTATGCCCAATATATATGAACAAGGTTTAAGGCTCAAAACAAGGTAAGCAAAGCATCAATTTTCAAAGTGAGCAAGAGACTCTACTAGGACACAGGTGATATCCATTGTTATCTAATTTATTCATTCTATCCACTCTAAGTTACACAAGTTAAGGATCTCCAATTCCTACTATCGAGTGTAACTTAGATTTACAACCTTATAAGTTAAAAACAATTATGACTTGTTATAATTTGATTAATTACTATCGACTATAAGTTAAATAGTAAATTAATTGGCCTATTTTAAAAATTTAAACAACCCAAACCCATCTTGATTAAGCCCAATCAATATTGGGGTTCAATTGCTTAATTCAAAGGTGAACCTACAGGACTAAGGTCTTACCACCCAATCTCACAGATTAAAAGATTTAAGGTAAACCTATTAAGTGAAGTCAAACTTAATAGGATGAATCTCTATTCTTAAATATAAAGTTAAAAGATTGAATAATCATTAATAAACTATGAAAATCTATAAACTATCAAAAGCAAAGCTTCACCTATTAAGTAGCCCAATATACTCAATAGATAAAATCTAACTTGAGAGCTAATCCTAACTCCTAAGGAACGAGCTCTTAAATATTAAGATGAACACTCAAACTCTAAACCTAACTAATGTTAAAAGAATGATTGGGAAAAATAATAAGAGGTTTAAAGAAGAGGTATGATGTGAGATTTATCCCACATCATACAACTAAAAAGACACTTGAAATTTTCCTAAGGAAGGAATTTTAAGAATTTTGATTATAATTTAATTAATAGCATTAAATTAATGAAACTTTATTCTAAATTACTTTTATTAATGAATTTAGTAATTATAATATGAAATTAGGGCCTAAAAGCAACTAATCCTAAATTTGGGCAAAATGACCATTTTGCCCCTCCTTAAGGGTCTAAAAATCTACTTTTTGATTTAGGGCTCTAAGTTAGAAGTTTTCAGTGGCAAATGATTACTTACTTTCTAATATGAAGTTAGATAGTAAGTACATCAATTTTGGACAATTATTAAGCCTTATGAGATCAAATTAAGGAATTTGACTCATAGGGGCAATTTGGTAATTTTACTTATTAGAATCTAATTTTTCTGCTAGTTTATTAAGGCTTAATATCTAAGGGTTTCATATAACCTAAGATTACTAAATTATGATATGTATTGATTGGCCAAGTTATAGCCAAAACAAGGTTTGGCTAATTAAGGAAATTAGGGTTTCCTAAATGGGATTCATAACTTAACTTTTCTATTTGAAATCCAAATTCAGTAAACTCACTGGCTATAGCTTCCATATAACCCAGAGTACTTTAACTAAGAGTAGATCTGTAACAACCCAAGGTTATTATCCAGCTTAATTTGAGCTAATTAAACCTCAATTATTATTCTGTTAATTTTATCTAGTTTTTAGAACCAAACCCTGAAGGTTTGGAGCAATTTAGAGCTAAATTTAATATTTTGGATTATTTTAATATTTAGTTAATTAGAAAATTGAGATATTTATTTTGACCTCAAAATCAAAATCCGACTTCGCCGTTGCGATCGTCACCCCCAAATTAGCTAGGGGTGATGTTTTGGACGCGTTTGGAAGTCGTCGAATTTTCATCAATATTTTATTATAATTAAAGGCGCCAAGAAATAAAATAATTAAATAATTGTCAGAATCGAAATCTGACTTCGCCGTTGAATTCCTAACCCCCAAATTAGCTAGGGGTGAATTTTTAGGAATTTTTGAAGCACGTTTAATTAATCTGAATATTTAAATAAATAAGAAAAATAAATAAACAATATTTGGATCCCCTATCTGTAATTTCCCAATTCTTTTAATCTCCATTTGCGGTTGACCATCAACTCAGCCGATGCCCCATGCCTTAGGCTGAATTTTTAATAGGCCTCCCATCCTTCCTCCTTCTCCCTCTCCCTAGGTCTCATGATAGCCTATCCCCTTAGGCTCATCATTGCTTCTCCTCTTTAAATGGAGAGCTCAGCCCCCTTCTATTGCTTGCTGAAATTTTCTCCACTCATCTCCTCCATTGCTGCACTTTGAAGAAGAAGCTCATCTCCCAAGGACTTGAAGGAAACAAAGGTTCCTTCCTCCTCTTCTTCTTCTCCCCCCAAGGACATAAAGGTACTCATTTGCTCCTCCCCTTATCTTTCCCATACTATTATAATGTTGAAATGTAGTTTTGGAAGTCCATAAGCATGTATGCAAGCCATTATAGCTCTTAAAAGCTTCACAAAAATATGCTTTGTTTTCGTTTATTCTACATACCCTATCATTCATCTGTATTTTTAGTATATCTAGAATGCTCCATTGGTGCTGACTTTGGTGTCGATGGAAATGTATCAGAAATACCTTTCCATTGATATATGGCACCGCTCATGGAACTCTTTGGATTGAGAGTAATTGAGCTAGAAAGTAGGCTCTTAAAGGTTTCGCACCTGGCAAAATCACCGTCTGCCGCTCAGCACGCTGCAGAGGGCTGCAACAAATATTGGCTGGTGTATATAAACATAGGCTAAAGTATTAGTACAGTAAATTCAAAAAATGGACCGCTACAGCGCGCTGTAGCGGCATTTCGGCAAGAACTTAGGGAAAATATTAACAAAACTAATTGAACAGTAAAAATTGCAAAATGGGTCGCTACAGCGCGCTACAGCAGACTATAGCAGAAATTTCAGAACTTAGGAAATGTCAAAAATAAATTAATTGAACAGTAATTTGCAAAACGGATCGCTACAGTGCGCGGTAGCGCGGTGCAGCGGTAATTTCGCGAAAATCATAAAATCATTTAAATGAAAGTATTTGAACAGTGATTTTGCAAATCGAACCGCTACAGCGCGCTATAGCGTGCTACAACGAGTTGCAGCATACTGCAGTGAGCTGTAGTGCAATGGCGGTACCACGCGCTGCTGCGCAAAAAGCGCTACAGGGCGCTGCCGTGCGAAAAGCGCTGCAGCACGCTCCAGCACCCAAACTTGCAAAATTTCTAGAATTTCAGGAAAATTGCCCAAATTTTTGTAAAACTACCTAGTTTTGGCTGAAATGGCCAAAACTTCACTGTTTTGGTAATTTGGGACCCTTAGGACCCTAGTGGGGCTAAGTTATACTAAATTTGAACTTATTTTAGCTAAAATTGAACATTGCATAAAATTCTATGTTGCAATCAAATTTGAAACTTTGCCATTCCTAGTGTGCTCAATAATCTACTATGTACTTTAAATGTATGGCAGGCAAATGCTAAGTAATAGAATCCTTAAAATTCTATATCAAATAGGTAAACCTTAATAACTTAAATGGCATGAAACTTAGATTTTTTAGACCCTTAAGTAGGGGCAAAATGGTTATATTGCCTAAAATTTATGTTAAGTGCCCTTAAACTCTAATCTGTGTTTCAAATCACTCAAACTAGTATTAGAACTATATTAGAATCATTTAAGTAAGAAAAATCAGCCATTAGGTCAACTTAGTAAAATTCCCCAAAATTCTCTAAGTCTTTTCCTTAGGATCTTTCACCTCACATTAGGACTACTCCTAAGACTAGAACTAGCTCATATGTTAGATTTCATTCATTAGATAAGTGAGTTATTCAATGAATGAATCCTTAGTTTTATTAATTTCTAGAAAGTTTACAATTTATTTTGGTTATTTTGTCTTCTAATCCTAGATTTAGGATAAGGAGATTCATCCTATTAAGTTTAATTTGCTTAATAGGATATACCTTTATCAATAGATTACTTTTAGACTGAAACCTAGATCTTATGTCTTAACCTTTTTGGGTTATGTGATTAAGCCCAATCTCGTGGTGTTTTATCCATAATCTATAGTCTAGTAGATCTTGATCAGATCTTAGATAGGATGTCTAAATTCATAAAACTAGGACGTATGATTTATTGATTGAACTTGTAGTTGTGTTTGATTGAATTAGATTAGAACTTAATCAATTCTAATCCGTTTAACTTATAAGGCCGTACTTCTAAGTTACACTCGATAGTAGGAATTAGAGATCCTGAACTTGTGTAACTTAGAATAGTTAGAATGGTTTAATTAGACAACAACAGTGTCACAATATATAGAAGAGTCCCTTGCTTACTTGATTAATTTTGTTGCTACGCATTCCATGTATTTTGTGCTTAAATTCCTTGTTCATATCATATAAGAGAACTTTGTGCATAAAATGAAAACTTAGAATAATTAAGATAACAGTTCCCTTTGGGTTCAGTATATTTAGTAGATTCTAGTGCACATTTACCCTAATGGACAAGGGTAAGGAGTAATAAGGATGCTTAATATTACTCATTGAGGAGTGTGTGTTAAGCTTGGAACCCATATAGTCTTGCAGATGTGCTTGACTCCTCAGCTATTTCTGGACGTGTCCACAGAAACAAAGTAAAATAATTAAGAGATTCTGCATTTATATTTACTGCCTCCTCAGTTTTGTTGCTGGATTCTATCTGTCCTAGCCTAGAAAGGCTATGGGATTTTCTGTCTGCCCAAGCCCAGAAAGGTTTTGGGGATTTCACCGGCCCGATGACCATCTATTTGATATGGCAGTCTTTACATATCTGTTTCAGTTTTCAGCTTTCTGTGTACTGTGTTCTGATGTATATTTCAGACAGCTATTTTCCTTTACCTACCTGCTTACTTGTACATATTTATAGGATGCTAGACTTTACTGCTTACTATATGTACCATGTTCAGATTTCTGTTATTTAATTAACATATGTCATATGATTATCAGCATATTTAGGATTAGACTTTACCTTTAGTACTTTTACTCACCATATTATACATGTATATGCCCATTTCTTGCTTAGTTGTTGAGGTGCGCTTTTGCCTCATTTGCTGTTTAGTTATAAATGTTATATTTATAATTTGTCCTGTCCTTTGTACGCTTACTGCTCCTACTGCTTAGTATTTTTGTTGTGCTTAAGTATAAAAATGGTGACATTAATAACTCATGTAAAATATTTAGCCTAAAATGTACTTAGATAATTGTCTAACAAGATTTTCTTTTATTGGCTGGGGCCCTGGCATTATGAAACCGATAATGTCAGATTCAGATAGGTTTAAGGAGCTAGGTGTTGAAGCAGAGGTACTTTACTTAGAGGAGGAGCTTCAACCAGGAGAGCAAGATATTGCTTAGTTTCTTTTAGCCGCTTATGAGGATGAGTGATTTACCTTTCAGTCTTTTAAATTATTTAAATGTTGTAATAATACAGGTACTGTGATTGTGATTTACTTTATGCACCTTATTATTTTTTGAGCTATCTTATTGTTATTTCTTATGTGATGCATGATGAATGGATGTACTATTTATTTTATTTAGCTTCCGCACTCTGTATGTATGTCAGATTTAGTGACTGATCCCCTCAGATGTTCTGTGCACGTCCTCTCCTTATTAGTGGATTATGGATCTACCTAATCCAATGATAAGTGAGGGATTTGCACAAGTGACCCTCCGCTCCTTAGCTTAATGATTGTGGGATTAGGGAGTGGGGCACCACAGTTAGTATCAGAGAATTCCATAAGGTGTCAGATTGGAAATTGTATTCCACTCTACCTAATGGATGATTCTTCTGCCAATCAGTCACTAACTAAATACAAGAGTTACATCCAAGCACCATGATCATGAGCCTAGGATAATAAGAGTATAGAATTAGAAAACATTATCACAGTGATAAAACTTAAGTAAGTAGGAACTTAGGATGAATGAGTGACTAATTACTCTGAATTAAACATTTGTAGAACTTGTAGAACCAAACTTGAGTATGTAGCTAACCAATCTGAATTAAACCTTCATAAGATTTACAAGATCAAGAACTTAAGATATTAGGACTCAACTTTCGTACTAAGACATATGAATCCATATTTTTATACTTTTATTTCTACTTTTGAAGTGGATAGAATGTTATGACCTTTCACTTTCTGAAATTTTGAAAGTGTATTTCTTTTAATTCAGATTCTAGCAATCAAAATCATGAACCCTGAACAGAGCCCATCTCCTGCTCCCTCCAGCACCTCATCCAGTGAGGTGAGCGCCTTGCTGGAAGTAGTAAAGATGATGGTGGAATCCCACCAAAAATAGACAGTGTTCCACCAAGAACAAGCAAAGCAAGCTGCAGAGGCTCAAGCCAAGCAGACTAGGAGAGCGGCCAGGGTACAAGCCCGCCAGGCAGAATGCATGGAGCGACTGCTTATGGCACAAATGAGTCAGAATCGCACAATTCCTGAGACCGCCATAGCACCCCACCACTCGTGTCAGCACCACACCCAGTCCACTAATGGACTGCTCCACAATTTTCTACGCCTCAGACCCCCGACATTTGATGGGAGTCTCTCTGATATCGATACCGCAAACTGGATAAAGGTGGTAGAGAAGAACCTGACCAGCATCAAGTTCCCGGATGCTGAGGTGATTCGTCTAACGACTCATCTACTCCAAGGTGAGGTGGAATACTGGTGGGACAATATCCTCCATACGTTATTCACAGATTGGGAACTTGAAGAAATATCATGGGACGAGTTCATAGCAGCATTTCAGGCTCGATACATCCCTACCTCTGCCAGTCACACCATGGAAGATCAGTTCCTTAAGCTTCAACAAGGAAGGAGATTTGTTACATCTTATGAATCTGAATTTTGATGGCTAGCAAGATTTGCCTCCAACCTCATTCCCACAGAATCTGACAGATGCCATCGCTTTCGGAGCGGACTCCGGCCTTCCATCCGAAGGTTAGTTGTATCTCATTGCTCAACCAACTTCGCGGAACTACTAGAATCCACCAAAATGATTGAACTGGATGAGGCATCGGAGCCCAAGCACAATTATGGCACGATAACTATTCAGCACGAGAACCTTAGAAGAGCTAGGGTATATCAACTTGAGGCAGGAACTTCGCCAACAGATCTTTTTGATGGCTGCACTCGCCCCCATCCTTATGGGTGGTGTTACCATAAGACTGGGAACTGCTTCAACTGCGGGAGGCCTGGCCACTCCTACTATCGGTGTAACTAAGCCGACACTATTGATGGTGACCAGATCGATCGCTCTAAACGCCAACAAACTTTTGATTTGTTCTAGAAGCCCAGCACAACCCGTCCAGCACTACCACCTCCTCCCTCTACTCAACAGCGTGAGACAGCTATTGTCCCCTGCCCAAATGCTCCAAGGCCGTCTACCCGATAGCCTTACAACAAGCAGCAAGCTGGTCCGGCACGAGTCTATGCTCTCACTCCTACCGAAGCCGCAGAAGATAATAACGTTGTATCAGGTACACACTTCTGAACCAAATTACCATTTCATTATTACTTATTTAAAAGTAACATGTAGATTACTGCATCCATAAACTAGGTACAATCTATATAAATAATAAGCCCTGTAATATCTTATTCGACACTAGAGCGAGTCACTCCTTTATTTCTGAAAGCTGGACAAGGTCTCTCAACTTGTCATTACACCGTTTAGCAAAACCCTTAAACGTAGGACTACCATCTGGAGCTCAACTACAAGCTAGTCAATTCTGCAAGATACAAGTCCCCATTGGAGAAATAAAATTTGAATCCAAGCTCATAGTCTTGCCAATAGCCAACTTCGATGTTATTTTGGGCATGAACTGGCTAAGTCAACATGATGCCACCATCAACTGCCAAAAGAAGAAGATAACCCTGGGTAATGGTAAATGAGCTAAGTCATTTGTTGGGAACTTTAGTACAAGAGCTTCCTTAGTCAATGCTATTAAAGCCAAGAAGTTAATAAGTAAAGGTTGCAGCGCCTTCCTAGTGACAATACTAGGAGAGAAGAAGGAAGACATACCCCTATCCAAGAACCCTATCGTTTGTGAATTCGTCGATATTTTTCCTGAAGACCTACCCGGTCTTCCACCTATACGAGGAGTAGAATTCGCAATCAATGTTATCCCAGAAACCCAACCAATCTCGAAGGCACCCTATAGAATGGCACCCAAAGAGTTGTAAGAGCTGAACAAGCAACTGCAGTATTTATTGGAGAAAGGTCTCATCAGGCCTAGTTCTTCCCCATGGGGAGCGCCAATTTTATTCGTCAAGAAGAAGGATGGGTCAATGCAGATGTGTATCGATTACAGAGAGCTGAATAAGGTAACCATAAAGAACAAGTACCCCTTGCCTCACATCGATGACCTATTTGATCAGTTGGCAGGAGCAAAAGTGTTTTCAAAGATCGACCTGCGATCAGGGTAGCTATCAATCAGTTGACCAATATGCACTTTAGACTTATGAGAAGGCCAACAAGTGAAAATAGCTTGATTATTAGTAGGCCTATAAGAATCATTGGGGATAATGTGCAAAGAAGAGCAAATGATTTTACTAGAAGAATTATTAAAAAATAGATGGTTGATAGTTTCAATATTTTCCGAGTAGCAATGACATTTAGAAGATAAATTATAACCTTTAGATTGCATGAAATCATCCATGCTAATAAAATTATTATAAAACCTCGAAAGAAAAAGGCTACTCAGGTTTGGAATGCAAGTGTTCCAAATCCAAGTAGGGAAAATAGATTGCTTGTGAGATCTACAAACTTGCCAAAGAGAGGATAAACTGATTTTTCTGTTATAGCAAAAAATGGAGTTAGCCAATTTAAATTGTTCAAGTTTAGGTTTACATCTCATACTGTTTGTAATCTTTTTAGGGGGGTAGCAATTTAAGTAAGAGATCATATTCCAATCGATGTTATTAGTGAGATAGTCAGCTAAAGTAACCTTTGGATTTCTTATAGAGCATTTAATATTAGCCAGAATTTTAGAATTATTCCAACAATCATACCAAAAAGAAGTGGAGGCATCAAGAGCATCCCAAGTTAAGTTTTCTTCCATTAATTCTCTATAATTAAGCATTCTATTCCAATTAATAGAATCGGTAATTTTCTGTTTAGTTTGGGAAGGATGCGTACGAGCATAGTACTTATCGAGAAGGATATTCGACCAAATCATGTTTGAGGTTCTAAATTTCCACCAAAGTTTGAGGGAGAAGGCTTTATGTAAGGAAGAGAGACATCTAATGCCTAAGCCTCCCTCAATAGTGGGGAAAGTAAGACGATCCCAAGAGCACTAAATCATCTTGCTACCTTTAGGGTAACTCTAAAGAAATTTATTGAATATGCCTTTTAATTTGTTGAGGATAAATTTGGTTGGGGAGGAGACTTCAAGCTAGTAGAGAGGGATTGTATTTAAGACATATTTTAGAAGAACCAAACAGCCACCTTGAGAAAGGTATTTAAGCTCCCAACCTTGGTATTTTTGAAAATGGAGTCGGTAAGGTTAAGAAAGTTATTTTTTTTGTTATGGCCAGTAGCTATCGGGATACCTAGATAATTGAAGGGGAGTTTTCCATGTTTTATATTTAATGAGTCAGAAAGTCTATTAATAATTCTAGTTGAATTTTTGGAGTTAATAAAAAAAATGGGACTTTTGGAGATTAATTTTAAGAACATAAATATTTTCCAAATAGCTAATGAGAGTTTTAATTTTTTCTATCGTATGCCTATTAGAATTGCAGAAAGTGATGAGATCATTAGCATATGCAAGATGAGAGACTAAAATGTTTCCACCGACCTTGAAATAAAGATTAGGATCACTTTTGAATAAGTAGTTTAAGTAGATGAACCATTAATTGAAGGCAAGAATGAAAAGCATAGAAGAGATAGGGTCACCTTGATGCAGACCTCTTTCAGATTTAAAGAAACTACTAGCCTTGCCATTAATGAGCACAGAAAAATAGTTATGATGAGTAAGGTTTTGAATTTTAAGGATAAAACTATTATTGAACCCATAGAATTTAAGCATTTTGGTGAGAAAGTGCCAGTCAATTCTATTAAAAACTTTTTCAAGATCAAATTTTAAGATTAGGTTATGATTTTTACCTTTAAGTTTGAGACTATGGAAGAGTTCTTGGGTGGCTAAAATGTTGCCTTGAATTTGTCTTCCCGGAATAAAACCCGATTGACTGGGTTCAATAAGAAAATTTAGATGATTTTGAAGCCTTTTTGTAAGAATTTTGGAGATAATTTTGTTTATAGTAGTACAAAGATTAATAGGTCTGAATTGAGACCACCAAGAGGCTTTGTCAATTTTTGGGATTAAAGATAGCATGGTATGAGAAAATAATTTAGGTAAGCAGATGTTGCAGAAGAATTCTTTGACACCCTTGCAGACATCCAATTTGATAATATCCCAAAATTTACAAAAAGATTCATACGGGAAACCATCAGAACTGGGGCAAAAATTTTTTCTTAGATTTTTGACCACTTCCCAAATTTCTTCACCATTAGGCTTCGCATTTAGAGAGATATTGTCCTCCTTTGATAATTGAGGAGTAGTTAAATCCGATTTTAAGGGAGTAGGATTGGAGTTTGGGCTTTGGCTAGCTTCTTGGAAAAAGGAAACAACAAAATTATGAATATCTTCAACATCCTTAAGAGTCGGCTTATTAGGAGGGTTGATTTTAGAAACATGATTTATGCGTCTTCTTTTGTTGACCCAATTGTGGTAAAAGGAGGTATTTCTTTCCCCCTTTTAAAGCCCAGTTTAAATTATATTTTTGTTTCTAGAAAGTTTCAATATCATTGTGAGTTTGTATAAGGGAGGCTTTAGCTTTAGATACAGTTATCCTATTTTTATCAGAGGGGTCCAAATCAAAGATAGTTTCTAAATAGAAAACTTTATTTTCTAATTGGGGGGCATTAATGAAAATATTCCCAATCTCATTTTTATTCCAAAGGCAAATCGCTTTTCTAAACTTCTTAAATTTTTTAGAAAGGCAGAAAAGACCATAAGAGCCATAACTTTCATTCCAAATTGAATGAACAAGCTGGGATAAATCTTTTTTGTCAAGCTAGAAAAGTTGGAACCTGAAAGATTTAGGGAGGATAGTAGTCTGGTTCCAAGAGGATAGGGTAATATGTTTATGATCAGACAAAGTGAAGTTTAGGGATGAAACTTCATAATTTGAGGAGTTGCACCAAATGTTATTAATAAGGAATCTTCCAGTCTAGCAAATTTTCTACCAGAGTTCCAAGTAAAAAGAGAGCCGGTATATTTGAAATCGTCAAGACTGCAATCAATGAAAGCAGAGTTGAAGTCAAAAGTAGAGTTAGAGTGGTCTCTCGTGTAGCCTTCATATTCCGAATTTCTTATAATAGCATTAAAATCTCCACCAACTGCCCAAGGGAGGGTGGTGGAGCTACAATCTTTAAGAAAATTCTAGAGAATTATACGATCAGTTCTTAAATTATTGGCATGAACAAAAGTTATAAGGAAAATTTGGTCATCACTGTGGAACCTCATATGAATGGCTTGGTGGTATTGAGAAATCACCTCAACTTTCCATATGTTATTCCACATAACCCAAATCCTGTTAGAATCAGAAAAATACACATTTTCTAGTTTAATAAACTGACCTACAACATTGATAGCTTCCCCTTTAAGCTTGGGCTCAAAGATGGTAGCAATCAAAATTTTTTTTTTCAAAAATTATATGCTTAAGTCTATTCTTATAGGAGGCATTACCGATGCCTCTAATGTTCTAACAAAGAATATTTATTTAGCAATAGAAGATGATCCACTTGGGACTAACTGAGACATATCATTGCATAAATTAATATTTTTAGAATTATTCAAACTAGAACTTTGTTTAGTAGATTCGACAGCCTCATTATCATTCAGTAAAGCAAGAGATATGTACCTATTTGAGGTTGGCATTTTATTAGAACGAAATTGCACATTTTTTCTTTTCAACGGTGATTTAGGCTTAGAGAAAGAAACCATATTGGTGCCTTTCCCTTTTTGAACATCTTCCACATGTTTAACAATTTCAGCTATAGTACCAAGGCCAACAGTTTCAATATCAGCAGTAGAAAGTTTCCCGACAACAGAATTGTTTACAGTATCAATATTGCTAAAAACAGCATTCATAGTAATATCAGAAGATGAAACAATAGCATTAATGACTTTAGAATTACTAATAACATCAGCATTACTATTTTTTTCAAAATTTGAAAGGGTTATATTTTCAATAGCAGCAACATCATCTGATATCGTAATAATAGAATCATGTCCAGCAGTGTTACCTTCGATATCTAAATTTTCAGCCGAAAAAAGCAATTCAGCGCCCTTAGTTTTTTAAGAAACCAATAGCATATCTTTATTATTTTCTGCAGCAATGACCATTCCGGCTAGAATGGAGGGAGAAATAATATTTTCATAGTTAAAGACAACAATATTTCTACCAAGGACAGCATTAATAGAAGAGTTTTCTTTCGAATTTGTCACCGTATTATCACCAATCAAGGCACCTTCTTTTAAAGCAACCTCATCAAGCAAGGACGGATTGTCATTAGATAACCCATCCATATTTTGAGGTTCCAAATTTCTCGATTCCATCATAGTAGCATTAACATTACAGTTAGAATAATTTAAAACAATATTACTAACCTTGTTTCTAGCAGTGTCTATTTTGTATGAAACACCCATATCATTAGATACATGAATATTAATATCAATATCGTTTTTAACCAAAACTTTAGTATTAATTCCATTTTCACCATTTTCATTAAGTTGTAAAGCTCTATTAACTTCAAAATTAATTGCAATGCCATTACTAATAAGAGGGTCATTAATACAATTAGTATTAATAGCATTGATTTTAGAAAGGAGGGGATCTCCAAAAGCCAAATTTAGACCGACATTTTGATTGTGTTCTATTAAAGCCAAAACATTGTTATCTTCAATGAATAAGGGTCTTAAAACGTTGTTGATGAAAAGTAAGGGGGGGAATTATGGTTTCTAAAGGTGCATGTTTCAGTGTTGTGCCCTAAGGTGAAACACAAGTTACAATACATTAGCATATTTTCATAGCAAATCTCTTGAGAGTACCCTTTCTCCATGGAGCCCAGCCAAATGTGAGGGTTAGAGATGTTGGTTTTGAGGAGCACCAATGTTTCTATTTAAGCCAGTGTTACGGTCTAGTTGCAGAGGCTTTCCAATGGAATTTCCTACGTTAAAGAGAATGTATTTGGAAGTAAATTGTAACCGAAGACCGGGAAAGTTTACCATATCAGAATAATAGGAACATCGTGTTTAACATCAGAAAAAGGGTCCCATTTGTAAAGTTTCATCGTGTTACCTTTCAAGTCATAAGAATCCTTTGAAAAAAATACTCTCGTAATCTAAATCAGATTGAAAAGTAAAAAAAACTCTATGTGAGTCGAAAGATCTGATATTCACCAGTGCAAAAAGTTTAAGGCTTTCTATGAAACAAAGAATTAGACCAAAATTAGATTTAACACTAGCGAATTTACCCACAAGAGTGAGGGTATGGGGACTAGCAAGATGCAAAACTTCTTCATCATAAAAAAATAAAGCTGTATCTCCATTAAAGGAGCTAACAGGCTTTGATATAGGAGGGGAGGTATTAGAAACAATATCACGAAATGACTGAACTGCAGGATCCATAATAAAAACATGGGGACAAAACAGCTTTAGCTAAAAGAAAGCACAAAAGAAAAGACTAGATTCACCTGAAGCTGGCACACCAAGCCCTAAAGCCTTCAGACAGATCTCAGAACCCTTAAGCTTAACAGCAAACGAACAAAGAAACAGAGTACATAGAGGAAAAAGAAAAGCAGATAGGGAAAAAGTCACCCGAGCTGACGAGGCAAGCCAAGGATGCACAGAGGCTTTCGGCCGAACACCGGAAGGAAAACCCTAGTCGCCTTCAGCATCACCATGAAGCCGCCTTCTCGACGACAGCAAAAAAGATTTGATTATATTTACACACACACACACACACACACACACACACACACACACACACACACACACACACACACACATATATATATATATATATATATATATATATATATATTCATATATATACATATATAAAACTTAAGGTAACTTAATATATGCATATGTATTATTTATATATATAATAGTTAATTGTATATTAATTAAATTCATCTTCTGCAAGATTTAGACAGCGACGGGTCCCACTGCCACGCGGCACGATCTTACTGGAGGAAAAGCCCTCGGGTGGGTCCCACTGACTGCCGTTGCCAGCTAATGCGACGCGGGCTTCACGCGTCAGCGGCATTAACGCGCCAGTGGGCCCCACGCCTCGATCTCGGAGATGACATGCAAGCAAACTGGGATGAGACAGTGGGTCCCACTTCGCCACGCAGATGCCACACATGCATTGTCTTCCCCGCACGATCTTCACCCGGCTTCTTTGAAACGACGTCGATTAGGGCATCAAAGAATTTGCCTGCTCGAAGGTTTTAGAGGATGCTTTAAATGTTGAAAGATCCCTAACAACGAGCTCTTCACATTGGATAGAATTTATTGATGTCACATAGTCTCATGCGGCTAACCCTAATTTAGAAGGATTCATCTAGGGTTTTTCGAACACAGCAAAATATGTCTAAGTATCGAACAATTGATGATTACATACTATCAATTAATTGAATGGAACTAAATTAGCTTGATAACAAAGTAGAATATGTAAGAAGAGGTGAGTACCTGGATAAACAACGATACAAATTTCGGTAGAGGAAGGAGATATGTCGAAAAACTCCATATAGCTACCGATCGTGAGATCAGGTTCCATCGCGGATAGGAGCTCTAAAGAGGTGAAGACAACAATCACAAGAGCCCTCAAGCGGCAGCTGCCACCAGGTGAGGAGAGCGAGGGCCGCGCACCAGAAACCTCCCACATGCGTGACACATGCACGCCGATTGGGGACCAAGGGTTGAGGTCCGTTCGATCAGGCTTGATCGAACGGCTCTGATCTAACTATGGTTAAACGGTGGACTGCTGACGACGTGAGGGGAAGGAAACGGCGCGATAAGAATTTAAGCGGAGGCCGTTAAGTATTTTAATTAATATTAATGTATAAATAATTTTTTTTTCACATATTTTATTAATCTTAATTAATTAATTAAACGCATTTCTAAAATTTCCAATAAATTACTCTTAGTTAAATGAGAGGTGAGGAACGCAATGACGCACTCAGATTTTTTATTTGATGAGTATTTAATTATTTGATTTTTCAGGGGATTTAAATTGAAATATTCGACGAAAATCCAACGGCTTTCAAATGCCTCCAAAACTTCACCAAAACTTCACCCCTAGCTAATTTGGGGGTGGTGAACGCAGTGGTAAAGTCAGATTTTCGATTATAAGTCAAATTAAATATGTTAATTTCTAGGGTTTTTGGAAATTCCCAAAACTAGGATTTGATCAATTTGATTCTTGATTTGGACTAGATCTTAATGATGAGTTTCTAATAACTTAATTAATGCACTGAAACCCTAGTTAAGACTTGTATTAGTCCTAATGACCTAAGTAACAACCTGTGTTGTTACACTGCAGTACCTAGGGCTCACGCAGATGAATGCAGCCAAAGTCGTCAAGGATGCGACACTACTGAAGGAGGCCAAGGAAGGGAGGGTGGCCATGCTGTACAGGAAATCGTGCATACATTCGTTTGTTCGGATTAGCCACTAGGTTGCACACTTAACCAATGGGGGATGGCTGGTGCCTTCTGAAATTTTCTCTGTGTAGCTAAGTGTAGACCTATCAATTATTACCCGGTTGAGTTCGAGAATATGATAACTCAATGTCGAATTAAGAGATTAATCTACCATCAGATTGCTAATCAGGAGGATCTCATTGAGTTATTTAAATAAGATAGTATAATGCATAAAATATATTAAACTTTTAAAATAAGAACTTTAATATTTTAAAATAAAAGTGACCATCAAGTTGAAACCTTATAAAGACTTTTCTTTTGATATTTTTTTAGATTTTGTGAGAAATCAAACTTCTCAAAATCTTACAATGTAAATCAAATCTAGTAATCATATAACTGTAAGTTTAAATAACTAGATTTGAATTAGTTGATACATTTAATATAAACAAAAACAATTTTAATATTTAGATTAGTAATTTCAAATTATAATAATTTCAATATTAACTAAATATATAAGTTATTATGCCAAAATATGTATTTTGTTTAATATTGTCTAATGACAAATAAATTAATATTAAATTTAATATGTCACAAATTTTTTATAAATAACTTATATAAATATTAAATTTTAATTTTGAATTATAAACTAAAAATATTTTGAAATTTAAATTTTAAGTTAAATCTAGATATTTCAAAATTCAAATAATTTACATTAAAAAAAAAACTCTTCATCTCCAATGTAGATATATATTTTTTAAAATTATAAATCCAACCGTTAGAAATAAATCTGGATTTACTTTCCTAATTTAAATCCACCCGTTACGAGAACTCTTCCACAAAATTAAATAAAAAAAGGAGATTGCTTTCGGCTTTCTTTTCTCCATCGCCGGAAACGAACAAATCAAGCTGATCTCTCTTCGTCTCCACAAATCAATCTGATCTCTCTTCGTCTCCAATGTCGAGCGCCGATCTCTCTCTCTCCAATGACGAGTTTTCTTTCAGGAATATAAAGATGCCTATATTCATACTAGTTCCCTCTTTCTTTAACGGGAGGGTTTTCCTAAACAAATTGCTGCTCCATTGATAAGTTTTTGTTATATGCATTTTTTTTATATTATTTGCATTAGATTCTTTTCTCTACTGCGGCGTCTCTCTTTTCTTTTCATTGGCAAGCTTTCTTTCCGGAATAAGAACAGAGGGATTCCAATATTCATGCGATTATCTCTCTTTCCTCATTGGGATACTTTTCCTAATCAAACTCATTTGCAGTTCCACTAGTAAGTGCATTTTTTGTTCTGTGCAGATTTTGTATTCTTTGCATAAGATACTTCTTATATTTTCTTACTTCCTCTGCCTCCGATCTCTCCCATTTGTGCTTCTTAATTTTGTTTCTCTTTCTATTCTTTTTAGATTATTTTAAGAGATTAAATACTTGAAGTGTGACATATAGTTCAATTTAACTAGAAATTTTGCTTTCATTTGTGCATTTAGCATTAATTTTTATGACAATTTTTATTTTGAAATAACTTGTGTACGAATTTTGTTTTAATCTTCATTCCTTATTTACCACAAACACCCAAACCTCATCAATTGTCTACATACTTGTTATATACGTGAATTTAGTTTATGTGTGAATTTTGTGTAAATTTGTTTGTTGGAGTTTTATATGCATCAATGTTTGTGTAAAATTGTGTTATGTGAGAACTTTTTATGTGATATTTTGTGCTTGTGTGAGTGAAATTTGCTTAACAATTTCTGTGATCAATGTTTTGTTACTAAGATTTTGATTTGTTATTAGGACACTGTTCGATCAATTATTTGGAGCCAGGGTATTCTCCAAGATCGACTTGCGGTGCGGTTACCACCAGCTGCGAGTCAAAGATTAAGATATCGAGATTCATGACTCGTTATGGACATTATGTGTTTCTAGTAATGTCTTTCGGTCTAACGAATGCATCATCTATTTTTATAGATTTAATGCAGCATGTACTCAAGTCATTTTTAGAAAAATTCGTCATAGTCTTTATCGATGATTTATTGACATATTCAAAGAACAAAGTGGAATACAAGAACACTTAAGGGCCGTATTAGAAGAATTGCGCTGCCATCAGCTTTATGCTAAGTACTCCAAGTGTGAGTTCTGACTTGATTCAATAGCCTTTTTGGATCATGTCATTGATGCCCAAGGCATTAGAGTTGATCAAATGACAGTCAGTGCTGTTTAAGATTGGTCACAGCCAAAGTCAGTGACCAACATTAGAAGCTTTTGAGGATTAGCCAGCTACTATAAAAAGTTTGTTAAAGGCTTTTCTCAGATAGCTTTTCCGTTAACAAAGCTGACACAAATGGTTGTACCTTTTATTTGGAGTCTCGAGTGTGAAGTAGCATTCTAAAACATCAAGAGATGCACTTTCTTTTGCCCCAATGCCTGTCTTGCCAAATGAGCGTCTAGACTATCAAGTCTACACAGATGTATCTGGAATAGGTTTGGGATGCATGTTGAGGCAAGAAGGTAAAGTAATAGCATACGCTTCTCGTCAGCTTAAGCAGCATGAAAAGAATTATCCGATGCATGATCTCGAACTTACTGCCATTGTCTTTGGTCTAAAATTTTGGCACCACTATCTCTATGACGTTCAGTGTTCAATCTTTACCGATCATCAGAGCTTAAAATATATTTTCACTCGGTGTGAACTTAACTGTTAGTAGCAAAGATGGTTAGAACTGATAAATGATTATGATCTGAATATTCATCGTGCTACCTTATGTGCCTTAACCACTAAAAGTCCTATAAAGAACTAATTTTGTAAATATGGAATCGAGCTGGTTATATGTGATATGCTAATGAGTTTGTGGCGGCCGCCCCTTAATCAACTAAGTTAGGAGGTGGTTGTTATTAGTACCATATATATTAAACCATAATTATATCAATGATACTAATCATAAGCTGTGCAAGATCTATCAAAAACATGTATATAGTATAACAGTACAGAAAATGAAAAGAAAACATCCAGACACAATTCACATTTGTTCATTCACATACAATACATTAAATGCAGAAGAATAAGAATAAGAATGACTTAATTATTACATTTGAATTCAATACAGATAAAGAAATATATGGTTTATTTCCTTATGACAACCGCACCTTACTTTAACCCTCTATTTAGTTTAATCTTCTGGCACTGAATCTGACCTATATTCCTGAGCTGCCATATGTACATATATAATAGAGCACAGCCAAAAAAAAAAATATAATTAGACTTTAATAAGCTTAAGTATGGATACAAGTTTGATTAATTTAAGATATCACATTTATACTTAAGCACGCAAGCATTTAGAAGGTGCAATAAGCAATAAGGGTATGGGAGGAAGTTATAAATAATGCATTTATAACTAAACAAAATGTGAGGTAAAAGAACATACCACACAACTCTTAAGCTGTAATAAGGTAAGGCATACATATATAAATAAAGCAAATAAAATACTGAAAGAAAATTTTATCCTAAATATGCTGATGATCATGAGAATTATGCTAATTTAAAAGTAAACAATTTGTCTGTGATATGTATAGTAAGCAGTAAAAAAATATAGTATCTTATAAGTAAGCAAGTAAAGTAAGCTGATTATAGTAAAATATAATAATAAATAGTAAACAGGTATGTAATGACTGTCATATCAGAAGAGGGCTAAACTAGCCTGCTAAACAAAAAAATGTATATTTCCTAACGTCATTTGAGCTAGGCCGGTAAATAACAAGGAAGAAATTGAACTGAAGTAGCAGTAATTACAAATGCAGTAATATTTTAGTTCTTTACTTTACTTCTGTGGACACATATAGAAGTAGCGAGGAGTCAAGCACATCTACAAGACTATTCCGATTCCAACTTAACACAACACTCTTCAATGAGTAATGTTAAGTAATCCTTATTTCTTCATATCCCTATCCAGTAAGGTAAAATATGCACAATCAACAAGTAACTGAACTATATGCAAATGTTATCCTAATTATTCTATATTTTTATTTCATGCAATAATGTTATCTTGTATGACATATTCAAGGTAATAGCACAAAATATAAGACATGCAAAAGCACAAGTAAATCAATAATAAGCAAGAAACTCTACAAACATAATGATATATGTTGATATATACTTTAATTTATTCTATCTACTCTGGGAGGATACAAACTTAGAATCTCTAATATCTAGCTATCAAGTATAATCCTAGATTTATTGGCCTTATGAAGTTAAAAAATTTGAACATAACATATTCTAATTCAAAATCAAGAAAGATCGCCTATAAAGGTTGAATGAAATAATCGATCGACCTAATATACACATTTCCATTTCTAGAACCAATCTTGATACGATTTATCAAGATTAGAAGTTAAGAGATTAAACTCCATCACGGGGTTTTAGTCCCTCAACTCAGGATTCTAAGAATTTAAAGTATAAGTTATTCAATGTTAAATGATATTAAGTTTTGAACTAAATGAGGTTCCATTGAGTTCAATTATACTCAATGAAATATCTAATCTCTAACTCTTATTAATTTAAGTATCATTGGAGAAATCAGTTGGCTCATTATATTCTATACGATTAACCTTATTTTCTTAAAAGTTATAATATTTTAAGGGGGAAAAGGTCACTTTAAGGGATAAGAGTCAAAATGGAATCTTCTATGCTATAACATGACTATTATCTAAGGAGTAAGTCAACTCCTCAAACATCCTAATTGAACATCTATCAATCTTAAAATAACTAAACAATGCTTGCTTAAATACAAGAGTAATTAACAAAATTACTCACTAACTCTAAGTTTTAAGTTCATGTTTGTATATTTAAGATTTCTAAATAAGGTGATAATACTACTTAGAAAAAATTCACTAAGTAGTAATTATTATCCTACATTAGCAAAGAGTTCCTATATCTTAATACCATAGTTTTCATATTACAATCAATATCTAATGATACTAAGATCTATGCAAGTGATGTGCGCACTATACATAGAGCTCAATGAAATTGCATAATTAAATAAATACATAATTCAGTAAAGTTATAAGTACTTAACGTACCTGGCACGAGTGACTTCGAGTTTCTACAGCACATGGCTTAGGAGCCTAAGCCTTCGACTTGCATGGAGTATGGACAAATTTCCAAAACAGAAAATGAAAGCAAATTGACAGATTAATTCAGGAAATTTAGTTGATTGAGTCATTATCTATCATAATGGAGCAGAAGATTAAGATAAACTAACCCTTAGGCTAAAAATGGTTTGAGAATTTTAGTCAATATTTTCATTATCTAAATCAGTTTAGCGAAAGAGATAGAAATTTAGAGATGTGTTGCTTTGCGCCTAATTTGGTTTAACTTAGCTCACTCTATAAATTTCTCAATCAATTTATGCTTACATTTTATCTTAATGAAGTTAAGAACTTATGGTTATACAACTTTTCCTAATAAAATATAACTTAATATGCTTTAACATAGTTAATAAGGTAAGCTAATTTATGACCATGTCAATTAGTTAATTAATGACATGCGAGGAGTTCATTAAGATATTTATATTAGGTATTATATAAAAATTTTTGGTATCTAAGAAATCCTAAATAACATTAACATAAGCCTAACCAATCTTACAAAATGCTTCAAGACGTGATTGAACTTAAATGACAGCCCTAATGCCTTCCAAACCAAGTGTTCGTCCTAAGATTACATAAGTCTCCAAAAATTTAAAAAGAATGATGTTAAGAATCTAAGTGTGGGAGTGAGAAATCTAGGGAATTTGAGAAAAGAATGGCAAGAAATTGGTGAACCAAATAGTATGTTAGGCTTTTATAAGACTTCATGATCATAATGAACTGAGATAGGGATGAAGAAAAATATCTCTCCCTTGAACTGAACAAGAAAAGAAAACAAAAATCAGTGATGAAAAAAAATATCTCTCAAAGTATAAAAACTGAAAAAAAATAGGATGATGAAAAGTATCTCATAAATTTTGAATTGTTCACTCTAATTTATAAGAAGGAAGATATATGACACAAATCTAATTCACTCATTCAGGTTTATCATATCTAAGTATTTCTAGAGAACTTCCCCCTAATTAAGAAGTAGCATCACAATTTAAAAATTGGAGACTAGAAAATAATTAAGGAGCTGAGCTTGAGTTTAGAATGTATTAGAAGCTGAATTTCTAGAAATCACACGGATTAAGCAAACAATGAATTGATAAAATACTTCACAGTGTAATCATAATTGAATTCAATTATTCTAATTTCAGAAAAATCATTTGGAGCTTACTCGAGGACGAGCAAGAAACTAAGTGTAAGGGTGTGATAACTTCAAGATTTATAGTAAAATAAAAGAAAAAAATGCAAGCATTTCATGTTAAGACTGTGTACTTTGATGGAGTTTTCTAATGTTTTCAGTCAAAAAGATAAGCTGAGCAAAATCTGGAAGAAAACTGAAATTCACGAAGAAAACCGCTGTAGCGCGCCTAAGCGGTCTGAATTCGAGAGCGCGTTGCTACCACGCGCCGCAGCGGCATTCATGGAACCCAGACTAAGCCAATAAAAATAAAATAGATTCGCTACCGCGCGCTACAGCTGGCCTGACTCAAGAGCTCGGTGCTATAGTGCGTCGCAGCAGAAAGAAAATGAAATGAAAATTTAATAGACCCGCTACTGCGCGCTGCAACAGGCCTGACTCGAGAGTTCGACATTATCGCGTGTTGCAACAGGAAGCATCAAAAGCGAAATTTAATAGATTCGCTACCGAGCATCGCAACGAGCTCAATTCGAAAGCTCAGCGCTACCGTGCGCTACAGTGAAATTTAACTTAGTATAATTCTAGATACATCTGCTACCGCGCGCTACAGCAGAATAAAATAGTCAAATAAATGAAATGAAATTTAATACAGTCGTTGTAGCATGCCCAAGCTCGCCACAGCACGCTGCAGCTGGCACAGCCCATAAGCTAGGCACTGCAGTGCGCCACAGCGCTACAGGAATTAAAAGCGACCCGTTACAGCGCGCCACAACACCGCCGTATTTTTTGCCAGGATCAAGCAATAAATTTAGCATAGGGAAGGATACAAAATGCAATTCATTTGCCTTCTCCAGCTATTTTAAACTCCAAAATCCTTTATTCCTTGCATTTTCAAGACAAAATAACTGAACAAATTTATGAGAAAGCATTCGTGGCAAGGATTTGAAGGGTTAACATGCTTTGATTCCAAAGGGCTGAAAGCTATTCTAAATAAGCTGGCAAGAAAGACTAAGAGGAAAATTAGAGCCTGCTGTGAGAAAGGAAAGGAGACCCTCACCAAGGAAGGAAAAGAGAACCATTCAAGGAAAGAAACATCTCAAGGATCTGGAAGAGAAAAAATAGGAGAGCAAGGAAACATTCAAAGAATGCCAAGGGACTATTCCTAGTAGTTTTCTCAAAACTCTTCTCTTGATATAAATTCAGCATAGGGAAGGACACAAAATGCAATTCTTTTGCCTTCTCCAGCCACTTTAAACTCCAAAATCCTTTATTCCTTGATTTTTAAGACAAAATAACTGAACAAATTTATGAGAAAGCATTCATGGCAAGGATTTGAAGGGTTAACATGCTTTGATTCCAAAGGGCTGAAAGCTATTCTAAATAAGCTGGCAAGAAAGACTAAGAGGAAAATTAGAGCCTGCTGTGAGAAAGGAAAGGAGACCCTCACCAAGGAAGGAAAAGAGAACTATTCAAAGAAAGAAACATCTCAAGGATCTAGAAGAGAAAAAATAGGAGAGCAAGGAAAGATCCAAAGAACGTTAAGGGACTATTCCTAGTATTCTTCTCAAAACTCTTCTCTTGATTTTCTTTCAGTAGAATCATGCAAAGGTTCATGTTCTTGTAGGTTATTTCTTATATTTCTTGTATAATGGAAGGCTAAATCCTCATTGGGGAGGGTTAGGTCTAAATCATATAATGAGTAAAAGGGACTTATTGTGTTTTTATAAATCTTCTTCAATAAATAAAAATCTATTTCATTTTGATTTAAATATATTACTTGTGTTTGCATACTGTGGATTGAATGCTTATCTTATTCTTCTAAATGGTTTATAACAAAAATAATATCGAACTTGACTAGTCATTTCTAGCTCAAGAGAATGCGCATAAAGGTCCTCACCGCGAACACATGTTCGTTGCATGAGGATTCTCGGTGTAAACATCTTGAGATTGAAATGATTGATCGATTCGTTAACTTTAATCTCGTTGAGCTCCATAGCTCACCAATTAGTGTAAAGCTAGGAATAAGTGTGTTAGTGCTTAGAGCCCAGTGAAATGCTCTTGAGCCTAATGGCACTATTCTTTGAGCTCAGTTGAGAGGTCGATGCATGTGAGCCAAGAGCCACCATTCAAGCTCCGTAGCTCAATAGATGTTTAAGGAGGAAGAGGGATCATTAAGTGCTTATGGATGATCATGACATAGTCCATGTAGCCCGATAATTCACCTTCTTAGCTAAACTGCGCATGTAGCATGTGATGCTAATTGTGTGGAAATCAAGCTTGTGTGATCGCTGAAATGATTGGTCGATTCGTTAACTTTAATCTCTTTGAGCTCCATAGCTCACCAATTGGCGTAAAGCTAGGAATAAGTGTGTTAGTGCTTAGAGCCCAGTGAAATGCTCTTGAGCCTAATGGCACTATTCTTTGAGCTCAATTGAGAGGTCGATGCATGTGGGCCAAGAGCCACCATTCAAGCTCCGTAGCTCAATAGACGTTAAAGGAGGAAGAGGGATTATTAAGTGCTTATGGATGATCGTGACATAGTCCATGTAGCCCGATAATTCACTTTCTTAGCTAAACTGTGCATGTAGCATGTGACGCTAATTGTGTGGAAATCAAGCTTGTGTGACCGCTGAATTAAAATAATTATTTTGAGAACTTAGACATAGGGAATCTTAATTAACTCAATTCGATCACATGAGGGTTTATGTGCCAAGATCGAACCCTTGTATGTTCATCTTGTGCACTAGACATGAAATAGTTGGAATTCGAGGACCAATTTAAGGAATGCTATATTTGCTTGATTAAAATTAGCATGAAACCAAATTCATTAAAAGTTGAATGAAGATGAGTACTTATACCAGTCACATAACAATTTGCATGATTGAAACCCAACTCTCCCTTCTTGTCAAATAGTATCTTCAATTTAAGATCTTAGTATTGTTAACTAGGAGCCACAAAACCCAAAAACATCATTATCTAAACATTATTAAAAGTATATAAACCTTATAACAAAACACACCATTCCTTGAGGACGATAAATCTCGAAACTTACCTTCTAATTAATACTTCAGACCACGTACACTTGCGTGTAAACGCAGATGTGTATTCACAGTTATCAAGTTTCTTGCGCCGATGCCTGGGAATGGTACTTGTTTTGTATTAAGGATAATCTATAAGTCAATAGTGATTTAGAATTATCTTTCTTTTGCATATAATTTTTATCTTTTTGTAATTATATTGTTGTTAATTGTAGCATTAGCTTGGTTAATTTAGTTGTTTTTCATTTTATTTGCTGAACTGCTGAACTACATTGCTATACTTGTTATATTTAGCTGAATTTTGAACTGCATGAATAGGAGAAATACATAGACATTTTGTTTTGATCCTAAAATTGAGCAGGCTAACTTAAGAGTTAGGAGAGAGCAAAACCTGTTAAATAGAAACCCATTTGCCAAGGGTAATTTAGAAGAAAACCTAATAGGAGAACAAATGGGTAAGGCCTTAAGAGACTATGCATTACACACAGTTAGAGGCATACCCTATGCAATAGTTAGACCAAACATAGAGGCCAATAATTTTGAAATAAAGCCCTCTATCTTGAGAATGGTGCAAAATAACTAATTTGGGGGATTAGCCACCAAAGATCCCAATTCACATATCTCAAACTTCTTGGAGATATGTGATACTTTTAGATTTAATGGCATTTCTGAAGATGATGTTAAACTTAGGCTATTCCTATTTTCATTAAGAGATAGAGCCAAAAATTGGCTTAGTTTGTTACCGGGCGATTTAATTCCTAGCCAAATACTTCCCACCTGCCAAAACGGCCCGGTTGCGAATTGAGATCACTAATTTTAGCCAATATTAGGGAGAGACACTATATGATAGTTGCAAAAGGCTTAAGGAGTGCCTGAGGAACTACCCACATCATGAGTTTCCTCAATGGATGCAGGTTCAAACCTTTTATAATGGTTTGAACACACCAATGATGACACTCATTGATGAAGAAGCCGGAGGGTTGCTTA
Source organism: Gastrodia elata (assembly GCA_016760335.1). Lineage (NCBI taxonomy): Eukaryota > Viridiplantae > Streptophyta > Magnoliopsida > Asparagales > Orchidaceae > Gastrodia > Gastrodia elata. Next base: position 7,292,027 of record CM028677.1, on the reverse strand, counting down.
GTAGTAAGACCCGGAAGAGACACTATATGATAGTTGCAAAAGGCTTAAGGAGTGCCTGAGGCACTACCCACATCATGAGTTTCCTCAATGGATGCAGGTTCAAACCTTTTATAATGGTTTGAACACACCAATGATGACACTCATTGATGAAGAAGCCGGAGGGTTGCTTAGTAGTAAGACCTGGAAGAGGCCTATGAACTTCTAGAAGAAATGGCTAACAATGCATACCAATGGCCTACTGAGAAGCTTAATCTAAATAAAAGGGAAGCAAACCAAATTAATGAAACAAATCAAATCTTAGCCCTGCATAATAAAATTAATGCCTTGAATAATAAGATAGAAAAATATGAATGTAAACAGTGTTTAAGAAATTTACTGTAAACTATGTGGGGAAAAACACTCAAGTGAAAACTATAACATAAATAACCCCTTTGCACCGTCCAACACTGAACAAGTAAATTTCTTAAGGAACAACCATTCAAGCCAAAATCATTTCATGAACAATCCCTACTCAAATACATATAATCCTGGATGGAGAAATCATCCGAATTACTCTTGGAGTAATAACAACAACAATGGAAACTTTAATAGGGGAAATTCTTCTAATAAGCAAGGGTACAATAATGGGCATAACTCTCAACCTCGACTATCAAACCTAGAAGAAGACTTAAATGCCTTTAAGGTGAAAACAATTCAATTCATGAGAAGGACTGAATTGACCATTGCCTGACACGATACCTCCATCCAAGGATAGAGGCATCCCTTAGAAACATTGAAGTTTAACTATGACAAATCTCCCAACAGCTGTCGACTTGGCAGCAAGGAGCCTTGCCTTGTTTAACGGAGGTGAATCCGAGAGAAATGGTGAGTGTTATTCATTTTGACGGGATTGAGGATGACCACCTTGATAACAAAAGTGAGATAAATAAAGCTGAATTGGGGGTTGAAAGAGAGATTAGAAATGTGAGGACCCCGGTAGACTCAACTTCCATTGTGTGATAAGGAGCGAAGTTCTTCTAGATCCCTTTTGTGATCTTGGAGCTTCGGTTAATGTCATGCCCTACCATATTTATGAGCATGTTAAAATAGGAGGGATGGAAACCATTTCAACGATTTTTGAGTTTGCGAAATTAGATTCATTGACCCCTCTAGGAGTTGTGAAAAATGTGCCCATTGGGTTAGGAAGTTTCGTTGTCCTGACTGATTTCATAATTTGTGAATGGGATAGATAGAATGAAAATTCCATTATCATCTTTAGGCATCCCTTCTTAGCCAGCACTAAGGCTATAATTAATGTGGTTAGGGGAGTGATGAGCATCAAGGTTCATGGAAGAGCTGAAGTGATAGATCTTAAACCCACTCTGTTTAAGCAGAAAGTTATGAAGTTAGAGTGGAGAAGGAGGGAGGGCTAGGAGAGAGGATGTGTGTGATGCAACTAATCTAGAGAATCTAGCCTTGGATGATAAGAAATCTGAAGGTAACATTAACACCTCATCTGGAGGGGAGGTTAAGGAGGATATTAAAAAGAAAAAAACTAGAAGGAGAAGAGGAAGAGGAAGGGAGTCTCTTTGCCAAATTCTGAAGTGGGGTTGGGGAATAAAGTAACTAATGAAGTCATGACTTTTAGCACAACTTCTGTTAGTGCTCACTGATGTGATTTAAAAATCTGGAAAAGAAAACCGCCACTTAATTTATTCCCTTAAAAATCTAACTTGTCGGTATGACGACACTAAACCAAGTGCTTTTTGGGAGGCAACTCAATAATTTTTGCTTACTTGAACTTAGAGTAGCTAGTTTAAAATAAAAAATAAAAAAATTAAATAAATAGCCTGATCACAAACCAACAATTCTGGAAGAATATTTAAATTATGTGGAAAAAAATTTCTTTGGCAGGCGCTATTGTGCGCCTAGGGAATTAAAAATTGAAATAAAGTACTAAAAAGCTATTTTTTTCCACCTCAACTAAAGCTGAATTCTGATCATATTGAAGGCATGAATTTAAAACTTCTTTGACCAACCATAATCATGCTTTTATTGAAAATCTTTGTGCTAAATCTTTCCAAAGTTTGGGAATAAAATTAGGATAGGGGGGAGGAAACATTCACTTGTTTGAGCCTTTGAAATCTTTCTACATTTATTTACTTCACTCTCAAAGCCTTCTCCCAAAGATTTATGTCTTCCCAAAAGAAAAGTGTAGTGAGCAAGAATGCAGCTGCCTCCACGTTTGAAGGTGCATTCAACAGGAAACAATTCTCTTCTATAAAGGCAGAACAAAGATTCAGCCAAGTGACATCGAGAAGGAAATTAATTCCGGAGGAAGGCTTCACACAACCCTGTCCTGTATTCTTTGAACAGATCATAGACCAGGGGTGGCAAAGGATGGTCTATTCGTAGACCAACTCTTACCCCTCCCTTGTTTAGGAAGTTTACGCCAATACCGTCAACACGGCGGGGAATAAAGTTTTGGTGAGAGGGAAATGGGTGATATTCGGGCTCGAATAGATCGAGCAATTTTATGAGCTAAGGGAGGTAGTGGACTATTTACAGACAAAAAATATACGTCTGCGTTTGCACGCAAGTGTACGTGGTCTAAAGTAATAAGTGGAAGTTTTAATTTCAGAATTTATCGTTCTCTGGGAACAGTGGTTCTGATATCAAGCTATATTTTCTTTCAATAATGTTTAGATGTTAAGATACGATTTGATTAAAAAGAGACAGTTGAGTTTTCATTGTAATAGTTGCAAGGGGTTGGTGATATAACTTCATTGTTAAATGTATACTTTAAATCTTCATGCTTAATTCAATCAAGTGAACACTATTGGAATCGGAGTTACCCTCCAATTATAATAGGTTCAAGTTTAGTGCACAAAGAGAACTCCCATTAGGATTCTTCCTTAGCACATAAACTTTTATGAGATTATGATTTGTTATTTAGACTCGATTCCCTATGTCTAGGTTACCAAATGATATCTTTTGTTCCTATTGATCTCACAAACAAGAATTTCATTAATCATGCATCATGCACTTCACACGCGGTTTAGCTAGATAGAAGGATGAATTGGGTCAATGGACTATGTCACATCATTCATAGAGTTTTACAATGTCCTCTCATCCCTTCTACTTTGTTGAGCAGCAGAGCAAGGTTAATGGAGAACCTAGTTCACATCAATCAAATCTCTTAGTAGAGCCTTTAAGGAAAGGTACAAGTGAGCTTGAGAATTTATCACATAATTGTCAGCTCTACTTGCACTGTCGTCCTTGCTCTTACCCAATTGATGAGCTCGGAATATAAGTTCTTTTAAATAAATTAATAATTCATTTAGGTTTCTTTTTAGAAAAATAATTTGGACTTTATTCCATACAAGCATTCATTCCATCATTAACAATAACAACATATTTTCATTCATTCAAACAAATTCATTATAACACCACCATACCCCTTACAATTTTATACTATTACATCTCAACTCTCTCCAAATGAGTTTTAGCCTTCTATTACTAAATAAGCACTAGCACACATACAAAGGAAAGTGAACCTTAACATCAGTTCACAGTAGAAAGAAATCAGAGAAGGTTAGAAAGAAATACTAGAAATCACCCGGAGGTTTTCTAAGTTTCTCTTGGATTCCTCCAGCACTTCCTCTTGATTTGCTCCACCCTTTTTTCCTTGCTGTCTCCTCCTTACTGTTCTTAGTAAACCTTCTTCCCTTTGGAGAGTTCTCCTTTCTCCTCCTCCTGCAACTTTTCTTTATGAGCACTTGAATGTCAAAAATTGGAACCCTCTCATGGTCTGAGATTGGCTCTTAAATAGGGAAACTCTTAGCCCCAAGGCATTAATTATGTGACTCTTCACATTCCTTGGATTTATTTCAAACTCTTTAAATATTTATTCTGTTGTTCCATTAGAATTCAGCAAAACTAATGTGCACTTTCATTTTTAAGAGGCTGGGGAAGGCCAAAGGTTGCATTTTGTGGCCTTCTATATGTTGCATTTATAGTTATTTTGGAGAATTCTGGCACGACCGCTGTGGCGCGCTATAGTAGCCGCGTTCCAAATACTATTCTGTTATGGTGCGATGTAGTAGCTACGTTCCAAACACTGTTCCTGCAGAATAAGTCAGTAATTTACCTTAGGTCACCGCTGTGCCCGCTGCGACAGTTTCATTTTTGAAAAGGCAGAATATCAACTATTTCATTAAATCATATAAAGTTTGCATAAATAATCAAAAATACCGTCACGGCGCGTTGTGGCGCGCGCGACAGTTGAATGTTCGAAACCGTGGAACAGTGACTATTCAATTAGTTTACATAAAGTTTGCATAAATAATCAGAACTGTCGTCGCAGCGTGCTGTGACGCGCTGCGGTGGTTGAATGTTTGAAACTGCAGAATAGTCACTGTTCAAATAGTTCATATAAAATTCTAATAGATTAATTAAATATATCGCTGGGGCGCGCTGGGGCTCGCCTGGAGTGCACTACAATAGTTTATTTTACGAGAAAGCGGATTAGCACTGTTCAATTATTCTGCATAAGGTGTTAATTATTCCCCCGTAAAATGATGCTGCTGCGAGCTACAGTGCGCTGCGGCGCGCTGTAGCGGTGTTCCTTCCAGGTCCTCAGGTATACTTCCAAGTGAAGGAATTTGAAGGGCCGCCACGGCGCGCTGCGGCGATTTTCACCCAGAATTCTGTGAATCAGCTCATACTTCCTGTTTTCTTCATTTTACATGCAAACACATGAATTATATCCAAAGTTCTTTATTTCATATGGTGTTTAGGAATGTTTTGATACTATATTTTGCTAGAAGTTCTGTATATGTCACACCCCCACACTTAAATTCTTGCTCGTCCTTGAGTAAGCTTTAAAAATTGATTTTCTGAAATTCTTAGTTAAGGGATTCAATGTTGCATGTCAATGTGTAATGAATTCAACTGCAAGTAATGCTCTAAGTTAAGATAACTTCAAACTTTTCAATTTTCACTACCCCCCTTCATCAAATTTTAATTTCTACCTTTAATTTAGTTTCACATCAAATGTTATACTTAACGTTTTTATTATAGGGGAGGTGATGAAAATTTTCAAACTTTAGTTGTGCAATTGGTGAGTGACTTGAGTATTATGCTATGTGTGCCCCTTCTTATGAATCACAAGGAATATTTTAAATTTTTAGGAGAGATATTTTTTTTCATTTTAAATATTTATTTTTTTTAGCTTGGAAGAAATATTTTTCATCATTCATATATTTTTGTTTCTTTTGGAATTTCAGCTTTAAGGGAGAGATATTTTTCTTCATCCCTTAATTTAGTTCCTTGTGGTCATTAAATCCTATAGGAGCCTAGCACCTCAATTTCTCACTCACCTCTTGCCACTTTTGTTCAATTCTTAGATTTTCTCTCCCCCCACACTCAAACTTCAATACATGTCATTTCAATTGATGGAAACCAAACATTAGTAGAACTTTAAACTGACTTAGGGGGGTGTAGGATTGAAGTTTGATTCTCTTCTTAATTGCAAGCATACTAGAATCTTAATTTCCACACAATTGATTTTAAAATTGAATCCAAAAATTGATTTTATTCAGAAAATTAACTCTTAGATACAATTATAGCAAATGATGAGGGTACACTAGATACAAAATTCATTTTATTGAATTAAAAACAAAATAGCATAACAAAGACAATAACAAAAACAAAAAATTGAAAAACAAAAGAACACAACCTTATTGCTCATTATTTTCATCTTCCTATTCCACCTCTTGATAAGTATAATCCACTAGCCATTCATTGTCCGGGAATGGTTCTCCTACAGGAGGGCGCGGTAGCCTGGACCCGTCCAGTTCTCTACGCAAGCTCCACTCTCGGAACATTGTTCCGAGAGTGTCGTGGAATTCCATTTGGAATTCCTGCTGCCTGGCAACTTCTCCCTTTAGGAAGGGCATATCACGTGCTAGGGAGACTCCCAAGTCCCATTGATGCGCGTACATCCGCATCATCATTCTGTTCGCAGTGGTCCGACCAGTGGAAGTTGAAGCTTCACCTTCTTCTCCCCTCCTCTTCTTAGCGCACAACCCCTCTTAGGTGCGGGCGCTCAGGTCTGTCAGTTCAAGAGGGGCATGTGGTGGAATTGCAATGTTGAAAGAGTGGATCTTCACTCCTTGATTCTCGCAGATGCCTGAAATGAGTGACCCAAAACCAAGAGCAACGCAAGGCCCGGTCAGAGCATTCCAGAGATGCTCCCTTATAATGTTGGAGATATGAGTATCTCCATCTCTTTGCAATGCACATAGAAGCAGCACCCGTGATTGGGTCACCTCGCTTAGATGCACGGAGGGCATGACAAAGCTGGAGACGAACACATGCCAAGCATTGCTCGACTCCGTTAGGAGTGCTCGAGGAATGTTTGCTAGGTTTCCTCTCCGTCCCGCATCGAGGAGGATGATTTCACTTGGAATTACTGCTCGGTCATATTGAGAGCTCAACAGTTGGATGTAGGAGTAATCCTACACCTCACTTAAGATATAGAATCTTTCTATGTCCCTGCTCCCAAACCCCACAATCCTCCCCCTCACAAAAATTTTATGCCCAACCGCATTGATTGCATTGGCATAAACCTCCTGCACAATGGAGAGGTAGGTTGGGCCTGTGGGACTTACCAAGTGCTCCCATCCTCTGTTCAAGACTTGATCAGGGTTCACAGGATATGGGAGCTCAAATCCCCTTTCTGGGATCAATTTCTCTTGATTATTACTTATTTGAAGCGTTGTTCAGCTTCAATCGAAGCAAATCTTTTCTTATTGAAACCCCTCCGGCTGTGGGGGCAGAAGTTCCCTTGCTCGCTGTGGTTTTCTTTTCCGAAGACATTTCTCTTTAAATGCTTTGAATGAAGAAGTTGAGAGAAATGAAGGATTGCATCAATTTGGAAGATTTGAGAGATGAGATGCTTGAGTTCTCAAGGAGGTGCAGCCTCATACTCCCTTCTACAGCTTTTTATAGCAAAGGGAAGAGAGAATCTTAGAGTTTGGATTAATCACACTTATTACATTTTAATTTATGGTCAACTTGTCTAAAATAAGGCCATAAGTGTGGTGAACTTTTTGGTCAAAATATGGAAAAATATAGTTTTTGCAGCACCTAAAATTCATATTTAAGGTCCCAAGGCGCGCTGTGGTGTCTTTGACTGCCTTGGGAATCCAAGGCAATTAATTTTGGCCGCAGCTAGGTACATTTCGCAGCAGCGCACTGCGGCGCGCCACGGCGCGCTGTGGCATCCTGGTCATTTTGTGCTGTAAATGGTCCGCCATAGCACGCGATAGCGACAATTTCTGCTATAGCGTGCTCTGGCTGATAAATTTGTTGTAGCGTGCTGTGGCGGATAAATCCGCTGTAGCGCGCTGTGGCAGAAAATTTCGCTGTGGCGCGCTGCGGCGGCTTCTGAGCAGATATTTTTTCAGAATTTAAAATTAGTCTATAATCTTTTTCCACTTTTAAGGTTTTTTGGTTGTTTATTAATCTAAATAACTCCTAAGTGCTAAATCTAACAAAACAGAAAATTCGGTTGCCTCCCAAGAAGCGCTTGGTTTAATGTCGTTAGCTCAACACATTTAGGATCAAGATGGATTCCAAATTTTAGTTGGTTTCTTTACCCATGTTTCAAATTGAATTGGGTGAGCACTAACCGATGTTGGGCTGAAACTCATTGATTCATCATTGGGCTCCTTTCCTATCCCATTTTCTATATTAGCAAGGGGAGCTCGCTCTTTCTTCTTCTTACCTCGCCTAGTTTTGTTTTTCTTCTTTTCTCCCCTTATGTCACTTCCTCTAGATGAAGTTTCACAGTGACCAGAAGCTTTATTAGTGCTCACAATCTCTCCCTTACTCTCCAGTTCCATATTAGCTTTCTCCCATTTGGTCCTTGTAATTTTTTTCTTAAATAAAGTAGGCATTAAATCTATAACTTCTTCTAGTCCATTAACTCTCACAGTCATTAGCCCCCTTTCCACATCAATAATAGCTCGAGAGCTGGCAAAGAATGGTCTCCCAAAAATTATAGTGGAGTTTTCACTCCATTTGTCCCATTCACACACCAAGAATTCAGCAGGGATCATAAAACTCCATATTCTACGGGGACATCCTTCACAATTCCTATGGGGGCTTAAGACTCTAAATTTGCAAATTCTAAAATAATTAATGTCTCCTCTATCTCCCTTACTCTTAATTTAGTGTATACGTGCCATGGCATAACATTGACCGAAGCCCCTAAATCACACAAAGGATCTAAAAGGACTTCGCCCTTAATTACACATGGATATTCATTCTACCGGGGTCCCCTTTCTTAGCTGCAATTCTATCTTTGCCAATTTTTAGATAAGAATTTTTTCTTATTTTTTTCTCTTCATTATCATTTGTGGAATCAAGATCAATGCAATTCATTTTTTCAGTGTCTACATAAATTACACTCACTGTTTCTCTAGGATTCGACTCAATTGAGCTAGGGAACATACCTTACTGTCTAGTAGACAACTGGTTGGTAATTTGTCCCAATTGGACTTCAATATTCCTTATAGATACCTCAATCCCTTGAAGTGAGGTTTCAAGAAGGTTCATGGTCATTTTAGTTCATTTCATGAATTGCGTAATTTCAGTTTTAAATGCCCAAAAGGATTCTTCTAATCCGGTTTCTTATTTATTGTTTTGATTGTGCTTATAAGAATTGTTGGCATTTTGAATCGGTCTATTTTGTGGTTAGGAGTTTAAGTTTTCTTGTGCATTTCCGTCACTCCAAGAGAAGTTTGGATGGTTTCTCCATCCAGGGTTGTATGTGTTGGAGTAAGGGTTATTATAGGGATTATTATTTATATTGTTGTTTCTAATAAAGTTAACTTATTCGGTTTGTGAAGGGGCAAAAGGATTGTTTAGATTACAGTACTCACTATTATGATTCCATCCACATAACTCACAGCCAACTTCATGAACAACACTTACATTTAAACTTTTAATTTTGTTGGTTAAAAATTCTACTTCCCTTTGTAGGGAGGCCAATTAGTTTTATTCGTTTAAGTTATTCACCTCTTTTTTGTTGGAGATCAGCCGCTCAGTCGGCTATTGATATGCATTGTTTGCCACTTCCTCAAGGAGATCAAAAGCCCCCTCAAGGGTTTTGCATCTTAAAGACCCTCCTACGGCAGCATCAATAAGGGTCCTTATGGGTGCATTTAATCCATTATAAAAAATTTGCACCTGCATCCACAAAGGGAACCCATGATACAGGCAATGCCTTAAGCAGTCTTTAAAATGCTCTCAACCATCATACAAATTCTCTCATTGTTGCTGAGAAAAGTTTGAGATCTCATTTCTCAGTCTGGCATTCTTGGCAAGTGGAAAGTACTTGGCTAGGAACTTTCTTGCCAAGTCGTCCCAAGTCCTGATAGACTCATCGGGTAGAGAGCTGAGCCAAACTTTAGCTCGATCTCTCAATGAAAATGGGAACAATCACAATCTTAAAGCATCATCGGATACACCGTTAAATAGAAAGGTGTCACATATTTCCAGAAAGTTTGAAATATGCGCATTTGGGTCTTCTGATGCTAGCCCACTAAATCGATTATTCTGAATCATATTCAATGTGGATGGTTTGATTTTAAAATTATTGACCTAAATAGGAGGTCTAACAATGGCATTGGGAACTCCTTCTACAGTCGGAAGTGCGTATTCTCAAAGGAGTCTACTCCTAGCATTTACCATTGGTTCTACTGGGTTTACTTCTAGATCTTCTATTTGTGCATTTTGTTGATTAAGAGTTATTTATTTTCTCCTAGTTCTTAGATATGTTCTATCAATTTCAGGATTGTAAAATAATTCAGCAAAGTTTCTCCTACTCATACAGTTAAAGATTCACTAGCTAGAGAAAGTTACAACAATCAATTTCAGCAATGTAAATTCACACACAAATGGCTAGCAGATAAAAATTTTAGATTTTTCTTAGTAGCAAGTCAATACAAAAAAAAAATAATCACAAATATAATTATAGTTATGTAAGATTATATGGACAATTTATTAGATCTAAATCACTAGTTAGTAGAAAATTATACTTAATACAAAATAAAACTGTTCCCCGACAATGGCGCCAAAAACTTGATAGACGGAAAATACACGTCTGCGTTTGCACGTAAGTGCACGTGGTCTGAAGTAATAAGTGGAAGTTTTAATTCTAGGATTTATCTTGCTCTGGGAACGGTGGTTCTGATACCAAGTTATATTTTCTTTCAATAGTATTTAGATATTGATTTTTGGATTGACTTTTTGGTTCCTAAATTAACAATACAAACTACCTTAAGTTAAGATATGATTTGATTAAAAGGAGAGAGTTGAGTTTTTATTGTAATAGTTGCAAGGGGTTGGTGATATAACTTCATTATTGAATGTATACTTTAAATTTTCATGCTTAATTTAATCAAGTGAATACTATTAGAATCAGAGTTACCCACCAATTACAATAAGTTCAAGTTTAGTGCACAAAGAGAACTCCCATTGGGGTTCTTCCTTGGTTACCGAATGCTATCTTTTGTTCATATTGATCTCACAACAAGATTTCCATTAACCATGCATTATACGCTTCACACGTAGTTTAGCTAGATGGGAGGATGCGTTGGGTCAATGGATTATGTCACATCATCCATAGAGTATTCTAATATCCTCTCATCCCTTCTATTTTGCTGAGCAGCAGAGCAAGATTAATGAAGAACTTGATTTACAAGCATCAAATATTTTGGTAGAGCTTTTAAGGAAAGGTGCAAGTGAACTAGAGAATTTGTCACATAATTCTCAGCTCTACTTGTACTGCCTTTCTTGCTCTTACCCAATTGATGAGCTCAGAACACAAGTTCTTTTAAATAAATTAATGATTCATTTAAGGTTCTTTTTAGTTGGACTTTATTCCATTCAAGCATTCATTCTAATATTAATAATAAATAATAAGAATATATTTTCATTCATTCAAATAAATTCATTACAACACCACCATACCCCTTACAATTTCATACAATTACATCTCAACCCTCTCTAAAGTGGTTTTAGCCTTCCATTACTAAATAAGCACAAGCACACCTATAAAGGAAAGTGAATATTGACATCAGTTCACAATAGAAAGAAATCAGTGAAGGTTAGAAAGATATACTAGGAATCACCTGGAGGTTTTTTGGGGTTCTCTTGGATTCCTCCTGCACTTCCTCTTGATTTGCTCCGCCATTTTCCCCTTTATGTCTCATTCTCCTTACTGTTCTTGGTTAAACCTTCTTCCCTTTGGAGTTCTCATTTCTCCTCCTCCAGCAGCTTTTATTTATGGGCACTTGAATGTCAAAAATTGGAACCCTCTCAAGGTCTGAGATTGGCCCTTAAATAGGGGAACTCTTAGCCCCAAGGCATTAATTATATGAATCTTCACCTTCCTAGGATTTATTTCAAACCCTTTAAATGTTTATTCTGTTGTTCCATTGGAATTCAGTAAAATTAATGTGCACTTTAGTTTTCAAGAGACTGGGGAAGCCAATGGTTGCATTTTGTGGCCTTCCCTATACTGCATTTATAGTTGTTTTGGAGAATTCTGGCACGGCCACTGTGGCGCGTTGAAGTAGCTGCATTCCAAACACTGTTCCTGCTGAATAAGTCAGTTTTTACCTTAGGTCACCACTGTGCCCGCAATGGCGCGCTGTGGTGCGCTACGACAGTTTCATTTTCGAAAAGGCGGAATAGCAACTGTTTCATTAAATCATATAAAGTCTGCAAAAATAATCAGAAATGCTACCTCGGCGCGCTGAGGCGCGTGCGGCGGTTGAATGTTGAAAACCGCGGAACAGTGACTGTTCAATTAGTTTACATAAAGTTCGCATAAATAATCAGAAATGTCGCCGCGATGCGCTGAGGTGCGCGGCGGCGGTTGAATGTTCGAAACCACGGAATAGTCACTATTCAAATAGTTCATATAAAGTACTGAATGGTTAATTAAATATGTTACCGAGGTACACTGGCGCATCGCGGCGAGCTGCAGCGATTTTTGTTCCAAGTCAGTTTAAAGGCATAGCGCGCTGTGGCGCGCCCTGAGAGCACTGCAACAGTTTATTTTACGAGAAAGCGTATTAGCACTGTTCAATTATTTCGCATAAAGTTTTATTTATTCCCCCGGGAAATGACGTTGCGGCGCGTTGTAGCGGTGTTCCTTCTAGGTCATCAGGTATATTTCCAAGTGAGGGAATTTGATGGGCTGCCAGTGAATTAGCTCATACTTCCTGTTTTCTTCTTTTTACCTACATATACATGAATACTATCCAAACTACTTTGTTTCATATGATGTTTAGGAATGTTTTGATACTAGATTTTGCTATAAATTTCATATATGTCAACTGTTCCTACCAGGCCCCCATTGGATCTAAGTATGACCCGACAGAAGTTGCAAGTGTCCTCACTCACGACGATGCGAGCTGGAGAGGGAACCTAGCCAACATTCCTCGAGCTCTTCATATGAACTCGAGCAATGCGTGGCATGCTCTCATCTCCAGCATTATCATATTATCTGGGCATCTAAGCGAGGTGACTCGATCATGAGCGCATCTCATGTTCGCAATTCAACAACCTGGAGAAATCCATATCTCCAAGATCATTCTTAAGCAGCTCTGGAACGCCCTGACCGGGTCGTGCACTGCGCTTGCTGATGTATCCGAATATTATAGCAAAAAATTTAGTACTTTTACATTCAAATCATCACATATATCCATATACTTTGATTAGAAATTATACTTTTGTAAGTAAAATGAAGAAAACAGGAAGTATGAACTGATTCACTGAATTTTGGGTGAAAATCACCATAGCGCACCGTGGAGCACCACTGCGCTCCATGGCGACCCATCAAATTCCCTCACCTAGAAGTATACCTAAGGACCTGGAAGGAAAACTGCTACAACGCGCCGTAGCACGCTGTAGCGCACCGCAGCGCCATTTCATTGGGGAATAATTAAAACATTATGTGGAATAATTGAACAGTACTAATCCACTTTCTCGTAAAATAAACTGCTGCAGCGCGCTCCAGGCGTGCCACAGCGTGCTCCAGGCATGCTACAGTGCGCTATGCTCCATAAGGATTTACATTGACCTGGAACAAAAACTACTGCAGCTCTCCATGGTGTGCCACAACATGCCACAATGATATATTTAATTAATCATTAAGAACTTTATATGAACTATTTGAACAGTCACTATTCCGCTGTTTCGAACATTCAAAAACCGTCGCGCGCCGCAGCGCGCCGCGGTGGCATTTTTGATTATTCATACAAACTATATATGATTTAATGAAACAATTAATATTCCGCCTTTTCGAAGATTCAACCACCGTAGTGCACCACAATGCGCTGATGGGTGGCGACAGCAAGGAAACCGTCAAAATATACATCGGAACATTATTGAAAATCGGCTGCTGCAGCGCGCCACGGCGGAACAGTGTTTGGATCAAGGTTGCTACGGTGCGCCGCGGCGCGCTGATGAGCGCCACAACGCACTGATACGCGTTGCCGCGGTCGTGCTAGAATTCTCTAGAACAACTATAAATGCAGCATAGGGAAGGGCACAAAATGCAACCTTGGTCTTCCCTAGCTCTTGAAAACTGAAGTGCACATTAATCCTGTTGAATTCTAATGGAAGAATAGAATAAATATTTAAGGGTTTGAAATAAATCCAAGGAAGTTGAAGAGTCACATGATTAATGCCTTGGGGCTGAGAGCCTCCCTATTTAAGGGCCAATCTCAGTCTTTGAGAGGGTTCCAATTTTTGATACTCAAGTGCCCTTAAGGAAAAGCTGTAGGAGGTGGAGAAAGGAGAACTCTCCAAGGGGAAGAAGGTTTACCAAGAATAATAAGGAGAAGGAGACAATAAGGGGAAAAGGGCGTAGCAATCAAGAGGAAGTGCAGGATGAATCCAAGAGAACCCCAGAAAACATCTAGGTGATTCATAGTATTTCTTTCTAACATTCTCTGATTTCTTTCAGCTGTGAACTGATGTCAAGGTTCACTTTCCTTTGTATGTATGCTTGTGCTTATTTAGTAATGGAAGGCTAAAATTCCTTTGGAGAGGGTTGAGATATAATTGTATGAAATTAAAAAGGTATGATGGTGGTGCAATGAATTTGTTTGAATGAATGAAAAGATGTTTTTATTGTTTATTATTAATACTTGAATGAATGCTTGGATGGAATAAAGTCCAAATTATTTTTCTAATAAGAAACTTAAATGAATCATTAATTTATTAAAAGAACTTGTGTTCCAAGCTCATCAATTGAGTAAGAACAAGGAAGGCAGTATAAATAGAGCTAAGAATTATGTGACAAATTTTTAAGCTCACTTGCACATTTTCTTAAAGGCTCTACCAAGAGATTTGATTCTTGTGAACTAAGTTCTCCATTAACTTTACTCTGCTGCTCAGCAAAGTAGAAGGGATGAGAGGATATTGGAAAACTCTATGGATGATGTGATATAGTCCATTGACCCAACGCATCTTCCCATCCAGCTAAACAGCACGTGAAGTGCATGATGCATGGTTAATGGAAATCTTGTTTGTGAGATCAATAGGAACATAAGATATCATTTGGTAACCTAGATATAGGGAATCGAGTCTAAATAACAAATCATGATCTCATGAAAGTTTATGTGTTAAGGAAGAACCTCAATGGGAGTTCTCTTTGTGCACTAAACTTGAACCTATTATAATTGGAGGATAATTCTGATTCTAATAGTGTTCACTTGATTGACTTGAAGATTTAAAGTATACATTTAACAATGAAGTTATATCACTAACCCCTTGCAAATATTAGAATAAAAACTCAACTCTCTCCTTTTAATCAAATCGTATCTTAACTTAGTGTAATTTGTATTGCTAAATTAAGGACCAAAAATCAATCCAAAAGTCAACATTTAAACATTATTGAAAGAAAATATAACTTGGTATCAGAACCACCATTCCCAGAGGACGATAAATCCCGAAATTAAAACTTCCACTTATTATTTCAGACCATGTACACTTGCATGCAAACGCAGATGTGTATTTTTCTTCTGTCAATTTTTTGGCGTCGTTGTCGGGGAACGATTATATTTTGTATTAAGTATATTTTTTAGTAACTAGTGATTTAGATCAAATTAATTTATGCATATATTCTTACATAGCTGTAATTATATCAATGATTATTTTTATAATAAAACTAGATCATTTTAGTTTTTTTTTTGTATTACTTGCTGATGAGAAAAATCTGAAATTTTTATCAGCTATCCATTTGTGTGTGAATTAACATTGCTGAAATTGATTGATGTGACTTGCTCTAGCTAATGAATCGTTAACTGTATGAGTATGAGAAACCTTGTTGAATTCTTTTACAATCCTGAAATTGATAGAACTTATCTAAGAGCTAGGAGAGAACAAGTAATTCTTCATCAACAAAATGCATAACTGGAAGATCTAGAAGTAAACCCAGTAGAACCAATGATAAACACTAGGAGGAGACTCCTTAGAGAATATGCACTTCCCACTGTAGAAGGAGTTCCCAATGCCATTGTTAGACCTCCTATTCAGGCTAATAATTTTGAAATCAAACCATCCACATTGTATATGATTCAGAATAATCAATTTAGTGGGCTAGCATCGGATGACCCTAATGCGTATATTTCAAACTTTTTGGAAATATGTGACACATTTCGATTTAAATGTGTATTTGATGATGCTTTAAGATTGAGATTATTCCTATTTTCACTGAGAGATAGAGCTAAAGTTTGGCTCATCTCTCTACCGGCGAGTCTATCAGGACATGGGACAACTTGGCAAGGAAATTCATAGCCAAGTATTTCCCACCTGCCAAGACTGTCAGGCTGAGAAATGAGATCTCAAACTTTTCTCATCAACAAGGATAGAATTTGTATGACGGCTGGGAGCATTTTAAGGAATGTTTAAAGCATTGTCCGCATCATGGTTTTCCTTTGTGGGTGCAGGTGCAAATTTTTTTATAATGGATTAAATGCACCCATAAGGACCCTTATTGATGCAACCGCAGGAGGGTCTTTAAGTAGCAAAGCTTTTGATCTCCCTGAGAAAATGGCAAACAATACATATCAATGACCAATTGAGTGGCTGAACTCCAACAAGAAAGAGGTGAATAACTTAAATGAGTTAAACCAATTGGGCTCCTTACAAAGAGAAGTAGAATTATTAACCAACAAAATTGAAAGTTTAAATGTAAGTGTTGTTCATGAAGTTAACTGTGAGTTGTGTGGAGGGAATCATAATAGCGAGTACTGTAATCTAAGCAATTCTTTTGCCCCTTCACAAACCGAACAAGTTAACTTCATGAGAAACAACAATATAAATAATAATCCCCATAACAACCCTTACTCCAACACATATAATCCAGGATGGAGAAACCATCCAAACTTCTCTTGAAGTGAGGGAAATGCACAAGGAAATTTTAACTCCCAACCACAAAATAGACAGATTCAAAATGCCAATAATTCTTATAAGCACAATCAAAACAATAAATAAGAAATCGGATTAGAAGAATCCTTTTGGGCATTTAAAACTGAAACAATGTAATTCATGAAACAAACTAAATGACCATGAACCATCATGAAACCTCAATTCAATGAATTGAGGTATCTCTAAGGAATATCGAAGTCCAATTAGGATAGATTTTTAACCAGCTGTCTACGAGACAGCAAGGTATGCTCCCTAGCTCACCTGAGTTGAATCATAGAGAAACGGTGAGTGTAATTAATATAGACACTGAAAAAATGAATTGCATTGATCTTGATTCCATAAATGATAATGAAGAGAAAAAAATAAGAAAACTTTCTTATCTAAAAATTGGCAAATATAGAACTGTAGCTAAGAAGGGGGACCCCCGGTAGAATGAATATCCCATGTGTGATTGAGGGCAAAGTCCTTTTAGATCCCTTGTGTGATCTAGGGGCTTCGGTCAACGTTATGCCATGGCATGTATACGCTAAATTAGGAGTAAGGGGGATGGAAGAGACACCAATTATTTTAAAATTTGCAAATTTAGCATCTCAAACCCCCATAGGAATTGTGAAGGATGTCCTCGTAAGAATAAGGAGTTTTGTGATCCTTACTAATTTCGTGGTGTGTGTATGGGATAGATGGAGTGAAAACTCCACTGTAATTTTTGGGAGATCATTCTTTGCTAGCTCTCGAGCTATTATTCATGTGGAACGGGGGCTAATGACTGTGAGAGTTAATGGACTAGAAGAAGTTATAGATTTAATGCCTACTTTATTTAAGAAAAAAATTACAAGGGCCAAATGGGAGAAAGCTAATATGGAACTGGAGAGTAAGGGAGAGATTCTGAGCACTGATGAAGCTTCTGGTCACTGTGAAACATCATCTGGAGGAAGTGACACAAGGGGAGAAATGAAGAAAAAGAAAACTAGGCGAGGTAAGAAGAAGAAAGAGCGAGCTCCCCTTGCTAATATAGAAAATGGGATATGAAAGGAGCCCAATGATGAATCAATGAGTTTGAGCCTAATGTCCATTGGTGCTCACCCAATTCAATCTAAAACATGGGTAAAGAAACCGACTAAAAATTTGAATCCATCTTGATCCTAAACGTGTCGAGCTAACGAAATTAAACTAAGTGCTTCTTGGAAGGCAACCCAATTTTCTGTTTTGTTTGAATTAGCACTTATGGGTAGTTCTAAATTAATAAACAACCAAAAACCTTAAATATGGAAAAAGATTATGAACTAATTTTAAATTATGGGAAAATATTTGCTCACAAACCGCCGCAAAGCGCCATAGCGGATTTTTTCGTCTCAGCGCACTACCGCATATTTATCCACCGCAGCGCGCTACATCAGATTTATTCGCCACAACGGGTTCCACTATAGAGCGCTATAGCGGATGAATCACAGCACAAAATGTCCAGGGCGCCACAGCGTGCTGCAGCGAAATGTGCCCAACTGCAGTCGAAATTTACTGCCTTGGATTCCCAAGCAGTCAAAGATGCTATAGCACGTATTGGGACTTTAAATCTAAATTTTAGGTGCTGCAAAAGCTGTGTTTTTTCCTCTTTTTGACCAAAAAGTTGGAGGTCTTTGCCAATGCAATCAATGCGTGTGGGCATAAAATTTTTGTGAGGGGGAGGAATGTAGAGTTTGGGAGCAGGCAGATTGAAATATTTTATTTGTTAAGAGAGGTACATGACTGCTCCTACCTCAAACTGTTAAGTTCCCAATATGACCCAGTAGAAATTGCAAACGAGATTATCCGCACTGATGCGGGATTGAGAGAAAACCTGGCAAAAAATTCCTTGAGCACTCTTAATGGAGTCGAGCAATGCTTAGCATGTGTTCGTCTTCAGCTTTGTCATGCCCTCCGGGCATCTAAGGGAGGTGACCCGGTCACGGGCACTGATCCTATGTGCATTGCAAAGAGATGGAGATATTAATATCTCCATGATTATAAGGGAGCAGCTCTAGAATGCCCTGACCGGGCCTTGCGCCGCTGTTGCTTTTGGGTCACTCATTTCAGGTATCTGTGAGAATCCAGAAGTGAAGATCCACTCTTCCGATGTTGTGATTCCACCTCGTGCCCCTCTTGAACTGACAAACCTGAGCACCCGTGCCCAAGAAGGGGTGCGCGTTAAGAAGAGGAGGAGAGAAGAAGGAGAAGCTTCAACTTTTGCTGGCCGGACCACTGCAGATAGATTGATGATGCGGATGTACACGCATCAACGGGACTTGGAAGTCTCCCTAGCACGTGACATACGCTTCCTCAAGGGAGAAGTTTCCAGGCAGCTGGAATTCTAAACAAAATTCCACGATGCTCTCGGAATAATGTTCCAAGAGTGGAGCTTGCGTGGAGGACCGAACGGGTCCAGGCTGCTGCGGCCTTCTTTAAGAGAACCATTTCTGGACGACGACTGGACAACAGATTATACTTATTAAGAGGTGAAAGAGGAAGATGAAAATAATGAGCAATAAGGTTGTATTCTTTTGTTTTTCAGTTTTCTATTTTTGTTCTTGTCTTTGTTATGTTATTTAGTTTTTAATTCAATAAAGTAAATTTTGGATTGTTGGCACCCTTGTCCTTGTTATGATTTTGTTGAAGGTTAAATTTTTTTGAGCATGGTTAATTCCTAGACTCAATACTGAACTCAAGTGTGTGATAATAAGACACTAATGTGCTTGAAATCAAAATGATAAATCCATATTTCAAATCCTGCACCTCTTGATCAAGTTCAAGGCTATAATAAGATCTAATTTCCATCAAATTGGAATGAACATATGCTTAGGTTTAAGTGTGGGGGTGAAGACCTTAAGGAATTAAAACCAAAATGTCAAAATGTGAGTGAATGATTGAATGTGCTAAGCTCGTGCATGACTTAATGACCACAATGAACTAAATTAAGGGATGAAGAAAAATGTCCCTCCTTTAAGCTGAATTCAAAAAAGAGAAAATTATGGATAATGAAAAATATCTCTCTTATATTTAAAAAGTGAGAACTTAGGATGAAGAAAAATATCTCTCATAAAAACACAAAATTATTCCTTGTGAATCATGAGAAGGGGCACACATGGCGCACTAGACTTGTCACTCACCAAATGCTTAATTAAGGTATGAAATTCCTAAGGGTGATTACCCCCATAATAAGGACATAAGCATGAACATTTGAGATAGGAACTAGATTGTCACTAGAATTGGGAGCTTAATTGAAAAGGATAGTAGAGATGGGAAATCTGAAGTCATCTTAATATAGAGCAACACTTAGTGACTAATTAATTTCACATTGACATTCTACATCAAATCCATTATCTAAGAAATTCAAAAAATTATTTGTAAGCTTACTCGAGGACGAGCAAGAGTTTAAGTGTGGGGTGTGATGTATCCGAAATTTATAGCAAAAATTTAGTACTTTTACATTCAAATCATCACATATATCCATATACTTTGAGTAAAAATTATACTTTTGCAAGTAAAATGAAGAAAATAGGAAGTATGAACCGATTCACTGAATTCTAGGTGAAAACTGCCGCAGCGCGTAGTGGCGCGCCACAGCGCGCCACGATGGCCCATCAAATTCCCTCACCTAGAAGTATACCTAAGGACATGGAAGGAAAACTGCTACAGCGCACTGCAGCATCATTTCCCGGGGGAATAATTTAAACTTGTGCAGAATAATGGAACATCGCTAATCTGCTTTCTCATAAAATAAACCGCTACAGCGCTCTCCAGGCGCGCCACAGCGCGCTATGCCCCATAAGGATTTACACTGACCTGGAATAAAAACCGCTGCAGCTCGCCACGGCGCGCCACAGCGTGCCACGTCAACATATTTAATTAATCATTAAGAACTTTATATGAACTATTTGAACAATCACTATTTTGCAGTTTCGAACATTCGGCCGCCGCCGTGCGCCGCGGTGACATTTCTGATTATTCTTGCAAACTATATATGATTTAATGAAACAGTTACTATTCCGCATTTTGGAAGATTCAATTGCCATAGCGCGCACAGCGGATTGATGGCGACCGCAAGGAAATCATCAAAATATATAGCGAAACAGTATTTGAACTTTGGCTGCTGCAGCGCGCCACGATGGAACAGTGTTTGGATCAAGACCGCTACGGCGCGCTGTAGCGGTCGTGCCAGAATTCTCCAGAATAGCTATAAATGCAGCATAGGGAAGGCTACAAAATGCAACCTTTGGCTTTCCCAGCCTCTTGAAAATTGAAGTGCACATTAATTTTGTTGAATTCCAATGGAACAACAGAATAAACATTTAAAGGGTTTGAAATAAATCCAAAGAAGGTAAAGATTCATATAATTAATGCCTTAGGGCTGAGAGTTCTCCTATTTAAGGGCCAATCTCACAATTAATTTCACATTGACATTCTACATCAAATCCATTATCTAAGAAATTCAAAAAATTATTTGTGAGCTTACTTGAGGACGAGCAAGAATTTAAGTGTGGGGTGTGATGTATCTAAATTTATACCAAAAATTTAATACTTTTACATTCAAATCATCACATATATCCATATACTTTGAGTAAAAATTATACTTTTGCAGGTAAAATGAAGAAAACATGAAGTATGAACTGATTCACTGAATTCTGGGTGAAAACTGCCGCAGCGCGTAGTGGCGTGCCACAGCGCGCCACGGCGGCCCATCAAATTCCCTCACCTAGAAGTATACCTGAGGACATGGAAGGAAAATCGCTACAGCGCGCTGCAGCGTCATTTCCCGGGGGAATAATTAAAACCTTATGCAGAATAATTGAACATTGTTAATCCGCTTTCTCATAAAATAAATCGCTGCAGCGCGCTCCAGGCACGCCACAGCGCGCTATGCCCCATAAGGATTTACACTGACTTGGAACAAAAATCGCTGCAGCTTGCTGCGGCTCACCACAGCGCGTCACGTCGATATATTTAATTAATCATTAAGAACTTTATATGAACTATTTGAACAACCACTATTCAGCGGTTTCAAACATTCGGCTGTCGCCCCGCGCCGCGGCGACATATTTGATTATTCATGCAAACTATATATGATTTAATGAAACAGTTACTATTCCGCATTTTGGAAGATTCAACCGCCATAGCGCGCCACTGCGGATGGGTGGCGACCGCAAGGAAATCGTCAAAATATACAGCGGAATAGTATTTAAACTTTGGCTGCTGTAGCGCGCCACGACGGAACAGTGTTTGGATCAAGACCGCTATGGCGCACCGTAGCGGTCGTGCTAGAATTCTCCAGAACAGCTATAAATGCAGCATAGAGAATGCCACAAAATGCAACCTTTGGCCTTCACCAGAACAGCTTGGCGCACCGTAGCGGTCGTGCTAGAATTCTCCAGAACAGCTATAAATGCAGCATAAAGAATGCCACAAAATGCAACATTTGGCCTTCACCAGCCTCTTGAAAATTGAAGTGCACATTAATCATGCTGAGTTCCAATGGAACAACAAAATAAACATTTAAAAGGTTTGAAATAAATCTAAGGGAGTTGAAGAGTCACATGATTAATGCATTGGGGCTTAGAGACTCCCTATTTAAGGGCCAATCTCAGTCCTTGAGAGGGTTCCAATTTCTGATATTCAAGTGCTCATAAGGAAAAGCTATAGGAGGAGAAAGGAGAATTCTCCAAGGGGAAGAAGGTTTACCAAGAACAGTAAGGAGAAGAAGACAATAAGGGGAAAAGGGCAGAGCAATCAAGAGGAAGTGCAGGAGGAATCCAAGAGAACCCCAGAAAACCTCTGAGTGATTCATAGTATTTGTTTCTAACATTCTCTGATTCCTTTCTGCTATGAACTGATGTCAAGGTTCACTTTCTTTTGTATGTGTGCTTGTGCTTATTTATGAATGGAAGGCTAAAATCCCTTTGGAGAGATTTGAGATGTAATTGTATGAAATTGGAAGGGTATGATGGTGGTGCAATGAATTTATTTGAATGAATGAAAAGACATTCTTATTGTTTATTATTAATGCTGGAATAAATGCTTGGATGAAATAAAGTCCAAATTATTTTTCTAAAAAGAAACTTAAATAAATAATTAATTTATTAAAAAAACTTGTGTTCTAAGCTCATCAATTGGGTAGCAAGAAAGGCAGTGCAAGTAGATCTGAGAATTATGTGACAAATTCTCAAGCTCACTTGCACCTTTCCTTAAGGGCTCTACCAAGAGATTTGATGCTTGTGAACCAAGTTCTCCATTAACTGTGCTCTGTTGCTCAACAAAGTAGAAGGGATGAGAGGACGTTGGAAAACTTAATGGATGATGTAACATAGTTCATTGACCCAACACATCCTCCCATCTAGCTAAACCGCGTGTGAAGCACGTGATGCATGATTATTGGAAATCTTGTTTGTTAGATCAATAGGAATAATAGATATCATTTGGTAACCTAGAAATAGGGAATCGAGTCTAAATAGCAAATCATGGTCTCATAAAAGTTTATGTGCTAAGGAAGAACCCTAATAGGAGTTCTCTTTGTGCACTAAACTTAAACTTATTATAATTGGAGGGTAACTCTGATTTCAATAGTATTCATTTGATTGAATTAAGCATGAAGATTTAAAGTATACATTCAATAATGAAGTTATATCACCAACCCCTTGCAACTATTACAATGAAAACTCAACTCTCTCCTTTTAATCAAATCATATCTTAAATTAAGGTAATTTGTATTGCTAATTTAGGAACCAAAAATCAACATCTAAACATTATTGAAAGAAAATATAACTTGGTATCAAAACCACCATTCCCAGAGGACGATAAATCCCAAAATTAAAACTTTCACTTATTACTTCAAACCACGTACACTTGCGTGCAAATGCATACATATATTTTCCGTCTGTCACTTGCATTTGGGTCCCTCATTTCAAGGATATGTCTGGCCCATGGGGTCAAGGTATTATCCAACGACATCGCAATCCCTCCTCGTGCTCCTCTTTCTCACATAAACATAAATGTCTACTTCCAAGAGGGGAAGAGGAGCACAAAGAGAAGGGGGGAGGAAGGAGAAGCTTCATTGTCCACCGGCTGAAGAAAACAAACTGATTCAAAATGCCAACAATTCTTATAAGCACAATCAAAACAATAAACAAGAAACCAGATTAGAAGAATCCTTTTGAGTATTTAAAACTGAAATAATGCAACTCATGAAACGAATTGAAATGACCATGAACCGCCATGAAACCTCAAATCAAGGAATTGAGGTATCTCTAATGAATATTGAAGTCCAATTGGGACAGATTTCCATCCAGCTATCTACTAGACAACAAGGTATGCTCCTTAGCTCAACTGAGTTGAATCCTAGAGAAATGGTAAGTGTAATTAATGTAGACACTGAAAAAATAAATTGCATTGATCATGATTCCACAAAAGATAATGAAGAGGAAAAAAAAAATTTGATCTAAAAATTGGCAAAGATAGAACTGCAGCTAAGAAGGGGGACCCCGGTAGAATGAATATCCCATGTGTGATTGACAGCGAAGTCCTTTTAGATCCCTTGTGTGATCTAGGGGCTTCGGTCAACGTTATGCCATGACATGTATACACTAAATTAGGAGTAAGGGAGATAGAAGAGACACCAATTATTTTAGAATTCGCAAATTTAACATCTCAAACCCCACATAGGAATTGTGAAGGATGTCCCCATAAGAAAAGGGAGTTTTGTGATCCCTACTGATTTCGTGGTGTGTGAATGGGACAGATGGAGTAAAAAATCTACTATAATTTTTGGGAGACCATTCTTTGCTAGCTCTCAAGCTATTATTGATGTGGAAAGGGGGCTAATGACTGTGAGATAATGGACTAGAAGATGTTACAGATTTAAAGCTTACTTTATTTAAGAAAAAAATTACAAGGGCCAAATGGGAGAAAGCTAATATGGAACTGGAGAGTAAGGGAGAGATTGTGAGCATTGATGAAGCTTTCGGTCATTATGAAACCTCATCTGGAGGAAGTGACAAAAGGGGAGAAAAGAAGAAAAAGAAAACTAGGAGAGGTAAGAAGAGGAAAGAGCGAGCTCCCCTTGCTAATATAGAAAATGGGATAGGAAAGGAGCCCAACGATGAATCAATGAGTTTGAGCCCAACGTCGATCGGTGCTCACCCAATTCAATCTGAAACACGGGTAAAGAAACCAACTAAAAATTTGAGTCCATCTTGATCCTAAACGTGTCGAGCTAACGATATTAAACCAAGCGCTTCTTGGGAGGCAACTCAATTTTCTGTTTTGTTAGAATTAGCACTTAGAAGTAGTTCTAAATTAATAAATAACCAAAAACCTTAAATGTGAAAAAAGATTCTGAACTAATTTTAAATTATGGAAAAATATTTGCTCAAAAACTGCCGCAGCGCGCCATATTGGATTTTTACACCGCAGCGCGCTACTGCGGATTTATTCGCCACAGCGCGCTATAACGGAAATTGTCGCTATCGCGCGCTATAACGGACGAGTCAGCACAAAATGTCTTGGGTGCCACAGCACGCTGCGGCCAAATGTGCCAAGCTGCAGCCGAAATTTACTGCATTGGATTCCCAAGGCAGTCAAAGACGCTACAACGTGCCTTGGGACCTTAAATTTGAATTTTAGGTACTACAAAAGCTGTGTTTTTCCATATTTTTGACCAAAAAGTTGGAGGTCTATGCCAACGCAATCAATGCGGTTGGGCATAAAATTTTTGTGAGGGGGAAGAGTGTGGAGTTTGGGAGCAGTCAGATTGAAATATTTTATTTGTTAAGAGAGGTACATTACTGCTCCTACCTCCAATTGTTAAGTTCCCAATATGACCCAGCAGAAATTGCAAGCGAGATTATTCACACTAATGCGGAATAGAGAGGAAACTTGGCAAACATTCATCGATCACTCTTAACAGAGTCGAGCAAGGCTTGGCATGCGTTCGTCTCCAACTTTGTCATGCCCTCCGGGCATCTAAGCAAAGTGACCTGGTCACGGGTGCTGCTCCTATGTGCATTGCAAAGAGATGGAGATATTCATATCTTCAGCATTATATGGGAGCAGCTCTGGAATGTCCTGACCGGGCCTTGCGCCGCTCTTGCTTTTGGGTCACTCATTGCGAGAATCAAGGAGTGAAGCTTCAACTTCCGTTGGCCGGACCACTGCGGACAGATTGATGACTTGGATGTACGCGCATCAACCCAATTTTATGTTCCTTTTTCTGTTTTTGTATTTTCTTTTTGTTTTTGTTTTTATCTTTATTTATGTATCTTTTGATTTTAATGAATCTTGGAAACAGTCTATCCCAATAATATGCTATGAAAAACTGGATTGCAAATATAAATTTTTCTGAAAATTAAAAATGCTTTGGATTCAATGAGAAATTAATTGTAAAAACTTTTGTCACAATAATTTGCTTAAACAACATGTGATTGAACTTAAATGACAGCCATAATGCCTTCCAAACCAACTGTTCGTCCTAAGATTACATCAAGTCTTCAAAAATTTAAGAAGAATGATGTTAAGATTCCAAGTGTGGGGGTGAGGAATCTAGGGAATTTGAGAAAAGAATGGTAAGAAATGGGTGAACCAAGGAGTGTGCTAGGCTTCTGTAGAACAGCATGATCACAATGAACTGAGATAGGAATGAAGAAAAATATCTCTTCCAAAGTATAAAATTTGAGAAAACAAATATATGATGAAAAGTATTTCTCATAAATTTTGAATTATTCATTATGATTTATAAGGAGGACATATGGCACACTAATATAATTCACTCATTCAGACTTATCATATCTAAGAATTCCTAGAAAACTTCCCCCTAATTAAGAAGCAGCATCACAATTTAAAAATTGGAGACTAGAAAAATAGTTAAGGAGTTGAGCTTTAGTTTGGAATATATTAGAAGCTGAATTTCTAGAAATCACATGGATTAAGCAAACAATGAACTGACAAAATACTTCACATTGTAATCATAATTGATATTCATAATTCTAATTTCAGAAAAATCATTTTGAGCTTACTCGAGGACGAGCAAAAAACTAAGTGTGGGGGTGTGATAACTCGAAGATTTATAGTAAAATAAAAGAATAAATACAAGCATTTCATGTTAAGACTATGTACTTTGATGTGGCGTTCCAATGTTTTCAGGCCAAAAGACAAGTTGAGCAAAATCTAGAAGAAACCTGAAATTCATGAAGAAAACCGCTGTAGCGCGCCACAGCGCGCCTAAGCGGTCTGAATTCGAGAGCACGGCACTACCACGCGCCGCAGCGGCACTTATGGAACCCAGACTAAGCAAATGAAAATTAAACAGATTCGTTACCGCGCGCTGCAGCGGGCTCGACTCGAGAGCTCGACGCCACCGCGCACCGCAGCAGGATGCATCAGAAGCGAATTTTAATAGATCCGCTACCGGGCATCGCGGCGGGCTCAATTCGAAAACTCAGCGCTACCGCGCGCTACAACAAAATTTGACTTAGCTTGATACATCCGCTACCGAGCGCTACTGCGGAATAAAAGAGTCAAATAAATGAAATGAAATTTAATATAGCTGCTGTGGCGGGCCCAAGCGCGCCACAGCACGCTGCAGCGGTCACAGCCCGAAAGCTAGGCGCTGCAGTGCGCCATACCGCTACAAGAATTAAAAGCGACCCGCTACAGCACGATGCAGCGACCACCGTATTTTCAACCATGATCAAGCAATAAATTCAGCATAAGGAAGGACACAAAATCCAAATCTTTTGCCTTCCCTAGCTGCTTTTTGTGCTATGGGAATGGATGTTATAATTGATTTTGCTTCCGCACTTTGATCTTTCTTACATGTTGATGAATGGCTAATAGTTACAGGTGGCATATTCTGCAATTAAGGTGAGTTAGGTTGAAAACCTTCAACCTAACTGTAATCGGGAATTTGTCGCACGGTGACCGTTCTATCGTAATCATGTTAATATTAGTATTAACATGACCATGGCAGGGACGAGGCTCCACAGGATGTTTCTAATTATCATGTTTCATATATTAATCAGTTATATAACTGTAATAATCAGCATGACTTTGAGTCCCATTGTGCTATAGGTACACAATTATTTCTTGAAGATAACCAAGCTTTAGATAGACCATTTTCTTCTAAGGATATGCTTGTTATTCTTAAGCTTATAAACCCAATGCCACAACATGAATGAATGGATTCACTTTTGATTTTTTTCTAAATAGTTGGGATTTTGTTGGTAAAAGAGTGCCATTGGGATATATGTACTCAGTTATTTATTGAAGATAACCATGCTTTAGGCATACCATTATCTTCTAAGGAGATGCCAATTATTCACAAGTTTATAAGTCTCAATGCCTCATAGATAAAAATATCATGTATGTGAAACGCTTCAATACCCTTAAAAATATTAATATCTTTTTTTTAGATAATTATTTATCTTTAATGAATTTTATAATCATAATTTTGACAATAAATCTCAATTATTATGAGTTAAACATTAATTTTAAATGATTTAATGATAGTATTTCTATGTATATGGAAAGTCTTTATGAATCCTCAATTTCCATTGGCTGCTATTAATTATGGCTTAAAAAATGATTTATCTCTGCAAATCATTTTAAATAACATATATAAAATAAACTTCAATTTTTTAGCACTAATTTTGTTAACTATTATCAATTTATTTTCTTCCACGGCACATATAATCATAGCTCAATTAAGCCAAAAATCAGGACTTCCGACATTTAAAATTAGGTCAAACAAAAAAATATTATTGATAGAGTATATATTTTTATGATCATAATTCAAAATTTTGCAACACTGCTCTGGGCTTCGCCCAAGGTGTGGAATGGAGTGGTGCATGCACAGAGATTAGAATTAGGATTATTAAAATTAAATTAATTAAATCTAAGCTTTCAAAGCTTCATAACTGACTGATTAAATATAAGTCTAAGTATATTAAAGTTATATCTTAAAATTATCAAAAATATATATATAAAAATATTAATATGACATTAAAATTATATTTTTCATTAATTGTTGTTGAGAAATAAAAAGCATCCCGCGGGAAGCGGCGCAAATGACAAAAGGGAGAGGTCCCACGGCAACACGAACTCAGCTACCTGGCGGCAGATCCGTGTATTCTCAAAACTCGTGGCCCGCATCGCATCGTTTCCCAGCGGCGCGGCTTAATATCAATCCCCTCGACTATCTTCTTCCTCCTTCAGAACCCAGTCGTTATGTCGAAGCTTATGGGAAAAGCCAAGGAATTCGTGGCGGACAAGTTCGCCAGCGTTAAGAAGCCTGAGGCCAGCGTTAGCGGTGTCTCTGTGAAGAGGCTGGGCAGCGACGGGGCCCACTTCGACAGCGAGGTACACGTGGACAATCCCTACAGCCACAGGCTCCCCATCTGTGAGCTCAGCTACACTCTCAAAAGCGCGGACAGGATTGTTGCGTCCGGAACGATGAAGGATCCAGGATGGATTGAGGCGGGAGGATCGACGAAGCTGGGCGTTTCCTTCAAGGTGCCCTTTGATTTCTTGGTGAGCCTGTTGAGGGATATTGGCCGCGATTGGGACATCGATTACGAGTTCTTGGTTGGGCTAACTGTCGATTTGCCTGTCGTCGGGAACTTCACCATACCCCTCTCGACCAAAGGGGAGATGAAGCTGCCTTCGCTTTCCGATTTCTTCTCAAGGGAGAAGAACGACGCCTGAAATTCTCCCCTTCATTCCATTCCTTGCTCTGCTTTTGATAGGATGGAATACAATAAAAGCTAGAAATAAAATTTATATGCCGTTGTCTTTTCTAATGAACTGTTTCAATTATTATTCTAAAAACGATTTTAGTCACAAAATGATGGATGATCAGCTGGAAGACCTATTTCTTACTTAGTTTTTATTTGTAGTTATTTTTGTAGCTTCTTGTTCTTGACTAGACATATTTGCATGTAAGAAAATATCAAGTGCTGAGGATAGAATTTAGTTTGGAGTATGATTGTTATATTATAGATTTCTAGAGCACTTATTCATTGAAAATGTATAACATGATTATATTCTAAATATTAGTATCATACATTATAAAGCTCGTGTTTGATTGGGATGATGATGCACTTCAAGGCCTTACTAGTTTAGGCTTTTAAAATTAATCTCTTGCATGACATTTAATGGATCATGATTAACTATTGTTTGTGTGGTTCATTCAACCATCTGCATTGAAAAATGATTATTATCTAAGAGATTGAAAAATATGAATTGACCCCTTTGCGGCTTTGTGTGAGAGAGGATATGGCCTTTGCTTTGACCGATAGAAGATTGAAATCCGCGATAATCGCTCTTTCAATTCCCCACAATAGGGATAAAAAATTAAAGTATTAGAACTTGTACATATCATAAACAGAATCATGGCACTAGCTTGCGATTAATCATAAAATATGTAAACAATTTATTGCTAGATTGAAAATAATAAAAAATACAAAAATAATTCAATAAAATATTAAACAAATTATTAGATTGTAAGTCTATAATTGTAAAAGCACAATTTTAACTCAACTTAACCTTAAAAATAGAGTTATTGGATAAAAAATTATTGTATGTCTAAAAATCTTAACATAATATAAACAAAATCACAGCATCAGCTTATAGCTTTGATCCTACAACAAGACTAATAATTCTAAAAAAATAAAAAATAGTTTGATAAAATATTAAACAAATTATTAAATTGCAAGTCTGTAATTGTAAAAGCATAATTCTAACTCACAACAACTCTAAAAATAGAATTATATGATCATAAATTATTGCATGTCTAAAAATCATAAAATTAAATAGATGGTCATAATGTAAACATAATCACAGCATCAGCTTGCATATTTAACTATAAAATTTGTAAACAAATTACTGCAAGACTGAAAATTCTAAAAAAACACAAAAAGAATTTGACAAAATATTAAACAAACTGCTATACTGTAATTATAAAAGCACAATTCCAACTCACATCTTAACCCTAAACTTAGTTATAGGCTCATAAGTTATTGCATATCTAACAATACTAAAATTAAACAAGATAAAAAGAAGATGGTAGCTCATAACTTCATGAATGTTTGAAAACCCTTAATAAAATTATATAAGCTATTAAATAACTTACAAAACCTATGTAGATTTTTGAAACACGTGATTTCAACAGTGAATAATCACGATTAGCAAGAAGCTAGGAATATCAGATTAAGAACTCGAGAGCGAAGGATCTGTCATTCAGAAGAAGATGAGAAGCCAGAATAAGGCGAGAGAGAAGTCGTAAGAGATGAAAGGTCGAAAAATGGGAATTGACCCCTCTGCGGCTTTGCGTGAGAAAGGATATGATCTTTGCTTTGACCGACGGAAGATTATCGCAAATTTCAAATCTGCGATAATCACTCTGTCAAATCCAAGATAGTCGTTCTTTAAAATCCGCAACAACGGATAAGAAAAAATCGTTGAGTTTCAAATCGCGCAGGTTGTGAGAAGAGCGAGTGGCTCACCCGACTATGCTGCAGTATATTTTTTTAAAGGAAAAGTGACTTTATATATTTATACATTATCGGTATGTATATTTGGATTGGACTCGAAGCCAATTCGAGTCGAGTTAAGCCTAACTTGAATTCGACTTTAATCAGGTTCAAGTTTAGATATTCAACACGAGAATCAACTCAAAAATTTTGAGCGAGTTTCGAGTTTCAGGCAAAATTGCTACCCCTATTCAAAACTAACTGTATATTTGAAAACCCTAACACAAAGTCCTGAAAAATTAAGAAATATTAAACAAACTACAAAGAAGATCACAACTTCGTCTCATAGCTTTAACCTTAAAAATAGGCTCACAACTTCTAGCATATTTGAAAACTCTCAACAAAAACTTAAAAATATTTGAGAAAAAAAAAAGTAGATCACAGCTTCAGCTCATTGCTTTAACTAACCTAAAAAATAGTTCACAACTCATTGAATGTTCAAAAATCCTAAGAAAAAGATGCCAAAATATTTGAAAATAAAAATTAAATAGCCTTTAAAAGGATCACAGCTTTTGCTCATGGATTTAATCCTAACAAGCATGTTTTAAAACCCAAAAAAAAAATTTCAAGAAATTTAATAGTCCATAAAGAAAATCACAGCTTCAGATCGTAGATAAAACTCTAACAATATGCTCACAACTTACTGCATCTTTGAAATTAATAGGAAAATTTTTTTTTTTTTTCAAAAAATACAACATACCATAAGGAAGCTCACAACTTATGTCCATGACCTTAACCCTAAAAGCAAATTCATAACTTGCTGCATGTTTGAAAGCCATAAAAGAAATTTATATAGGCTAATAAATAACTTACAAAAACCCTTACATACTATAGAAGCTCATGATTACAACATATAAGGATCACGATTAGTAAGAATATGAGAATTTAGGAGCGAAGGAGTCAATTAGCCAAAAGAAGCGAGATATGAGAATTCAAAAGATCGTTGAATGGGAAAGCTCAGACCTCTACGAAAGGATATGTCCTCCTTAGCGACAATGGTTGTTGAAATTTGTGATTAACAGATTTAAAATATTCACATTCAACAATTCGAGGGATCGCACTCGTGACCAATTCTGGCTTCTACCAAGTGAGACAAAAACCCACGGTTCACCCAACTAATTTTTGGGTTTTTTCTGTTATAAAAGCACGGTTCATATATTTATAAGTTAACTGAAGTGTCAAGTCAAGTTTGATTTACTCAAAATTCAAATGACCTTTGAGCGAGTTTTGAGTTTTGGGTAAAACTGCCAGCCCTAGATTAGATCTAAGAAACCCCTCTGGCTAGTTAGATCAGATTGTCGGATGAGATCGTATGACGATGATCTAATCTCTTTCTATTCACCACATTTATCGACTTGCCCTTTCCCCTAACAATGATCATCAGACATAACCAAATTATTACAAAGTAAATATTCCATGTTTCTCACAATCACCCATGTTTCCAACAAATTTACATTAGTTGTAGGAATCTCCTTCGCACTCTATTTCTTAGTTTAGCCCTAATTAACTTTGTGTTAACCCTAATTCTCAAGTTTACCTGAAAAGCTTACAAATAGACTCATTTGGCACATTGCCTTGTAAAACCCATTCCATAAGCTCCCAAGCTTTCGTTTATCAAAATGGAGAGCACCTTAGCTCCTCTAGAGCCCCATTAATCCCTAATTTCCTCATTGCACTTCATTTACCCCATCTCGGGCATCCGAAGCTCCGTAGGTCCTTTGGTAGTTTTCAGAGACTTTGAGAAGATGTAAAAACATTCAAGAGCATCTTTGAATCCTAGAGAAGAGCCTTAGCAAATTGCTGCATCTCAGAATCCTTTGATTGGACCTGCAATCTAGCTTGAAGCTCGGAGCTAGGCATGCTCATTTGTGCAATTTTGATTCAATAAATTAAAGTTATATAGATCCATCTCTCCGTATTTAATCAAAACAAATAAATCATTTAATCTTTTCCTAGGATTATGAAATTGAATTAGACTTAAATGTGATTCCTTATAATAAGTAAATCGAGGAATTTTGCATTCTGCAGCATGTGGTAGGTTGCATTACTTTCCTTAATTAGACAACATAACAATGATTCTAGAATACTAAATCTCTTGGTCTTAGCCAAGATTCAAATACTAGTCAGATTCTTGAGCAGGGGTCTCCAAAAAAAAAAATTATTCATTTAAGGTTAGTTCTCATGAAATTAAGAAATACTATTTAGATTTGCTGATGTGGTACTTAGAAAAAATTATTTAATAAAATTTGAGTATCATTTTAATATAAACTTTAAAATAATATTTATATTATTTTAATATAAATAAATATATATTAATAAAATAATATCTAAATTATATTAGATAAATATTTTTAAGATGCCAAGATGAGAATCCAAATTACCCGTTGAAAAAGTCAAATTCACAGTCGCCCTTCTAAATAGTTGTGCAGCTTAAAGAAGCGGGAAAAAAACCGTCCCTCAATTCTTCTCCGAGCCGTTGCTGGTGACTTAAAATCCTCTCAGAAGCGCCCTAACGTCGGGACAAACCACAAGATATAAAGAAGCTCTGTACCTTACCAATAGAAAGGCAACGGAGGAGAAAGCGAACAATCCTTCACCTTACTCTACCTCTCACCGAAGGCTACAAGGTTCTTCTGTATCTAGGATGGCGATGGACGATGCTTTGTTAAACAGCATCATACGGAGGCTGCTGGCTGCGAAGAACGGACGGTCGACGAAGCAGGTGAGCCTCACCGAGGCCGAGATTCGCCAACTCTGCGTTTTCTCTAGGGAGATCTTTCTAAGGCAGCCCAACCTCTTGGAGCTAAAAGCCCCCCTCAAGATATGTGGTAATTCCCCTCTTTATCCTCTCAGATCTCTCTTTTCTGAGTCTTTCTGCTATTAATTTCGAGTTTCAAATATGGTTATTATTTAAGCTGTTCATGATGTCGAATTCAAGTTGGGAGGTAGCTTATCTTGCCTGTTAGCTTTCTGTTAGCTTTCATTTTCCCATTAAAATGAATTACACTGATGACCCTATGTTCCCATTAAAACGGGGCTCCTAGCGGGAGCCAAAGCTTTGGGCTTTCTAAATCGCTAGCTATCTATACTGCCAATACTTAGCTTAAATCACAGGATTTTCTTAGCACTAGTGATTTATATTGCTTAACTCTTCCTTGCAATCAGACCTTTTGCTTACCTGCAGCATACTTGTTGAATTTATTATATTAATCTACCACCTGTCATTGTGCGTCCAACTAAGGAGATTCTTCTTCTGAAAGAAACGTAGCTAGTGCTGCACTTTATTTCTTCTGCACTTTTTAGGGACTAATCTCTTTAACTTTAACTTTATTCCTTTTAATATTTGTGTTTGCCACCTTTAACATCCAGCTGCAACTAAATATGATGCCATTTCTTAATTAAAAACTAGAATTATTAATGTTAACGCAATGCCTATTTTTGGTGGTGGCGATGCCTATTTTTGGCTTGAAAAATACTACATGAAGAAGTTTCAACTGCCGGTTTCATGATCGAGCGCTGATTGAGGAAGCAACGCATGTGTTATGAGATTTTGGAGGTGGAAGCTTGGAGGAGGATGATGAAGAAGATGCAATGGGATAACTAGAAGATATCCTCTTCATTGTTCAAACTACTTTCTTACTGTGAATGAGATTGCAAAAGAAAAGCAACAAATCCACAAAAACAAAAATGCATAATCATAAACACAATTGTTCACGTGGTTCGATATAAACACATACGTCCACAAAGAGAACACGAGAGTAATTTTACTATACGAGCAAAGCAGTTGCAATATAAGGATTCCAAAATTCTAGCACTTTTTCAAGCGCTCACTTGAACATGAACTATACAGGTCCTCAATATAATGGTTTCTTTTTATTTAATAGCACTTGTACAACTTTAGATTGGCATCGTAATTCTTATATTTATTTTAGACCACGTGCACTTGCGTGTCACACATCATACACATAATTTTAGATCTGTCAAGTCTTTTGTGCTGTTGCTGAGGAATGGTTGATTAGTTTTAGAAAAAGCTCTTAAGAGCAGTGATTCAAACTTTTAATTTATTTATTTTTACTGCATATTTATTTTGTTTGCGTATTTATGTATCAATTTTGTTGAAACATATCTATATAACACCTTGTTGTAAGGCAATTGTTAAAGCCAGTGATATAACTTGTGTTGCTAAGTAATGGTAGAGGATTTGAAAATTTATTTCGTAACCCAGAAATTGAATGCACAATTAGTAGGCTTAGGTAGTGAACAAGGCTAAATACATTTAATAGACAAATGGCTGACCATAACTTAGGATAAATCCACCAAAATAATTAGGGTAGAGCTCTTAGGGACTATGTTTTCCCCACTGTTAGGGGAATACCTATTACTATAGTCAAACCAAATATTCAAGCCAACAACTTTGGGATAGAACTAGCAACCTACAAATAATTCAAAACTCCTAATTTTGTTAACTTATCAGTGAGGATCCTAACATTCATATTTCAAATTCATCTGTGATGCATTTAAATACAATGGTGTCATTAATGACACAAGACTGAGATTTTTCCCATTTTTATTGAGAGATAGAGCTAAGAGTTGGTTAATAACACAACCAAGTGATTCAATTACAACATAGGATGCATTGGCAAGAAATTCCTAACTAAATATTTCTCATCGGCCAAAACTAGTAAGCCTAGAAATCAGATATCAAACTACACATAGCAAGAAGGAGAGTCGTTGTATGATAGTTGGGAGAAATTTAAAGAATATCTTAGATGCTACCCACCTCATGGGTTTCCCTTATTAATGCAAGTTCAAATATTTTACAATGAATTGAATGCACCAATGAGGACCTTAATTAATGCAGCTTTTGGAGGATCATTAAATTACAAAACTCAAGAAGAGGCATATGAACTTGGCTAATAATTTGTACCAAGGACCTATAGAATGACTAAACCATAATAGGAGAGAGCTAATAAATACTATAGATAATAACCAAATAACCAATTTGCAAAGGGAGATATGTGGCGACCTGCACCCTTAATCCGCCAAAGGATTAGGCTAAGGGTGGAGTGTCACTCTGGTTAACCCCTCACTTACCATTGGATTAGGATAAAACCTACAATCCACCTGATTAGGGAAGGATTAACACAGAATCAATCTAACAATCACTATATAAGTAAACGTACAGAGTGCGGAAGCAATAAATGACATCCAAGCATCACAATACAATATAAGTGCAAAATATGGCTTAGAATATAAGCATATAAATCCAAATGTACAGTCAAAGGTACCTATATTATTACAACAATCAAAGTTTAAATAAAAAGGAAATGCAAATGCACTCATGCTCACATATAACTCTAAAGACTAGATATGCTCTAGCCCGAGCTGCTGCTCCTCCTCTAGGTATAGCTCCTCCTCAGGTACTGGATCCTCTATCTGCTCTACGCCTGCTATTGTCAGTTTCACAATGTAGGGCCCCAACAAAAAAAAGAAAATCTTGTTAGACAATTGTCTAAGTACATTTTAGGCTGATACATTTTTATATATTATATAATATCACCACTTTACACATTTTTCCTATGCAACAATTTATAAAGAAGCGACTGGCAATACAATAAGAAAGAGGAAAAGTTAAAAATAACATTTATAACTTAAGCAAAAATGAGGCTAAGACATGCCTCAAAAGCGAGGTAAACAAGGTAAGACACATAATATAAGTAACTAAATATATGCTGAAAGAAAATACTACATCCTAATATATACTGGTGATCAAATAAAATATGCAAATTATAACAATAAATCTTAGCAGTGATATATATACATAGCAACAAAATCTAATATCCTACTGTATGTAAGCTGTACAAAGAAATAGTTGACTAAATAAGTAATACTAAAACATAGCCAAATACTAAAACTGCACATCAAACTCTGTATCCTGACTGCCATATCAGAAGACTTGGCCAAACTGGCCCACATATATATACATCTCAATCTGTAAACATACTGAACATATCGCTTGACTGAAGAGGCAGACAATACTTATGCAACATATTTTAGTTGTTTTACTTTTATTTCTATGGACAACTGTTAGAAACAACTGAGGAGTCAAGCATGTCTGCAAGACTATACGGGTCCTAAGCCTAACACACTCTCCTCAATGAGAATGTTAGGCATCCTGATCTCACCTTACCCCTGTCCATTGGGGCAAATGTGCACCATAATCACCATAAACTGTACCCAAATGCAACTATTATCCTATTATTCTAAGTTTTCATTTTCATGCACAAAGTTATCTTATATGAAATGTCCTAGGAAGTAAGCTCAAATATACAAGGAATGCGTAGCACAAAATATCAAAATAAGTAAGGGACTCTACTAATACGGTGATATCATTTATTTTCTATTATCCATTCTAATTATTCTAAGTTACACAAGTTCAGGATCACCGTTTTCTTACTATCGAGTGTAACTCAGAAACTCATCCTTATAAGTTAAAAAAAAGGATTAAAACTGATCAAGTTCTAATCTAGTTCAATCAGATAGACGACTATGAGTTAGATCAATAAATCATATGTCTTAGATTTGTGAATTTAGACGTTCTAACAAAGATCTGATCAAGATATTCTAAACCTATAGATTATGGATTGAACACTATGGGAATTAAGCTCAATCACATAATCCGAGATGGGTAAGACTAAGTTCTAAGTTTTAATCTACAAGTGTTATAATAGTCAAGGTCAATCTTATTAATTAATCAAACTTAATAGGATAGATCTCCTATCTTAAATCTAAGGTTAAAAGACAAAATAATCAAAATAAGTTGAAAAATTCTAGAAACTAATAAAACCAAGGTTTCACCCATTGAGTAACCCCTTTACCTAATGAATGAACTCTAACCTATGATCTAGTCCTAGTCTTAGGAGGGGTCCTTAAGGTGTAGTGTTCAGGACTTAAGGAAATTCTAGAATCTAACAAAATGGTTGATTTTACTCACTTAAATGTCATTAATATGATTATAATGTTAATTTTAGTATTTTAAAAGACTGATAAAAGGCTAAGGGTGTTTATCCTAAATTTTTGGGCAAAAGACCATTTTGCCCTTACTGAAGGGTTCGAAAAGTCAACTTTTAATTTAAGTGTCCAAATTAATGTTTCTCTTTTTCATATGATTTCTTACTGTCTAACTTGAAGATAGACAGTAAGTACGTCCAATTTGGATGAGAAACGGATCCTATAGGTTCAAACTAAGGTTTATGACTAAAGGGCATTTAAGTAATTTTCACTTTACTAAAAATTAAATTCTTATGCAGTTTATGGTAGGTTACTGTTCAAGGTATCTATAGATCCCAAGAACACTATATTCTGAGGTCAATTGACTAAGTTACGAATGTTTTAAGTTTGAAGGGCAATTTGGTAAATTCGAGTCGGTCAACGGGTGACAAAATCCGAACTTTTCCATTTGAAGTCCAATTTTAGCAAACTCATCTTTCTATAGCTTTCCTATACTGTACTGAGTATGTTGATAGGGAGTAAACCCAATTTGGATCCCAAATGATCAAATTATGACCTAACTAAAATTGGGGGTATTTTGGTCATTTTTTAATTTTCTAGGATTCAGAACCTAAATATTATTTTAGTATATTGATGATACTGAAATTATAAATTAGTTAGCATTTTGAATTTTTGAATTTGGAGTTGATTTGACCAAGTTATGGTCAATTGAATTTTAAGGGCATTTTGGTTAATTTTCCCCAAGAGTTCTAGGGTTAACTTTTTGTCCTGATATCCAAATGAGAAAACTAATACTACTACAGTGATGAGACCATTCTTCTGAGCATTTTAAGACCCATATTGACTATGTTCTGATGACTGGGTAAGAAGTTGTGAGGTCCTAAAAAGGTCCTAAAATGCTACATCGTTATGCTACCCCAAAATTAATTTTTACTTATGTCATTTGATTCTATTTATTTTTTTGAGTATTTTGAGACCTATATTTGCTATGTTTAGATCATCCTACAAAAAATTATTAAACTTTTAAGTTTTACTATTTAAAAATATAATTTGTATTATTTTACTATTCATTTATTCAAATTGAATTATTTTACTGTTCATCCCTAAAGTTATATATACAAATTCTGAAATTATTAATTCTTAATTAATCTGTAATTAATTAGGGCTTAATTATTAATTAACATTAATTAATCCAATAATTAATTAATTTAAATTTATAATATTATTATTTTACTATTGAAAAGTAATTAAGTCTAATTATTATTTAATTAACCTTAATTATCTGCTAATTCCTGATTAAGAATAATTAATTACAATTTACTATTTAATAATAATTAATTACTCTAATTTCTGTTAAGATTTATTTAGTATTAAAATATTTCTAAGTTTCAATTATATTATAATTAATCAATTAATATGTAATTAATTTAGTTATTAATTAATTAATAATAACTCTGTGATTACTCAATATTCTATTAGTATTAATTAATCATTAATAATATAATATTATTTAATTAACATAACCTAATAATTAATACTAAATTAGTTAATTAATTGACTAATACTCTCTGTTTACTATTAATTAAATACTAATTATGATTAATTTAATATACTAACCTATTTGTTAATCCTAATTAACAGATTAATATTAACATATTTCTAATAATTTAATTTAACACTAATCTAATCAATATTAATTTTAACTAACTGATTATAATTATCTATACATATATTATATCTATTATATAATTATTATTAATATATTATATATACATATATTATATCTGCAGATGTCGGGCCCACAGAAGACACATGGCAAGATCTGAGTTGCTACGGGACTGCGGGTGGGACCCGCAGTCAGGATCGAGAGGTCGCAGACACGGCCTCGGGCCAACCACGGCCACGCGGCGCCACGGGTGCGTGACACATGTGAAGGTGGGCCCCACGCACGGGTGCAGACCCGGGTTCCGAGCTCGCGGGCCGGGCTCGACCCGGCCCAAACCTGCGGGGTCGTCTTCTCCGAGATGGACCCGACGCTACTCGGCTAGGGCAGCCGAGTGCGCGGCGTACGGGCAACGGCGTGGCTCCAGATACCCGCCAATGGGAAGGTCTTGATGAGGTCTACCGATTGAGATGCAGGTCGAGGCCTATGGACGACTCTACCGCCGACCATTCCAAGCCCTAGCGCTCTAGGCACGGTCTGTGTGTGCGAACACGACCGAGAGGGTCGAGACTCGATTCGGGTCAATCGGACCCGATCGATCGACGATCAGGCTCGGATCAAAGATGGCACTTGAATCATGCATGTGATTGAATTAAACGGGGAATCGGGGAGGGTACCTGAAGATGGACGACAGGTCGCGATTAGGGTTGGCTTCAGCTGCGTCCGAGAGCTCCTGACTGCCAATGCCCGCACCAGGAGGCTCCTCGAGGGTTAAGGATGGGGGGCGGACTCGACAAGGCGTCCCTCGGCCGCTGGATGGAGCGCCGCGGCAGCACCCGCTCTTCTCGAGCCACGCGGCGGGCGCTTCGGAACGAAGCGCCGTAGCCGTTCGATCGATCGATCGAACGGCTACGATCCGCAGTTCGATCGAACGGCGGATGGGGTAACGGCAGCCAAAAAGGCGGACGACCGTTAGCTATTTAACGGCCGTGGAATTATTTAAATAAATAATATTAAATATTATTTAATTTTACTTAAAATATAATTCTATATTCCTAATTAAATTAAATTAATTCCAAATAATTAAATGGCTTTACGAAAAATCCCAAATATTCACCTCTAGCTAATTGAGGGGTGAGGAACGCAACGGCAAGGTCGGATTTTTGATCCGACGAGTATTTTAATTTCCTGATTTTTTGGATATTTAAATATTATTAAAGTATTCGCCAAAATTTTGGCGACTTTCGATTGACACAAAAACTTCACCCCAAGCTAATTTGGGGTCAATGAGTGCAATGGCGGTGCCCGTTTTTTGATCGGAGGTCAAAATAAATAGGCCAATTTCCGAGGTTCCTGAAATTCCCAAAATAAGGATTTGATATGTTTGACCTCTGGTTTGGACTGAATCTTGGTGGTTGACTCATAATGACTTAATTAGCATTTAGGATCAAGATTAAGACTAAGATTAGACCTAATTGACATTGGTAACAACTTGGGTTGTTACAAGATAGCCTTACTAAATTAGAGATTGGTAACCATAAGTGTAAATGTGGCGCAAGAAGTTGTTTGTGAATTGTGTGCGGGATCACACCTGAGTGTAAATTGTTGTCTAAGCAATCACTTTGCACCATCAAATAATGAGCAAGCAAATTTAATGAGATATAATATCAATTTCCAATAGCCCAATAATAACCCATATTCCATTACTTATAATCTATGATGGAGGAACCAACCAAACTTCGCATGGAGTAATAATTATGGTGTAGCTACATCCTAGCCTCCATGAGGATATTCTCATCCCAACTCTAAATTAGGGCAGTTTAATAGTTTAGGGTAGCAAAATATCAGATAAACTAATTCACCCCTTGAAACTTTGTTCAATTTAATTAAGGCAAAGACACTGCAGTTCATGCAGCAAACAAAGGCAACTATAAATTTCCATAAAACATCAATACAAAGAGCTGAGGTAACCCTACAAAGCATAAAATTGCATCTAGGTCAAATATGCTAGCAATTAGCGAATAAACCCCAAGGAACACTTCCAAGTTTAGTTGAGATCAATCCAAGAAAGATGGTGGGAATAATCCAATGTGTTGGAGTTAAATATATAGAGTGAAGAGTTAAGGAATGGATGGTATAACATTACCAATACTGATAGTAGTTGTATAGATTTGCCTTATTCAATACTATAAGATTTGAAAATTAGAATGATATGCTAACAGTCCCATGGATACTATAAGAAGCGAAAGTTTTGAGTTTGATGGCATCACTAAATTCTGAGTAACATTTCCATTTGCTTTAAAAGATCTCCTAGCCCTCAATTTTTATTTCAAATTAGGTTGTCATTTTTCTAAAGACCTGCGTCTAAGAAAGTGCACTGACTGCGCTTTAAGCTACTACCCATGGATTTGCTTCATTTGTGAGGATCGCCAACATTCTTCTTTGGCCAACACTTCTTCATCTCAAATTTACTTCTATTAAGAATCAATGGTTATGCTAGGTCTGACTTTGTTGACTCCTTATATCGGTATTATAATTCATAGTTCAATGACGTAGCAATCACCTTTTCATATTTCAAGGCCTCATTCCCATGAATAAGTGTCAAGGTGAAGTTCTCACATTATTTTAGCAAAGAGTTTTTTTAAAAAAGCACCTTGTCTTCATCTTCCATAATTTCTCAGGATTCTATAAATCTTCCAATAGCTTTGTGAACTAATTCAAGTGTTCATCAATTGAAGCACCTCGATGCATCTGAAAATGATACCATCTTCTTTTCATGTCAAGATGATTCTCAACACTTTTCATAAGATATTTGCTCTCGAGAAATTTCTACAATTTCCCCTCATAAGTGTCTGTGATCACCACATATTTGAATCATGGGTAAGAAAATTTTAAATAAAGCCACATGCACTACAATTCATCTTAATAAAAAACATCTTAGAGATTCAATGCTCAAAGTGCATCCATGACTTTACACCTCCATTGACGTTAAACATGACGACATCAATCTTCATCGAATGCTTGCAACTTGGTGAACGATCCTCTCAATCACTATCAAAGATGAAGAACCATTCTCATATGTCTCCCGTGTCTTCAACTTCACTCTTATATTATCTGTTGTGATCGAAATAGTAAGAGAAAATAATAAAATCCTCCAAAATAAAAACACAATTTTTTATATGGTTTAGTGTAAAACATCTACATTTATGAGAAAAAGATGAAAAGAATTCCACTGCATGAGTAAAATAAATATAATTTTAAGATCCCAAAACCTTATATTAATATATCAAGCACTCACACAAAGATGAATGATGCTATTTCGCATATATGACGGCTTCTGTTTTTAACAACCATTTTATAACTTTATATTAGTGTCACTTACAAAATGGACAACCATTATCCATCCTTAAATTGGCGTAGCTTAGAATTTGGTCAACCATTATTCTTACTTAATTTGGCATCGGATATGAATCAGCATCAGTTATGAAATCACAAATTGGCGTTGGATACAAACACCTCCACTGAAACATCGGGTTCGCATGTCGGCTTCTTTTTTCATGTCATTAGTATCCAAAAACTTCAACATTTCTTTTATTAAATGTCCTTTTTTAAGAGATGTACTTCTCACAAATCAATGGTCAATTGAGTAAAAGAGAGCCCATGAAATAAAAAGAGTCATGATGTACTGACTTCCAAAAATGTAATGTAAATCGACTATCTCGATCAGATACTATTGCCAAAGGAATATTGTGTAACCTGACTATTTCTTTTATATATATTCTTGTCAATTTCTCGACATTATCTATCTTCTTGATTGGAATAAAGTGGTATAATTTTATTATCCTGTCCATTATAACTCAAATAGTATCAGCTTCAGATTTACCTCGAGGAATTTCAACAATAAAGTTCATGGAAATGTCCATCCATTTTTATTCTAGGATTTGTAATGGTTGTAGAAGTACTCCAAAATTTTGATATTTAGCTTTTACAAAGCTACATACATGATAATTAGTTATACATTCTCCAATGTCTGTCTTCAATCCAGGCCACATAATTTTTTTCTTAAAACTCTATACATATTTGTACTTTTCAAAAATATTATGTATACTGAATGATAGCTTCAATTAGTATTAGATTACATAAATTAGGATTATCAGGAATCCATAATCTCATCCCATGATAAATATAAATACCTTTTAAATGTAGATGATGTTTGAGTCCATTCTCAATATCTTGCTTTAATTTAGAATAATCAACATCATTACATTGAGAAATTTTGATTTGTTCCTCCAAAGTGGTTTTTTCAATTTTGATTTGGTGTTTATCTCTATACTCATTCTACTAAGTTATTCTATTATTATCATTATGTCAAGAATCCCTACAGATTTTCTGCTTAAGGAATCTGCGACTACATTCACCTTTCATGGATGATATTGAATAGTAAGATCATCATCTGTTGTTAACTCCAACTATCATCTTTGTATGAAGTTAAGCTCTTTTGAGTGAAAATATACTTAAGGCTCTCGTGATCGTATAAATTTTACATTTTACTCCATAGATGTAGTGCCTTCTAATTTTTAGAGAAAATAATCGCTGCTAATTCTAAATTATGAACTGGGTAATTATTCTTATGAATTTTTAATTGCATAGATGCATAAGCAATAACCTTTCTACTTTGTATTAATACGCCTCCTAATCCACTCCGAGATGCATCTGTATAAATTTGATAACTGATTGCTTCTTATGGTAACACTAGGATTGGTTGCCAAGGCGTCTTTTGATTTCTAAAATGCGCCTTTACACTCTGGGCTCCATACAATTGGTACTACCTTTTGTGTGAGCTTTGTGAGTGGAACTATTAATTTTGAAAATCTTTGAACAAATCTTTTGTAATATCCAGCAAGTCTTAGATAGCTTTTTATTTTTATCACTATCATTGGTTGAGACAATTATTGAATTGCATTTATCTTTATAGGATCAACTTGAATTCCATTGCAACTCACTATGTCTTAGAAAGAATATGAATTTAGCTAAAATTCACATTTATAAAATTTGGCATATAATTGTTGTTGCCTTAGTTTTGAAAACATTGCATGTAAATATTG
Source organism: Gastrodia elata (assembly GCA_016760335.1). Classification (NCBI taxonomy): domain Eukaryota; kingdom Viridiplantae; phylum Streptophyta; class Magnoliopsida; order Asparagales; family Orchidaceae; genus Gastrodia; species Gastrodia elata. The sequence goes on along the minus strand of CM028677.1, from coordinate 7,247,205 downwards.
CTCATGATCTTTATCGTTATTTAAATATATCAGTATATCATCAATAAATATAATTACAAATTCAAAAATGGTTTTAATATTCTTTGTATTAAATCCATAAATGTTGATTGGGCATTTGTAATACCAAATGACATAACCAAAAATTCAAAATGACTGTACCTTGTTCTAAAGGCTATTTTTGGTATGTCCTCTTCATTTATCCTCAATTGATGATATTCTGACCGAAGATTTATTTTTGAGAATACTGTAGCCCCTGATAATTGATAAAATAAGTCATATATGCGTGGAAGTAGATATTTATTATTCACTGTTACTTTATTTAATTCTCAATAATCTATGTACATCCTTAAAGTGATATTTTTCTTCTTAACAAATAATACTGGTGCACCCCATGGGGACACTAAGATGAATAAGTCCTTTGTCCACCAACTCTTGTAATTGTATTTTGAGTTTTTGTAGTTCTCGTGTAGTCATTTTATATGGTGCTTTGGACAAGAGTTCAGTATTAGTGAGGAGTTTAATGGAAAAATCTATTTTGTGAACTGGTGGTAATCATGGTAGATCTTATGGGAATACATTTGTAGAACATTTAACTATTCTAGTGTATGTTAAGAAAATACTATGGTTTTCCATACCCATCATTGTTACCAGATAGATTTTTATCCTTTTCTAATTAATCTTCTTGCCTCTATAATATTAATTAAATATGTCAAGGTATTAAATTTTCCTATAATAACATCAGATTTACTTCTTCCCATTAATGTCACCTTTCTATCTTAACAATTTATAATAGCTTAGTATTGACTTATCCAATCCATACCTAGAATAATATTAAAGTTTAAAGTGGGAAGTAGTATAAGTGTGGTGGGTAAGGATTCACTATCTATTGATATATCATAGAAATAAAACTTTTTAACATTTATATAAGCACCTGAGGGTAGTCCTACCTTCAATAACCTTTCTAGTTTTGAGCATGGTAATTGAACTTGTTTGACAAATGCTTTATATATAAGAGATTAACTAGCCTGAGTATCAAATAATATTGAATATGGAATATCTTTGTAATATAAAATACCTGATGCTACTTCAAAATTCTCTGGTGTCTTGATAGGGGTGAGTGCATACATTTTTGCAGGAATAAGCTTTCATAGGGTGGGTACTCTTGGTGGTGCTTGAGCCGTTGATGTTCAGCTCTTACTAAACTACAGACATGGCATTTAGTAATGTATTTATCTATATCTTTCTTTAATCCAAGCCACCAAAATGACACATTCAAATCTCTATACATTTTATTATTTCCAGGGTGAATTGTGTACCCTGAGCTATGAGCTCAGTTAGAATTTGATTTAGAATGTATTAATCATTTGGAATCCAAATCCTTTTTTCATGATTAATATCAACTCCTTTTTGTAGATGTAAGTCTGTTATGCAACCATTTTCGATGTCTGCTTTTATCTTGGAATATCTCTTACCATTATCTTAGGCAATTATTATGTACAACATGAATGTAGGCTCTGTAATATTATTTTATAATAAATTATTTAACTATTTTCTATTAATATGTTTTATGCTTATTGATGAATCCATAATTTATATCTTAAATAAGGGAAAAATCTCTTTCATTTTTGATATTGAAATTGCTTCATTGATCAAATTCTGCCTATTTTTCAAAAAAAATGCCTCTCTTGTAATTTCTGGACAATTATGGGAAGTTTCTAAAACTTCTGGAAGAAAACTGCTACAACACGCTATAGCGCGTTGCAGCGCGCTCTAGCGCACTGCAGCGGGTGTACTCACGAAACTCTGGTGCTATAGCGTGCCACAGCGGGAGAACTTGTGGGACTCTGGTGCTACAAGCGTGCCACAGCGGGAGAACTTGCGGGATTCTAGCGCTACAGCGCGCCACAGCGGAGAACTTGTGGGACTCTGGAAATACAGCGCGCTATAGCGGACCATCCGAGAAAAAGCCTAGAACGCCACAACGCGTCACCGTGGACTACTTTACGAAATAGACTACTGCAGCGCGCCATAATGCGCCACAGCGCGCTGCAACGATGCGCCAAAATTTTGTCTGGACAGGGCATTTATTATGGCTGGGACATGACTCCCAACCTGCTCCTTATCTCATAGCCATCATTCCTTCTGCAATAGATTTAATTTTAATGGAGAAATGATATTTTGAAGTGATGTGAAGATTAAAGAATGGAAAAGTAGATGTCACTTTACCCCTCAAGTTGCATTTAAAATGATCACAGTAGATTTTTAAGAGGGAAATACATAAGTTAAAAGAAATGGAGAGGAATGCAGCCCCTCTATAAGTACATCTCTTCTTGACTTAAGAAGGGTTCCCAACTTAGCTCACTAACACATCTTAAGTAAGGAGAGGGCTGCATAGAAGAGAAGGAGAACTCTCCAAGGGTGGAAGAACTCTTATTGCTAAAGAGAAGAAGGAAGAAATGCAGCACTATGAACCTAAGAGAAGCAACTAAGAACAAGAAGAAGAGAAAATCCAGAGAACTTCATTAAGAAACGTTCCTAATACTCTCTAACTCTTGTTTTTTTTTGTTTTTCTTAGTTGATCATGAAAGGGTCTTTATCCATGTATGTGTTCTTCTTTATCTCTAGTGTAATGGAGAGCTAAACTTCTCTTGGGGAGGGTTGGGGCAATCTTATATGAATTGAAAGAGACTTTTGTGTATGAAAATTTCCTCAAGCTTCAATGAAATTTGTGAACTAATGACTTGTTAAAGAAATTAAAAGGATTATTGTGGACTTGGATGTGGACCAACTGATAAAGGAACTAAATAACTTCAAGACTAAAAAGTCTTGTGCTCCATAGCTCACCCTTAGTTTTGATGCTAGAATCATGAGTGCATAGGAGCTTAGAACTATGTGAGAAAGTTCTTGAACATAGTGCACCTTGAACCATGCCCAACTCAAGAGTTGAAGCATGTGAGCTAAGACCCACTAAAGAAGATCTGTTTCTCAGCATACGTGAAGGGAGGAAATGAATTCTTTGAGAGCTCATGAACGAGGTGACATAGTCATTGAGCACACATGATGCGGTGATGCTCTTAGTGGAATCAATGCTTGTAAGGTCTTAAATAAAGAATAACTCTCATATCTATAATCTAGGAATGAGATGAAAACCAATAATCTAAAATCTTATAAGGATCTTTGTGTAGAAATAGAACCGACTGTGTGTTCATTTCATGCATGAGATTTGAACTTATAAATCTTGGAGTTAAACTCTAAGGAGGACAATGTGCACTTGATTTAAACATTGAATAAAGAGAAAAGGAATTGCTTGAGGGATCATCATACATAAGTCTTTTAATATATCTTGTGGGAGAGACCCAACTCTCATCTTCTTTTTATCATATTTATCTTCTACTGAGACTTGTTGTGTTTGTTTAGGAACCATCTACACAAAATAAGCATAGTTTAAATATTATTGAATGTAGATATACATTAGTAATAAAACACCTAATTCTCGGAGGACGATAAATCTCGGTACTCACATTCTAAATTATTACTTCAGATCATGTACACTTGCATGTAAGTGCAGACATGTAATTTACAGTCTGTCACCTAACCTTATAAATTCTTCCATTAATGGACTTATTATTATAGTATTTAGGTCTACTTTTCTGATGAGGGCATCAGCTATGACATTAGCCTTACCATGATGATATTGTATATTTAAATCGTAGTCGCTGATCAATTCCAACCATCGCCTTTGTTGACAGTTCAACACTTTCTGAGTGAAAGTATACTTTAAGCTTTGGTGATCAGTATGAAATTCAAATCTCACTCCATATAGGTAGTGCCTCCATATTCTTAAAGCAAATACTATTGTTGCCAGTTCTAAGTCATGCACTGGGTAGTTCCTTTCATGAATCTTTAATTTCCTATATGCATATGCTGCTACCTTCTTCTCTTGCATATACTTGTTGGGGAACAGGGGTATGCACTTGTCTTAGGGCTGATATTAGTGCTTGATTATGGGCTGGTTCCATCCTTATAGGTTTTCCATCTATTGAATAAGTTGCTCGACAAAATTGTACGTAGTGGCCATTTCGACAACATTTATGACATTGATTCATATGATGATAACAATTGCCATATGGATATGGTAATTAGAAAGGCCTATTTAGTATTTTCTATTTAGCTATGGTGTCTCTGGATTTCTTCTAAGCGGTGGTGGATTTCGTTAAACTATTTTAAGAGTATTGTCTTGTATAGTTCCTAGTTGGATTCTTTTTTTCATCCTATCTACCATTACCTAGTCATCATATTCTAGCATCTTTGCACATTCAAGTAATTCAATTAGTGCAATAAAGAGGAATCAAGCTCTTCCTTATAGGATCCTTAAAACTTTTTAGAAATCAGTTGCATCGAGTTGCTTCAGTGCTTACTATATTTGGTGGAAATCTAGCCAACCTTGTAAACTCATTAGCATATTTTTAAATGCTTTTATTTCCTTAAAATATCATTATAATTGTATCTTCCATTATTGCTTATGCAGATGGTGAGATGTATTCAGTTCGGAATGCTTCCACGAATTTTGCTAAAGCTATATCTCTTAAATTTGAATTTTCAAAATTTGTACAAATGATGGATTCTCGCAAATTCTTGGCTTCTCCTTCAAAAAGAATTACAGCTAATCTCATTGTGTCTTTGGCTGGGAACTTTACTTATTAATTTTTTCTCAACCTTCTTCAACCAATATTCAACTTCCATATGTGGGGTGGTTCCATAAAAGGCTGGTAGTTTTAATTTGAGATAAGCTTGGAGGATTTCATCAGTGGAGAAATTATGAGTTGTGGTAGCTTGTGTTGAGGATGTTAAGGTGTGGTTGGAAGTTTGGTTTTGAAGTAAAATCATTAATAATTCAAGTAATTTATTAGTTTTATTTTTAGTATGATCATTTGAGTTGGGGATATTGAGGGAAGTTTCCTGAGAATCCATATAAAAAAGAGGTTTAAATTCTTAAACATAATGAGAACGTATTAGAATTCAAATGATTGCAAAGATGGTTTAAAAAACAATACATAGAAACTTGAAAAAGTGATTTGAAGAATACTATGGTTTGAGACTAAAGTTTTGTTCCTTTGTGTAATTATTTTCAAAAATATTGACTTAGCGCAATTATTGATTCTTTTCAAAAATTTTCCTATTGTTACAAGATAAATATTATCATTCTCCTCATCTAATTTCTTTCAGTAATGATTGAATGGGTAATTATGTGATCTAAGAAAACACAAAGATTTATATTTTATTTATCTATTACTTATATATATACTTATGCATACACAAACATATATATATATATATATATATATATATATATATATATATATATATATATATGCTAGTTTTCATGCTTTATCTAGACTCTGCGTTTACATAATTATAGGTTGATATATTTTTTGGGTGCGTGAGAGGTAGAATCTTCCTCTTCAACTTTGATTGAGTTTGCTATAAGACGAATCTTGTTCTTCAGTTTGTCAATTTTATGATTAAATTCTGTGCCTTGTTCCCTTAGAAACAATGTAGAAGAACTAATCATTGTTTGCATCATTGTGCAAAGGATCTTGCATTTTGACTTCCATTCTTTCAAGATTTCATTTGTTAGTGTTGTAAACATTGCCAATGTCCTAATAATTCTTTCTATTTTTTCTTCTAGGATTTGTATACGTTCATGAAGAGTTGACATACTTGGAATGTATTTGATTTTGAGATTTCCAAACTATCGTGATATTCTGTTTGTGGAATTTGTTTTGGAAGAGTTTGTCCAATAGACTTGTGGATCCATCTACTAAAAACATAATTTATATGAAATATACTTTCAACTTTTATCTAAACAGTACCTGTTATACAACTTGCGTTAATATAGAAATACATACACACATGTATATGACATATTCATATATAAATATGTTTATATTTGTATATCGAAGAGCCTAAGTTCTACAATTTTGTTGTGCCTTTCTGCTTGCTTTGATTGGTCCTACTTTACTTTTAGTAGTAGTTGCCTTTTTATTCCTGCTCGATGATGGATTTGATTATTTTGATTTTTACTAGATGGATGCGACTACTTTTCTTCTTTCATCTTGATCCATTAGGTGATATTCTTATGCAGCAACTATCTCTTTGATGGTGGCTTGTAGGCTTTCTATCTCATTTTTGTGATTTTTCATTTAAGCATGGAAAATAGTAAGAAAAAAATCTTGCATATCTTCAAATTTTTAGGTTAGGGTTAGAAATTAGGTTTCTAAGGTATAAGCTTGATCGATGTTGTAACTCCTTAAACTCCCTGGTGGACATTAATTTACCTCATTATGCTCTTCACTCTCTTCAAATTCTTTGACAAATTTATTTTCAGGATCCATTTGTAAAAATTAAATATTATATATTCATGTATTTACACATTAGAGTTTTCAAATTAGATTGAACAAAAATCTAGATTTTTAGATTATTATTACAAATCTTCCCAACTCCAACTATGATACCAACTGTAATGTCCCCCAATTATTGAGTCAGCGAGGACTCGGGATTGGGGTATGTTTGCCGAGGATTATAATCGAAATTTGGGATAATAATATAAAATATAACTTATTTTCATTCATTCAAATTTGAAGCATAAGAATTTGATATTTTATTATAATATTATTGTTATAGAAAATTCTTTTGCATGAGTAAGCTATTTTTATTTGAGTACATAAAAAATTAAACAAGAAATAAAAGTGCAGCGATTGTTAATATCAAAATTTTCAAGCTCATCAAAGTTATGACTGCTATTTATAACGAAATTGTAGAAAACTTCTAAAGTTTTTTATATACCATTAATTACTTACATATATAAGTGGAAAGCAAGAAATGGAACTTATAAAATGCAAGGAAATAAATTAATAACGATTAAAAAGATAATCATTCATCTCTTGAGGATTTTCATAAATTTTCTGCAATATAAATAACAAATAATAAAAAAAATAAAAATAAATAAATGAATAACAAATAATAAAAGTAACTTATCAAAATGTTAGTTATCAAAAATATAATATTTCTATCTCGAAAATGTACAAATAAATAATAATTATAATAATCTTGTTCGAGTGGGCGAACACTCGAAAACTGAGGAATCATGCATGCCTTCTTAATTATCATAGCTTTAGGTTCAAAATTTATATCACACTTCTATACTAGCCCCTTTGTAGGCATATTCATATTATTCTTATATCTTCCAAAGTAAGATACTAGTGGAGTTGCTCGTTCTAAGCATAAAATTACATATATACAGATTGTAAATAACCTCATTGAAACCTCATTTTATTCATTCAAGCATATTATCTATTTTTGATAGTATATCAAATAGTGATAAGATACTTAAATTAATAGTCTTAGAAATGAAATATGTAGGTTCAAAGCGGAGCAAAAGCATAAAATTAAATCAGCATATATATATATATATATGTGAATAATATTGTAGCATAGTGGTTAAGGCTCAGAATTTGTTATTTTAGATCATGAGTTCAAATTCCACCGGTCATACATAAGAAAAAAAAAATAAAAATAAATAAATGTATATATATATATATATATATATATTTTTTTTTTTTTTTTTTGTTCTTGGTAAAGTTACAGAATTCTAAAAAACTAAAAGCCTGAAACAAGCCCCAAAATAGGTGAGACTAGGGAATATCCTAAAAGGTCCACTCGACTTAAAAGGAAAAATTACAACTAGACCAAAAGGAAAAAAAATAGAAAAAAACAACACAAAAAAAAAGCAGCATAAAATTTGAAATAAAGCCTACTGCAATCAAACAAAAGGAGGTGGAGGTCAGAAGTGCACCTTTACCAAAGGGTAGTTACCTCGTAAAGATAGTGGACTAAATTCGCCACATAATTCGGAGAGTAGCAATAAGCAACAAGAGTGGTTTCCATATGAAAAAAATTAGAAAATAAAACTTTCCTGTTATCAAACGCAGTCGCATCAATGACACCCTTGAATTTCCTCGCCTCAATCATCGCAAAACAAACATTCCCGAAAAGCTTCTCCACCAAGAACAAAAATCTTTCATACATAAATTATCAGGCCTACCATTAGTTTCCTCCAAAAAGATATATTGTAAGAAAGCAAAAGGACCCTCAATGATAGTAACTCTAATCGCAACAGCATTCTCATCCTCCTCATAACAAAAGTGAGCAACCATATGTTCGAAAATCTGGGAGATGAAAACACTGCCAGCCACCATACCAAATTTTAGACCAAAAATAATAAAGCCCTCCAACACAGGGATGGAATTAGCCAATAAATTTTCCAGGCTGTTAAACTTAGCATAGAGAGTGAAGAGAGAAACAACATTTCTACATATATTTATGTATATGTATATATATATATATATATATATATATATATATATGTATATATATATATATATATGTATATATATATATATATGTATATATATATATGTATATATATATATATGTATATATATATATAACGAAGACACCTTCGATAAAGCTAAAACCCCATTAGATAAAATCAGCATAGTAATATAATGATCGAGAAAACACCGGTCTCTATTCAGCAAACAAGAAATCGAAAAACCTTCTGACACCAAACAATAGATATGGACAAAAATTCTTAGCATTCTAGACTCGGCTAAGCAGATCCACAGCAAACCAAAATTTTCATAATTTGGAAAGAGGTCAAAACCAAAAATCTCACTCCAGACTAAGTTTTCTTTTGATATAAACAACATTGAGATATTTCCAACTGAAAAGCTTTTGATCATAAATATTTAGGCAGTTTTTGACTTCTTCAAAAAATTTTGAAACAATTTCAACAGTATTGAAATTAACATTTGAGTATTTTGCTTAATTTCTAGCTCTTCAAATATGCCAGAAAGTATAGGCATCAAAAAGGTTGCCAATGTGAATCTTACCTTTTTTAACCTTTGGCCAACGTAACAGAATATCTTTGGTGTTAGCAGCGGGAGACAGAGGAGCTAAAGGAATATTTTGCCAGATTGAAGCGTTGAACGTATTTTCAATAAAAACATGGTTTAGAGTTTCAATTTCTTTACAACAACGACAGCAGGAGGCGAGGTAAAACCTCAACTCTTGCATTTTGGTATCGACGTTTATGTGTGTTTTATAAAGTCTCCAAAGAAAAATAATGATAAGGTTCGGGATGCAATTGTGCCAAATCCAGATAGGGAATGAGGGAATCCCATGAGATCTTCAACAGTTCCACAGAGTAGCAAGGCTAATTTTCTTATTAAAATAGAGCACAGAGTTGGCGGCTTTGGAGGTTTCAAACACAGGGAATACCATAGCAATATTATGAACCTCCTCATCAAAAAAACATATCATGAAGAAGGGGAAGATTTCAACTAGAATTTTGAGAAAACACATCAACAAGCTTTAAATTTGGGTATTTAATGTTCTATTATTTATGAAAAGAGCTTTATTGTTATTCCAACAATCTTACAAAAAAGAAATAGAAGTGTCTAGATGGTCCCAAAATAAAGTTCCCTCGACCGTATCCCTAAAAGAGAGCATTCTTTCGACATACTGGAATCAGTAATTTTGTTTTTAACCACCGCCGGGTGCGAGGAGGCACAATATTTAGCAAGCAAAATTTTAGACCAAAGAGAACTAGAGGTTCTAAACTTTCACCACAGCTTAAGGGAAAAGGCCTTGTGAACTTCAGAGAGATTTCTAATTCCTAGCCCGCCTTCAGCATATGGGAAAGAAATTTGACTCCAGGAACACCAAATGATTTTACTACCTTTTGGATGGATCCATAAGAATCTGCTAAAGATAAAATAAATCTTTTTCAACACTTGATTGGTAGGAGAGCAAACTTCTAGCCAATAGGGAGGAATAGCATTAAATACATGTTTGATTAGAATGAGCCTATCTACCTCCTTGCGAAAGATATTTATTTTCCCAACTTTAAAGTTTATTAAAAATGTTGTCCAAAAGGCCTTTATAGTTTATGTGCTTGCTGTGGCCAATGTTTATAGGAATCCCGAGATAGGGGAGGGGAAACTTTCCTTTTTTTAATTTGAAAATTGTTTCTATCTTAGAGTGATTACTTGGAGGATTTTTGCTATGCACAAAGTAATTTGACTTGCTGATATTAATGTTTAGCCCAGACTCTAATTCCAGATTTGAGAGAAGAGAAGATAGCTTTTTCAAAAAGTTACAGCTTCAATTTGAGAAGATGATAAGGTCATTAGCGTAAGCAAGATGTGACACCATCATTTTTCCACCTATGTTGAAATGTATTTTTGGATTTTGTTGGAATAGGATATTAATATTGTGAGGCCAAATATTCAAAGCTAAAATAAAAAGGAGGGGGGATAGGGGGTCCCCTTGCTTAAGCCCTCTTTTAGAGGGAAAATAACTGCTAGGAGTGCCATTTAGCATAATTGAGAACCAATTGTATTGGGTTAGTTTTTTGAATTTTATAATGAAATTGTCATTGAACCCATAAGTCAGGATCAAGTTTTGGCCCCAGCATTTTTTTTTTCAGACTATGGAAAAGTTCTTGGGTAGCAAGAATATTATCTTGAATTTGTCTACCGGGGACAAAAGCAGATTGATTTAAATCAATGTAAGCCGGGAGTATGGTTTGGAGTCTTTTGGCTAGGATCTTAGAGAAATTTTATTTATGGTGGTGCAAAGGCTGATAGGTCTAAAATTGATCCACTAAGAAACTTTTCCAGTTTTTAGAATCCACATTATCATACCATGAGTGAAAAATTTTAGGAGGGGAACATAACAGAAAAATTCCTTTATCCCATTGCAAACATCCAACTTAATAATCTCCCAAAAATTATAGAAGAATTCCCCTAGAAACCCATCTGATCTAGGGCATGAATTATCTTTAAGAATTTTAATAATATCCCGGATTTCTTCATCACTCGGCATTTGATTTAAAAAATTGTTGGTGTCCATGGAGATTTGGGGCTCCGGGGGGACAAACTTTCTTTCATGAGAGGGAGGCAGAACTGGGCTCTTAAAATTTTCTTGGAAATAATTAGAGACAAAGCTTTGCAAGTCAGATAAGATCGTGATCTTTTAGCCGTCATGAGAGGAGACTTCATTAATGAGATTAATGTCTCCTTTTCCTAACCTAGTTGTGATAAAAAGCAGTATTACGCTCACCCTTTAACTTCCAATTTGTTGAGCACTTCTATTTCCAAAAGGATTCAACATCATTATGGTTCAAAATGAGATTAGCTTTTGCTTTATTGATCGCTATTCTATTATTTTCCGACGGATCCGTGTCAAAAATAGATTCAAGAGAGGAGACTAAATTTTCTAGCTTAAACAAATTTGTGAAAATGTTCCCAATGTGAGTTTTGTTCCAAATACTAAGAGCTTTTCTTAAATTTTTGAACTTGACAACCAATCTATAAAGCCCAAAATAATTACAAGGTTGGTTCCGAATAGAGTTAACAATGTCTTTGCAAGCATCTTTGTGAAACCAAAAAAGTTGGAAATGGAAAGATTTTTGTAACATATTTATACAATTCCAAGAGGAGAGGATGATTGGTTTGTGGTCAGAAACAGTTAAGTTTAAGGATGAGTTAATGAGGTTTGAAAAAGAATTACACCAATTGCTATTCAAGAGGAATCTGTCTAAATGAGCAAATTTCTGACTGGCATTCCAAGTTAAGTGAACACCCGTGTATTTAAAATCCTCTAAACCACAGTCCAACATTGTTGAGTTAAAATCAAAAGTAGAATTGGAGTAGTCAGTGAAGTAACCTTTATATTCATTCATTTTCATGACCGCATTAAAATCACCTCCCATAGCCCAGGGTAAAGAAGTGGTGGCACTATCTTTCAAGAAAGACCACAACTTTACACGTTCAGTTCTAAGATTATGAGTATGAACAAAATTGCAATAGAAATTATACACATCATTCAAAAATCTAACATGAATGGCTTGATCACATTGGGATATGATTTCATAATTCCAATGATTTGTCCACATTACCCAAATTTTGTTTGAGGCCGAGGCCACCGCATTCTCAAAATTTGCAAATTGTCAGATTTTATCAGTACTACCAATGGGCAACTTAGGTTTAGGAATAGCAGCAATACTTATTTTTATGTTCAAAAATTAAATGCTTAAACCTATTCAGAGAAGAGACATTACCAATGCCTCGAATGTTCCAGCAGAAAATATTCATAAGTTAACAGTAGAAGTACCTTTAAGGGACTTCTGGTTGCTTTTATTTGCATAAGTTAAGGTATTTGCTTGGGTGTCAGTATCAGCATCATTCCCTATATTAACAAGGGTGGATAGAGATTTGTATCTATTTGTTGTTGTTGTGTTTGAATTTTTGGCAGATGAAGATCTGCAGTGTAGGATCTTTAGAGGACTTTTTGGCACTTGGAAAGTATTTCTCAGATCGTTTGCGGCCTGCAAATTTACATGAGTTGAAATATATGTATCATTAGTAATTACCATATCAGACTGTTCAGATTCCTGTTGGGAGCCTTCAGCATGGGGGCTTTTAGCTGAGGGAGGAGAGGCCCTTGGATGGGGAGCCGCCAGCTTACCATCCTAAAAAGGCACTTGAGAAATCTCATTAGAAATACTAGAGTTAAATTCAGGATGCACCTCAAAAGAATTTATTTGAACATTTTTAGTTATAATTTTTCCTTCATCAATTTCATTCACTTTAACAACATTTGAATATTTTAAAACCATATCTTGATCAATACCATCCCCAACAAAATCTGGAGCCAATTGTTCAGAGTTTATGACATTTCCAACAGTTTCTTTATCGAAATCATAAGGGATCGACATAACCTCAGAACTAAGCAGTTCCTTACAAACGTCTTTCAAATTGTTTTGGAGAGTGAAATTTACATCAGTAGCAGGACACACTAGGTTCTCCACAACATCATCGTTAGTTAACACAAGAGATTTGTCATTTGCAGCATTGGCATTAAGGATACCCATATCCACCGAGTGATTATCAAGCACAGGACCTATAGCCAAGGGATTGGCTAAGTTCTAAGCTTCAATAAAGTTAGCTTTACCATCCTGAGAGTTGTCCAATCTAATATTAATACCATTTACAGGGTCATTCTGGATAATAGAGTCTTTGTGACGAATTCTCAGAGGGAGACTGTTATGCCGAAAACTGCAGTTATCTGTGTTGTGCCTGAAAGTGCAGCACCAATTACAAAAAAATGCATATTTTCATAAATAATTTCTTGGAGATAACCCCTTTTCTTGGGCTGAGCCCAACCAAATAGCATTCAGGGGAGGGGTTTCAATGTTTAACTCAACAAGCATTCTAGGCGCAGCAATATTCCTTAGAATCGCAGTGTTTTTATCAAGCTGCAGAGGCTGACCAATAGCATTTTCGATTTTAAGAAGAATGTCTTTAAAAATAAAATGTAATCTAAGTCCAGGTAGATTAATCCACACTGGCATAATAGGCACGTCATGAGTTACATCTAAAAACGAATCCCATTTTCAAAAACGCTAGGTATTTCCTTTGAGGTCATAAGACTCTTTCGAAAACAATCTAGCATAGTCCAGATCAGAAACAAAGGTGAAAAAAACACGATGCGAGTCAAATAATCTAATATTAACCGGGGCAACAAGCTTTAAACATTTGATGAAACCATCAATCAAACCAAAATTTGGTTTGGTTCTAGCAAATTTGCCAACTAAAGTAAGAGCATGAGAGTTTGCCAAGTTATGAACCTCGGCGTCAGAGAAGAACAAAGCAAGAGTACCATTAAAACTTTCTATCGGCTTTGATAGAAGAAGGGTGGAAGATTCAAACACACTTTGAAAGATTGGACAGCAGGAGGGATCGGGGGCTCCATCAGCTTTTAAAAAACAATCAAGAAGCCAGATTAATGTAAAGCGAAACTAAAGGAGCAAAGAAAAAGCACCGGACACTGCCCAGGGCCGGAGCCCAGGCCCGATGGCCAAACCGAAGACAATCGCCCAGTAACCCTAGGAAACGAGAGCAAAAAACTATATTCTTAAATCAGCATGTATATATATATATATATATATATATCATAATATTCAGAAAACCTATTTTTTTGTGCCTATATTGATCTTTAGTGAATTTGTATGAATAAAAATAATGTTTGAAATGCTCTCCTGAAATTTGTGCCTATATTTATCTTTCCTGGATATTTTTTTGGTAGAAGAAATAAAATATATGGAATATATTAGCAATAATAATAATAGTTATTATAATACTAATAACATAATAATAATAATAATAATATTATTATTATTATTATTATTATTATTATAATAGTAGAAGTAAATAAAAAAATAAGAAAAATGCAACAATAAAAATTTCAACAGCAATATAAAAAAAAACAATATTGTTATACTTATACACTAGTATATATCAAAATATATAGATGATATGTTAATCCAATATGTAAGTAGATTATTGGTTGAATATATTTTATGTGGGCCTATATACAAAAATTAAAAAAAAAATTATATTGGTCATGAATATTTTTTGGTGTATATTTTTGTGTAATCATAATATTTTTCTAAAAAAAATTTAATAGTTATTAGTCAATAGGATTAGGAGTTAGAAATTAATAATTAATTATTCTTGTTATTAAAATTATTAAAAAAAAATCTCGTCACCCTCACTTTTTTTTTATCTTTTTTCTTCCTCTTCTTCGTCAGGAGGTGGCAGCGATAGTGATTGGCCAAGGAGAGGTGGGCCGGAGGCTGGCCGGAGGAGGTAAGGAACTAGTTGCGAAAAAAATTTATAAGATTGTGGATGCTATTGGGGATTAAAATAACATTCTTAGCACTCATCATCCTGACTAGGTGAGGAACTAGTTGCGAATGCACCAAGGATCTTTTGGTTTCATCACACTCGAGCAAAAACATGAAACAAGTAGAAATAAATTGTAAGTTACGAACACAAGAACACTGTAAATCCACAGGTCTTATGTGGAAAACCCTAAACTTGTTGAAAACCTATGAAACCACACCATAAATAACTTCACTATAAAATTGAGAAGATTACCTAAAGATTCAGATTCTTCAAGAGCCATCAGAGCATTTTCCACTGCCTCACACACAACAATATCCTTCTTGACAACATAGTTGTATAGTTGCGACAAGCCCTTACCCCACTTGCACAACTCATATATCTCTATGGTGTTAATAATACAAGCAACAAGCAGCCCTAAAACTTTATAGCTGGCCTCGAATTAGGCTCTCATCATAGTAACCCAATGGTCACGCAATGTGTGGCTCTTGAGTGTGCACCTCATTTGTAAGGCCCTCGGGTCCCCTATCTTAGATGTGTTGGTAAACTTCTTCTACTAGAGCACATTGCAGCGGAAGCGATTTATAGGAGCGAACTCGATCGAGGACCGGGGTTGAGTTGGCGGTTATCAAACAAACATTGAAATCTCAAAATTCACAAGCAATTGATCACATCATATGCATGCAAGACGACCACAAACATGCAAACATGCAAACATGCAAACATGCAAACACAAAATTTTATATGGAAAATGTAAGAATGGGAAAAACCACAAAGCCACACCACACAAAATTTTTTCACTATGAATCTTGAAGAGTTCAGAGTTACAAAGAGCTTAACCTTTTCAAAGAACACCAGCTCTTACTCTAGGATGAAAGAGAGAGGAAGTAGCCACCAATTAGAGTGTCTTCTCTAACATGTAGAAGCTTTATTGTATAGCAGCTCTCTCTTAGGGTTCCTCCTTAGAATCTCATTCACAGTAGCCTAAGGCTCTCAATCTGAACTGTCAATATATTGAAAACTTGTCCAACACATTCCCTTAAGTATTCAACTAAATTTTGAACCCCAAATGATCCAAAATACCCCCCAAATTAATTAAGGCAAAATCTAAACAGAGAAGAATTCCGCTCGGTGCATGAGCTTCGCGTAGCCATGTGCCTTGGCCTCTATTTGTTAGCCACTGCGGCGTGCCGTAGCACCCTGATCTCTGTTTGCCTATCGATGCAGTGCGCTGTGGTGCCCGTCTCTCGGAATGACTGTCGTTGGGGCCCGCGCAATGCCTGCTTTCGCTGTAGCGTCGAATTCTACTACGGAGTGTTGCAGCGCTTGCTTCTATGTATGTTGGTTGCTGAGGCGCGCGATAGTGCCTCCTTTTCGAGTATGGGGCGTTAAGGTGCTCTACGGCACACCGGAGCACTTGTGCTGTTGTTGAACTTCACACTTTGTTCATTGCCCAATCAACAAGATGATCACACTTGTGGAGATCACACTTTTGTCCAGCATGAATTCCTTCAACATAACAAGTTTTTGCATTTCACCAAGCAGAGGTTATCCAAGTACTTTGGTTAACCCTCTATACCCACCTTGTAAGCACTTATTACAAAGTTCTCAGAGGCATGGTGTGGCTCAACACCTGCTTTATCATGTAGTGATCCCCATTATTAAAGTAAACAATTATGGTAATTTATTATTAGATTATCCTAAATGTCCTTTGTAATTTCTACCTTATTGTGCTTACTTCCCATTGATCTCCCTTCACCCACTTCAAAAGTGTATACTTCCTTCTATTAAGTAGCTCAGCCAAATTCCCTACTAAATTAGGCCATGAAGGCTATACCACCTTGCTAGCCTTATACGACTTCCACTCACCTTTAGCACTCCTCTACTTAGAAAACTTCTTATGCTCAATCTTTGGTGCATAAATCTTATCCTACATCAGTTGAGCCTTTACATCAATATCCTTCCAACTGTTGAACTTTTTGTCAAAAGTAAACTTGAATTGCCTTTATTACCTTTTTTCTTATCTCCTCAAGAAGAGAAAATTTGGATTCTCACTCACTTTTATCCCCGCATAATAGTGCCTCCCTATTCGAGCTAAATCCATTACATTATGTGGACTTTCTTTACTTTTTGTGAAACTACCCACACCCTTTGTCACCTTTTAAGAGTCCTCAATGAATGTTGTCATATATCTATCCCAAGCAAAATGGCCAGTATAGATCAAGTTTCATTTTAGGTTCAGAACATGCTAGACTACCATTAATTATCACATCACTATATTTAGTAATCAAATGTCCATGTCTTCTTGTGCCTTGACATTGAATGCAATGTTATCTTCATGGGATAGGACCCTAACTTATAAATAATTTTTTTTTTAATGCCATTGACAGACGGTGAATACACGTTTGCGCTTGCACTCAAGTGACGTGGTCTGAAGTAATAATGGAAGGTAATTTCTGAGATTTATTGTCCTCAGGGAATATTATGTTTTGATACTAAGGTGTATTTACTTTTTAATAATGTTTAGAAAATATATATTTTCAGTTTTTGAGGCTCCTAACTTAGCAGTTCAAAGATCATAATTTAAGATACTATTTGATAAAGAAGGGAGAGTTGGGTTTTCATCATGCAAGTTGTAAGGGACAGGTGTTGTACTCGCATTCATGTAACTTTTAATGAACTTATTTTCATGCTAGTTAATCAAGTGAATATAGTGTTCCCTAGATTGGTCCTCTAATTCTGACTATTTCAAGTCTAGTACACAAGGTGAACACACAAGGGTTCAATCTTAGCACTTAGACTCTCATGTAATCGATTTGAGTTATTAAGATTCCATACATCTAAGTTATCAAAATTATATTTTAGTTCAGCGATCACATGAGCTTGATTTCCACATAATTAGCATCACATGCTACATGCACAATCTAGCTAAGGAAGTAAATTGTATGACTATATGGACTATGTCACATCATCCATGTGCTCTCAACATTTCCTCTTTCTCCCTTGACGTATGCTGAGCCATGGAGCTTGATTGGTGGCTCTTGGCTCACATGCATCGACCTATTGACTGAGCTCAAAGAATAGTGCATCTAAGCTTAAGAGCTTGTCACTGGGCTCTGAGCACTAAAGCTCTTAGCTTCACGCCAATTCGTAAGCAATGGGGCACATGAGAATCTGAGTTATCAAATCCCCTTTACTTTTTAATCTCACGGTGTTTTACACAGAGAATCCTCGCGCAGCGAACATGTGTTCGTGGTGTGAACCTTTATGTGCATTCCCTTTGAGTTTGAAATGCAGAGGTGATTTAATGTGTTTTTGTTATAAACCATTTCTTAAAATAAGAAATATACATTCAATCCATAACATGCAAGCAATAAGAACATATCTAGATAAGAAATTGAAGTAGATTTTCTTTATTAAATGAAGTTCATACAACACCAATAGTCTCTCATACATTTTACATGATGTCTGCCCAACCCTCCCCAAGGAGAGTTTTGCCTTCCATTATAATGGAAATAGAGGAAGAAATAACAAGAACAAGAACTCTTTCATGGTTCTACTAAAAAGAAATCAAAAGGAGGTTAAGAAGAATAATAGGAACAGCCCTTGTTGGCGTTCTCGAGTTCTTCATTTCTTCCAATCTTCTTCCCTTCCAGCTCCTTGGTGATGTTCTTCCTTTCTCTATACAGCAATGGTTTTCTTCTTCCTTCCTTGGTGAGGGCTTCCTATTCTTTTTTTACAGTAGGCTTTTAATTTCAAATCTGAGAGTGTCAAAGAGAGGAACCCCCTTAGTCTTGCATAGCATCTTAAATAGGCCAGCCTTTAGCTCTTTGCAATCAAATATGCCACCTTTCCAACTCAATTATTTTAATGGCTTGCAATGATAATTATTCTGATATTAATTTGAGAAAATGCAAGGAATTAATTGAGTTGGAGTTTCTAACAGCTGGGGAAGGCAAATGGGTGGCCTTCCATATGTTGATATTAATGCTTGGACCAGGTTGAAAATACAGTGGGCGCACTGTAGTGCCTAGCTTTTTTTATGCAATCCACTTGGGCATGCTGTGGAGGATGCATTGAATTTCATTTCATTTGTCTATTCAACCCACTTGTCTCGCTGTAGTGCGCGGTAGTTGCTAAACTTTCGTACTGAATCCGCTGCAGCTCACGGTAGTGGAGATATTAAGAATTATGCTTAAGTTCAATCCCGCTTTAGCGTGCTATAGCGGTTGAACTTTCGTATCGGATATGCTGTAGTGCGCAATAGTAGATCAATAAATCTTCATTTCATTTTCAGTTCGCACTAGTGCGCAGTAGCGACTGAACTTTCGTATCGGATCCGCTGCAACGCGCTGTGGTGGTTCTATTAAATCTTCATATGCTGAGTCTGGTTTTATAAATTCTACTGTGGTGCACGATAGCAGTGAGGTTCTTGTGTTCGATCCGCCATGGTGCGTTGTAGCGCGCTTGGGCGCGCTACAGCGATTTTCTTCCAGAATTTCAATTTTCTTCCAGATTTTACTCACTTGTCATTTTTTTTGAAAACCATGAAATACCCATCAAAGTTGGCCATCCTAACATGAGTTTGCTTGTATTTCTTCATTTATTTCATTATAAATCTTGGACTTATCACACCTCCACACTTAGATTCTGCTCGTCCTCGAGTACGCTGAAAATAATTTTTCTGAAATTATAAAATTCAGTTATGAATATAGTGTGAGTGTTTTATCAACTTTTTTGCTCATTTAATGTGACCCTATATAATTTCAGCTTCTAATGAATTTCAACACAAGTGCAGCTCTTTAATTTCCTTTATAGTCTCCAATTCTTAGTTTATGACGCTGTTCCTTAATTAGGGGGGAAGTTTCATAGGAATTCTTAGACACGATAAGCCTAAAAGGGTGAATTAGATTGGTGTTCCATTTATGTTTTTTTTATGAATCACGATATACAATTCAAAATTCAGGAGATATACTTTTCATCATCCTATTTTTCTTATTTTTTATACTTGGGAGATATATTTTCTTCATCCTTGATTTTTGTTCTCTTTTCTTGTTCAGTTCGAAGGGAGAGTCATTTTTCTTCATCCCTATCTCAGTGCATTGTGATCATGAAGTCCTGCAGAAGCCTAGCACAATCTTAGGTTAATTCGTTTCTTACCATTTGTTGATTAAGTTTCTTAAATTCCCCACCCCCACTTAGATTTTTAGCATCATTATTTCTTAAAATTTTTGGAGACTTGATGTACTCTTAGGAATATTACTTGGTTTAGAAGACGTTAGTGCTAACATTTCAGTTCAATCACATATTTAAGCAAATTTTTATGACAAAATTTTCATATTTGATTCTCATTGAATCCATCGTGTTGTGAAATTTTCAAAAAAAAATATTCTAGCAATCTAGTTTTTCTTAGCAAATTATGGGGGATGATAGCTCGAAGATTCATCAAAAGATGCATAAATAACAAGATAACAAGAAAAATAAAGCAAAATACAGAATCAGAATTGATACAACCTTGTTAGCATGGGTTGCCTCCCACAAAGCGATTGCTATAACGTCTCAGCCTGGCGCTTATAGTACCCCCTATATAATTCCTTCCATAAGGAGGTATTGCAATGTCCATCCCCCTTTTTCCTGTAGATTTCCTTCTTTCAAGCAAGGTTTTAAATGCTGCCCATTTACCTTGAATATGTCTTCTTTTGAAGTGATCTCTATTGCTCCATTGGGATAAATCTTTTCTATAGTGAAGGGACCTGTCCACCTTAACTTTAGCTTTCCAAAAAATAATCTCAACCTTGAATTAAAAAAGGGGACCTTCATCCCACGTTGAAAAGGCTTCAATTTTATCAACTTGTCATGCCATTTTTTTATTTTCTCTTTATAAATTTTGGCACTTTCATAAACATTATGCTTGAATTTGTCAATTTCACTTAATTGCAGAATTCTCAGTTCTCTTGCTTGTTTAAAATCAAAGTTCAAGTTCTTAATGGCCCAAAATGCGCAGTGCTCCAGCTCCACCGGTAAATGGTAGGATTTTCCATACATTAGTTTGTAAGAGGACATTCCAAAGGGAGTTTTAAAAGTAGTCTTGTATGCCCTTAGGGCATCTTGAAGTTTGGATGTCTAGTCCATTCTATTTTTGCTTACTATTTTCTCTAGAATTTATCTTAGTTCCCGATTGGAGAAAAACAAACATCCATTGCCTGAATTCAACTTGACCACTAGTTTGAGGGTGATAAGTTGTAACCACCTTATGTTTCATCCCATAGTTTTTCAATAAAATTTCTAGGTGTCTGTTACAGAAATATTTTCCACCATCACTTATCAAAATTCTAGGCATTCCAAATCTTGCTAACACATATTCTTTGAGAAATTTAATTACAGTTTTAACATCATTGTTCACGCAAGCAATAGCATCCACCCATTTCGATACATACTCTACAGCCACCAGAATACAGATGTTTGATTGGGATAGTAGAAATGGGCCCAGGAAGTCAATTCCTAAAACATCAAATAGCTTGCCTTCAAAGATCTCATTTAAGGAAAGCTCATCTATGTTACCTAAGTTCCTGATTCATTGGCATTTATCATAGCTTTTAACATAATCGACAATATTCTTAAATGGTTTTGGCCAAAAGAACCCTGATTGAAGCACCTTAGCAGCAGTGCAGTCAATCCCATGATGACCTCCATAAGGAGATGTGTGGCAATGATAAATAATATTGTTGACTTTAGATTCAGGAACACATCTCCTTAAGAGTTGATCAGCACAACATGTATAAAGAAAATGATCATACCAAAAATAGTTTTTTATGTTGGCCAAGAATTTTTTCCTTTGTTAAAAATTTAAATCCTTTGATATTACCCCTCCCGCAAGGTAATTCACATAGTCGTCAAACCAATGTGGTTTTGTTGAAGCAATGGTGTAAAGTTTTTCATCGGGAAACGTTTCACAAATATCATTTTCTTCCTCATGATCAAGGTGGGTCAATTTAGAAAGATGGCCAGCCACCACATTGTCACTCCCCTTTTTGTCCCGAATTTTAAGGTCAAATTCTTGTAGAAGCAAAACCCAATGTATGAGGCGTAGTTTTGCTTCTTTCTTTTGAAGGAGATACCTTATGGCAGCATGATCAGTGTAAACAATAGTTTTTGACCCAATTAGATATGATTATAATTTATTGAATGCAAAGACAATAGCTAGTAATTCCTTTTCAGTTGTGTCATAATTCTCTTGGGTATCATCCATAAGTTTGCTAGCATAATAAATTGAGTAAAAAGTTTTCTCTTTTTGTTGGCTAAGGATTGCCCCTACTGCAAGGTCACTTGCATCACACATAATCTCGAAAAGAAGATTCCAGTTTGAAGTAGAAATTATGGGAGCAGAGATCAACGCAATTTTTATGTTGTTGAAACTTTTCAAACAATCATCATCAAATTTGAACTCAACATCCTTTCCCAGAAGTCAGCATAAAGGTAAGCTTATTTTTGAAAATTCCTCAATGAACCTCCTATAAAAACTAGTGTGCCCAAGGAAACTTCTTATTCCTTTCAAATTGATGGGAGGAGGGAGTTTTTCAATTGCTTCAATTTTAGCCTTATCAATCTCAATTCCATTCCTTGAGATCAAATGACCAAGGACAATTCCTTCTTCAACCATGAAATGACATTTTTTCCAATTTAATATTAGATTAGTGTCTTTATATTTTCTTAAGACCTTACTCAAATTGGCTAAACAATGGTCGACGGATCTACCCACAACAGAAAAATCATCCATAAATATTTCTAAGAATTCCCTTATTTTGTCCAAGAAGATTTCCATCATACAGCGTTGGAAAGTGGCCTGAGCATTACATAATCCAATAGGCATTCTTCTGAAGGCAAGGGTCTCCGGGGCTATCAAAATTTAATTATACCCGGAATACCCATCCATAAAATAGAAAAAAGGATTTCTTGCTAGCTTATCGAGCATTTGGTCAATAAAAGAAAGAGAATAGTGGTCCTTCCTAGTTGCCTTATTCAATCTCCTGTAATCAATACATACTCTCCACCTGGTCACCTTCCTAGTTGGGATTAATTCATTATTATCATTTACTATCACGGTCATCCCACATTATTTTGGCACAACATGAATTGGGCTCACCCAAGGGCTATTAGAGATAGGGAAGATAATTCTAGTATCTAAAAGTTTTATAATTTCTTTGTGCACAACCACTTTAATGTTAGGGTTCAGACGCCTTTGAGATTTAATTTAAGGTTTTGAGTTATCTTTTAAAAGGATTTGGTGCATACACAAAGTTGGACTAATCTATTTCAAGTCAGCTATACTCCAACCAATTGCCCTTTTATGATATCTCAAAACCTTGCATAATTGATTCTCTTGATTTTGGTTCAGCAAGGCATAAATTATCATGGGTAATGAAGTTCCTTCCCCTAAATAAATGTACTTCAAGTGAGTTGGAAAGGATTTTAACTCAAATTCAGGAGGTATATCAATGGATAGCTCAATTTTCTTCATTTCTTGGATTAATTCCTCAATCTCACCTTCTCCCACGAGATCCTAGACTTCCTCATTTATCTCTAAGTCTAACTCTCTCACATCTCCTGACGTCATCACGTCTTCAATTAAATTAATTTTCAACACTCCTCATTAGGCTTTATTGGGCGTTTCATGGCTTCATGTATGTTAAAGTTCACCTCTTCTCCAACACTCACAGCGTAAACTTAGCACCCATTTATCAACATCTATTATTGTTCAACCGGTAGCTAGAAAAGGTCTACCCGAAATTATGGGAATTTCTTAGTTTTTATCTTCCATATCTAAGATAATGAAATCAGCGGAGAAAATGAATTTTTCAACCTTAACCAGAATGTTTTCGAGAATTCCCATAGGGGTTTTGATGGATCTATCAGCTAATTGAAGAAGAAAATAGGTGGGTTTCAAGTGATCTATTCCCAATTTCATAAATATGTAAAATAGCATTAGGTTTATGAATGCCCTAAGGTCACAAAGTGCTTTTTATAAAGAGTGGTTTCTGATAGTACAAGGGATTGTGAAGCTCCCAGGATCTTTTCTCTTGAGGGGAATTTTTTGTTGAAGGATTCCACTACACTCTTCTGTTAAAGCTACATTTTTCTTCTCATCAATCCTTCTTTTCTTAGATAAGATATCCTTCATAAACTTAGCATAGCTAGGCATTTGTTCTAATGCTTCGGCAAATGGAATATTGATGTGAAAAGTTTTAAGGGTTTCTAGAAATTTGTGAAATTGGATGTCCAATTTCTCTCTTGCCATTCTTTGAGGATATAAAATATGTGGAGTAAATTGGGATCAGTTATTCAAATGAGTTTGTGTGAAGACCCACTTAAGTAATAATAAGTAAAATTCCTAAAATCGAGGTGCTTTTTCAGATAATGTGGGGTTTTTGATAAGAACTCCAAAGTTAAGCATGCTCATGTGGGAGCACTCCCAGGAAGGGTGACCTACTGGGAAGTTATCTTTTCAGGGAAAAACCGTGAGGCTTTTTAGGCCAAAGTGGACAATACCTTGGTGCTTAAGAGTTTGGGCTGTTATAAATAGTATCAGAGCAAACCATAGGGTGTCAGATAGGAGCTAAGTGCCATACAGGGCAAAGTACCACTTCACATGAGCAGCCTCTTGAACCCATGATGGTTAAGGTGCTACATAGTTATGGGTACCTCTTGCGCCTGTAGGGGTCACCTCTAGTACTATCTACCCAATGGATGGTTCTTGGATTTGTGTGCGGATACTGACGAGGACGTCAGTTACTTAAGTTGGGGAGATTGTGAAGACCTACTTAAATAGTAATAAGTGAAATTCTTAAACATTGAGGCGCCTTTTAAGATAATGGTGGGGTTCTTGATAAGAACTCCAAAGTTAAGCATGCTCATGTGGGAGCACTCCCAGGATCGGAAAATCTGAAGGCAAAATCGTGAGGCCTTTCAAGCCAATGTAGATAATACCTTGGTGCTTAAGAGGTTGGGCTGTTACAGTTTGATCCAATATGCTTACTTCCTTCTCCTCACCTTTGTTAATAATTTCTTCCTTCCTTGATTTCTCACTTATTGCTTTAGATATTTTTTCAGCTTTCTTAAACCCAACCGATTCAGTTATTTTTCTACTTCTCAAGGTTAAAGAGTTTCCCAATTCAGTCTCACATTTTCTTATTGCTCCCACTAAGATATGTTTCTTAAGTTGATTCAAAATCTCTTTTACTTGTTGCTCGATTCTTTTTACTATCTCTTCTTTCCTTAGTAGAGTGTTTTCGTATTGGTTGAGTGTTGCATCCGTTTTATTCATAAATTCTATGGTGGAGATTTTGAATTCTCTCAAAAAATGCTCAAAGCTCCCTTCTCTCCTCCTTGATTATTCCTAAGGTTTACAATAGCATTCACACTCCCCATTTCACATTCATCTCCTTGAATTGAGTTTTTTTTTCATGTTTTTAATTCTTCTGTTAAGTTGGGAGATTTGATTTTGGAGTTTAGTAATTTTTTGTGAATCATTTAGTGAGTTGCATTCCTTTTTAGTGGTATAAGGTCTCTCAGTTGGCCACTGATATGCATTTTCAGCCATTTCTTCCAACAAATTGTAGGCCTATTGTTGGGTTTTGCTGCTCAAAGATCCTCTAGATGCTGCATCTATGAGTGTCCAGGTGGGTGCTTTCAATCCATTGTAAAATGTTTGAACCTACATCCATTGTGGAAAAATCATGAGGCCTTTCAGGCCAAAGTGAACAATACCTTGATGCTTAAGAGTTTGGGCTATTATAGTTTGATCCAGTATCCTTACTTCCTTCTCCTTACCTTTATTAATAATTTCTTCCTTCCTTGATTTCTCACTTAGTGCTTTAGATATTTTTTCAGCTTTCTTAAACCCATCCGATTCAGTTATTTTTCTACTTCTCAAGGTTAAAGAGTTTCCTAATTCATTCTCACATTTTCTTATTGCTCTCACTAAGATATGTTTCTTAAGTTGATTCAAAATCTCTTTTACTTGTTGCTCGATTCTTTTTACTATCTCTTCTTTCCTTAGTAGAGTGTTTTTGTATTGTTTGAGTGTTGCATCTGTTTTATTCATAAATTTTATGGTGGAGATTTTGAATTCTCTCAAAGAATGCTCAAAGCTCCCTTCTCTCCTGCCTTGATTATTCCCAAGGTTTACTATAGCATTCACACTCCCCATTTCACATTCATCTCCTTGAATTGAGTTTTTTTGCATGTTTTTAATTCTTCTATTAAGTTGGGAGATTTGATTTGGAGTTTAATAATTTTTTTTGAATCATTTAGTGAGTTGCATTCCTTTTTAGTGATATAAGATCTCTCAGTTGGCCACTAATACGCATTTTCAGCCATTTCTTCCAACAAATTATAGGCTTATTATTGGGTTTTGCTGCTCAGAGATCCTCTAGATGCTGCATCTATGAGTGTCCGGGTGGATGCGTTCAATCCATTGTAAAATGTTTGAACCTACATCCATTGTGGAAACCCATGATGTGGACATCATCTAAGGGACTCCTTGAAACATTCCCTGCTATCGTACAAAGTCTCCCCCCTCAGCTTGGCAGAAGTTAGTTATTTCAATTCTCAGTCTAGCGGTCTTAGCAGGTGAAAAATATTTAGCTAGGAACTTCCTAGCTAAATCATCCCAAGTGCAAATAGAATTGTTTGGCAAGAAACTGAGCCAACTCTTAGCTCTATCTTGCAAAGAGAATGCGAATAGCCTAAGTCTAATGGCGTCATCAGTGATACCATTATATCTAAATGTGTCACATATTTCCAAAAAATTGAAAATATGTGAGTTTGGGTCTTCATCCCAGAACTAATTATTTTGTACCATGCTAAGGGTATATGGCTTAATTTTAAAGTTATTAGCAGCTATGTTGGGTCTCACAATGGCGTGAAGGATTCCTCTAACAATGGGTAAGGCATAATCTCTCAAGGGTCACCTTAGTTGTTCTTTTACTCTCCCAATTGGATCATCTTCTATGTTTTCCATTGCAGGCTGATTTCTATTTAGCAAAATTTGTTCTCTTCTAGCTCTTAAGTAAGCTCATTCAATTTTAGAATAAAAAAGAATGTCTATATTTTCTCTCATATTCATGCAATTTAACAAAATTTTAGCTAGATTGAATAATAATAGCAATGCAATTTAGCAGTTCATCAAATGAATTTAAAAACAGTTAGATTAACAAATCACAACTAACAATAGATAAAAATTATATGCAAATGAAGATAAGTCTAAATCACTATTGACTAATAGATTATCCTTAATACAAAACATATACCATTTCCCGGCAACGGCGCCAAAAACTTGACAGACAGTGAATACATGTCTGCGCTTGCACGCAAGTGTATGTGGTCTGAAGTAATAATGGAAGACAAGTTTTGAGATTTATCATTCTCTGGGAACAGTGTGTTTTGATACTAAGGTGTATCTACTTTTTATAATGTTTAGAAAAATATGTTTTCAATTTTTGTGGCTCCTAACTTAGCAGTTCAAAGATCATAATTTAAGATACTATTTGATAAAGAATGGAGAGTTAGGTTTTCATCATGCAAGTTGTAAGGGACTGGTGTCGTACTCACATTCATGCAACTTTTAATGAACTTGTTTTCATGCTAATTAATCAAGTGATTATAGTGTTCCTTAGATTGGTCATTTAATTCTGACTATTTCAAGTCTAGTGCACAAGATGAACATACAAGGGTTCAATCTTAGCACTTAGACTCTCATGTGATCGATTTGAATTATTAAGATTCCTTACATCTAAGTTATCAAAATAACATTTTAGTTCAGCGATCACACGAGCTTGATTTCCACGCAATTAGCGTCACATGTTACTTGCGCAGTCTAGCTAAGGAAGTGAATTGTAGGACTACATGGACTATGTCACATCATCCATGTGCTCTCAACAATTCCTCTTCCTCCCTTGATGTATGCTGAGCCACGGAACTTGGTTGGTGGCTCTTTATCGTATGCATGGACCTTTCAACTGGGCTCAAAGAATAGTGCGTCTAGGCTCAAGAGCTTGTCATTAGGCTCTGAACACAAAAGCACTTATTCTTAGCTTCATGCCAATTGGTGAGCATTGGAGTACAAGAGAATCTGAGTTATCAAATCGTCTTTACTTTTCAATCTCAAGGTGCTTTACACCGATAATCATCGCGCAACATACATGTGTTCGTGGCGAGGAACTTTATGTGCATTTCCTTTGAGTTTGAAATGTAGAGGTGATTTAATGTGTTCTTGTTATAGACCAATTTTTAAAATAAGAAATATACATTCAATCCACAGCATGCAAGCAACAAGAACATATTTAGATAAGAAATTGAAGTAGATTTTATTCATTAAAAGACGTTCATACAACATAAATAGTCTTTCATACATTTTACATGATGTCTGTCCAACCCTCCCTAAGGAGGTTTAGCCTT
This sequence comes from Gastrodia elata, assembly GCA_016760335.1. Taxonomy (NCBI): domain Eukaryota; kingdom Viridiplantae; phylum Streptophyta; class Magnoliopsida; order Asparagales; family Orchidaceae; genus Gastrodia; species Gastrodia elata. The sequence continues at coordinate 7,218,937 of CM028677.1, read as the reverse complement.
CCATTACAATGGAAACAGAGGAATAAACATACAAGAACAAGAACTCTTTCATGGTTCTACTAAAAAGAAATCGAAAGAAGGTTAAGAAGAATACTAGGAACAGCCCTTGTTGGCGTTCTCGGGTTATTCCTTTCTTCCAATCTTCTTCCCTTCCAGCTCCTTGGCAATGTTATTTCTCTACAGCAATGGTTGTCTTCTTCCTTCCTTGGTGAGGGCCTCCTATTCTTTTCTTATAGCAGGCTTTTAATTTTAGATCTGATAGTGTCAAAGAGAGGAACCCCCTCTTAGCCTTGCATAGCATTTTAAATAGGCCAGCCTTCGGCCCTTTGCAATCCAATCTGCCACCTTTCCAACTCCCTTATTTTAATGGCTTGCAATGATAATTATTCTAATATTCTCTTGAGAAATTGCTAGGAATTAATTAAGTTGGAGTTTCAAATAGCCGGGGAAGGCAAATGGGTGGCCTTCCCTATGCTGACATTAATGATTGGACCTGGCTGAAAATACGGCGGGCATTGCGGTGCGCTGTAGCACCTAGCTTTTCATATGCAATCCTCTTGGGTGCACTGTGGCAGATGTTTTAAATTTCATTTCATTTATCTGTTCAACCCTCTTGCCCCGCTGTAGCGTGCGGTAGCGGCTGAATTTTCGTACTGAATCTGCTGCAGCGCGTGGTAGCAGAGATATTAAGAATTTTGCTTAGTCCAATCCCGCTGTAGCATATGATAGCGGCTGAACTTTCATATCGGATCTGCTGCAACACGTGGTAGCAGATCAATAACTCTTCATTTCATTTTCAGTCCACTGTGGTGCGTGGTAGAGCTGAACTTCGTATCGAATTCGCTGCGACGCGCTGTGACGGTTCTATTAAATCTTCATATGCAGAGTCTAGTTTTATAAATTCCGCAGTGGCGCACAATAGTAGTGAGGTTCTTGTGTTCGATCCACCTTGGAGCGCTACATCGATTTTCTTCCAGAATTTCAGTTTTCTTCCATATTTTTCTCAGCTTGTCATTTTTCCTGAAAACCATGAAAAACCCATCAAAGTTGGCCATCCTAACATGAATTTGCTTGTATTTCTTCATTTATTTGATTATAAATCTTGAACTTATCAACCATCTTACTTGGTATTGAGTTGCATGATGCTTTTCAATCAAGCACTCAAGATGATGTCTCATTTAGAGATAGAATCAAGACATCTTAGAGGTTTGGAACTACATTCACTACACTTTCCCAATTTTTTTCTTCAATTTCCTTCAGTTTCCCTTAGTTTCACATAATACTTAATGAGATAAACTACTTTGATAAATCTCTAGATTTTAACATTCCCTTTTTTATTTACTAAAATTTATCATATGCTTTGTCTAAAAGAGGAAATATATAGGAATAATATGATGTTTGACATACTTTATATCGATAGTGATCATCCTTTTGCTGTTCAATTTGCTTCACATTATAAAATGAAATCTCAATTACCAATGCAAGGATCATATCAGATTATAATAGAAACAATTCTTATGTCAGTAAGCACACTTAGGTGACTACTTGACAAACTTGTTGATCACATTTCCAAAAGCTTTTAAGCGCTGCCCATTCCCTATGATGCTTTGACAACTAATCCAACATCGCCTTTAAAGTCCTTTTACCCTAAGGGTAAAAATACAAAAACAATAGTGCTAGTGCTTCATCATTAATTCTAACATTCACTGAGCTCAACTAACTCCTAGCATCGTTGAATCTATTCATATGCTCCATCACCAAGCTACAATTCATCATCTTCATAGGAAATAAGTTTTTTTTATCAATATTAATTTATTTAATTTAGGGTGACTATCATAAATCTTTGTGAAGGTGGATAATAAAACCATAAAAATTTTCTATTCAAAATATTGAATATAAAATAAAAAGTTAAGGACAAAAAAATCTTACATAGGGTGGTTCTATCAAGGATCTTTCATTATTCATCTCTCAAATGTTGTGGCATTTATTCAATGCCTTTTAACAACAGACATAACATATTACAGAACAATAAATTTTTAATATATATTTTATAGAACATAAAGTTTGTTATGTTCACCATTTCCATGCATAACATTGTCTCACCTATCATTACTCACACTTAATTGAAGCTTTGTTTCCTTCGAAAAGAGTTGTTGGGGATTTGAGCTCCCTTTTCATCCCTCATCATCTATGAATAATAAGGAACTAGTTACAAAAGAAATGAGGATTGCCAACTTTGTCATACGATAACAAAAAAGAAAAGTGAGCAGCATAATAACATAATCATTTATAACATCACAAATACAAATATACTACATGGGAAACCACAAAATTTAGAAAACCACATAATCACACATAAAAGAATTCAATATAAAAAAAAAAAACACACAAATATTCACACTTTTCAAGACTCTCACATTTCACCCCTCCATACACGATACTCTCCTTTTTCACAATAGCCTCTCAGCTCACATCCACCATATCTTAACAACCCCTTGCCTTACATACACATCACATAAACTAATAGAATCTTTGAGATATTTGAAACCTAATCATAAAAAGCATAATAACCATCCAGTTAGCCCCCAAATTAGGCTTCCAGTGTGGCAATCTTGACATTATTTTTTGCCAAAATGCATAGCTATATGTCCAGGCTTTTTATTTGCTAAATCCACTAGCGCATTGGTCTGCTTAAGTGCCAAAGTTTTGGCTTAATATATTTTTGGAGTATTGCTTGGATGCTTCAGAATGCCAAAGAAAAGAAAATTTTTTCTCATCAACCCATCCAATGCTCAAGATTAGTGTCCCAAGTACTCCCTACCTCTAGCTTATAGTTGATATTTCAAGGCTCATGGAGTCTGTAATAGGGGCCTATAAAAAAAAAGAAATACAAATTTTTGATGTAATTAGTTTTGTAAGTTCTTACCAGACTTATCAATGTATTGTGGCACAATCTCTTAGATAAGTATTAATCTAGCAAAGATGCTTGAAGAATTATTGGTGTTACAACCTCGTGATAATGTAATTCGGGCTCCAGACCTTCTTTAATGCCGCCAGGATTCATTTTTAATCTTTCATCGTGGGGGCTATTAGATTTTGACATCCATGAATAAGCATGGCCAACAAAGGATGCTTAGTACAACCACACAAAGGTATTTTGGTGCAAAAGGTGTATAGTGTCTTATGGAAGAATGAACAAACTATATACTGTGACTAGATAATACATTCTTATTAGATATGGTATGGATAGTTTTGGTAATAAATCTTCAAATGACTTTGAATATCTAGAACCAACACTAAAGAAAGAAATGATTCCAGATTAAATGGAAAAAAAATGATATCAATGAATGCAAATGGATAAATTTTTGTAGTGGAAAATATTTATAAGGCTAAGAAAATGAACTTACTTTAAGAATATCTACAAGAGTGTGCCAACCTTATAAAAGGTGCCTTTAAAATGACTAATTGATGATCATTAATGCAAATGAACCTCACAAATTTTAGGATATTGTCTCAAGTAAGAATAGGAAACTTTAGCTAGAAGAGATGCATGTTGAGATGTGATCACTCAAGGAAAGCCTGATCTTTGGTTTGATAAAATAACATGTAAGAAAGAAAACACCTCAAAATGAGTTTATAGGTTGAAATGAAACACATCGACATCATAAGCTAGAAGGTGAGATTATTTGTGATGCGTAATTTGTAGAATGGAGTGGAATACTTATAGTAATCCTCTCTAGTTGTTAAGATGATGACAATTTTAGTCATGCTGAGCCTAGTGGCTAAAGAAGATGTGCACTAGAAGAAAATGGGTGTGAAAATAGTAATACTTGGAGAAATATATTTACATTCTTATAACCACAAGGATTTGAAGTATAATAAAAGAGAATCTCATGTGTTAACTCATAAAGAGTTTGTAAGTATTTTAGAAGGTACCAATACAAGGATATAAGAAATTTGCTAGATATGTACTGGAAAAAAAATACACCCACTACCAAGGGGACCACTAATGCCAACACAAAGCTTTCTGATGGCTACTTTAAAATATTAATATTGTATGCATATAAGATTTTTATTGCAAGGGTTGACATTAATGTTATTCATTATCAAGGAGCGATTATCAAAAGAATTCAAGATGAAGGATCTTATGTTAATAGAGGAATATGTAGAAAAGACTTAGAAGCTGAGCTAATAAGATTTTTATCATCAAAATTCTACAAGTTATCTGTACAATAAGTTGCTCCAAGATCAAAGTAAACTACATTATAAGTGATAAAGACTAATGGATTATGGTAAGATTAATTATTAAAGAAAAGAGGTTCTCATAGTCTATCCCCTCTATTTTCACAATGCCTTTACCATGACAGATGGCCTAGGCCTATGCATATATATAAATCAATAGTGCATCATTAATTGGGATCAAACTCCACAGTTTCATCAGCAAGGAGGTCTAAGAGCCTCTTGGTGAGCACTTCACCCCTAACAAAATAAAAATCACCCTGGCGAGCAAAAGAAAAACAAACATCCATTGCCTGATTCACATTATGCATATATTGTACAAAAATAACATGAGTGAGATGTAAAAGGAAAGCTAGCTAGTCAACATGCCACTTCACACCCCGGGTCAGCAAAGTCTTGACCAAAAATTGACATAGTTTGTGCACAACACTGGTCACATAAGTGCACGTGATCCGAAGTAATAAAGGAATGGTAAGTTCCTGAGATTTTATCACCCTCAGAGAATGGCGTATATTTGTTACTAAATAATTCTTTCTTTTAACAATATTTAAATGATTGAACAACTAGTTTTCTTATTCTTAATGTTACTCTAAATTATCCTAATTTATATTGTGATCAATTGGATAAAATTGGGGAGAATTAGGTTTGAAAAAATGAGTAATCATAATTTTGTACATTTGATTCTCTTAATTAAATATTTTCATTATTCTCAATTTCATTTATTATCAAATTATTTATCAAGGGACTAATGTTGTAAAGCTTAATGATTCCAATGCCTGCCCTATCTAGTGCTACATAGAACTCCATAGGGTTCATAATAAGCACATATATAGCTTTGTGATCAATTTAATTGGCAATTAATATCCTTACATCTAAGTGATAAAAATTATAAGTTATTTAGTAACCACAAAATCTTAATCAATTCATGGCTCACACATATCCTCTATTGACCTAGCTAAGATGATGAGCAGCGAAGCTCGATGAATTTATGTCACATCACTCATAGCCTGTCATGCTTCAAGAGTCTCGCTTAAGTCACTGGTGAGTAGTGGGGCTCAATGAATGGGTCTCGACTCATATGCATGAAATTCTTGGCTTAACATAGAGACAAACAATCTCTTAGATAAACTTATGTCACATCATCCACTACTTTACATGCTTATCTTTTTGTGTCTATAATTGAGCCATAGAGCTCAGAGATTCCTTAGACTCTTCATCACAGCTTGGATGCATCAAGTCTCTGATTTCAAGAAAAATACATGAGCAGTTAAGCTCAGCGAACTTATGTCACATAGTTAGCTGCTTTGACGCTCTTGGTGCATGTGATTTAAATCAGCGACAATCATCTGGCATAGTAAAGGGTTTTATAATAAAATTTTATTTCTTAAGAGTTCATTTCAAATATATATTATTTCTCATTTATTCATAAAGATAGGCAAAACTTAGCACAAAATTTCATTTCATTTCACTGAATCAAAGATTTTAATACATGCATAAGAACTACATCTCGCTATATAGTTCTCGGCCCAATCCTTCCCAAAGGGGGTTTAGGTTGACATTATAATGAATACAAAAAGATAAATACTGGAACTGCTAATGGATTCCATTGTATTCTTACAAATAATAAGATTAACAAAGCAAATGTGAGAATACGATATATAAGAACTGCTGTGGGCTTTCTCTTCATCTTCTCTTCTCTCTAAGCATTATACTTTCCCCTTGGCAATGTACTTCTTCTCTTTTCTCTTTGCTGTAGCTTTCTTCTTAAGAATTCCCATAAATTTTCTATGATGGCTAGGGTTCTGCCCCTATGGATGGGTTCAAGGGATCCTTCTTGTATTTCAGAAGTTTGCTTTTATACCTCCCTTTCCTTCAGCTTTGGGGGCTGAATAAGTTAATTTCTCCCTCATTTTATAATTAATTTTTCCTCTTAATCATTCTTGGATGCTGGGGATTTTAATGATTGATTCTTTAAATATTTTCTTGAAATCAGTCTTAGAAGTTGAAGGGACTAAATAATAAATCTCCTTGAACTCCCAATTGTTTTTTATTACTGGGTTGTCGGGACAGTGTACGCCGCAGCGCGCAGCTGTGCATGGTCTTCAAGTAGCGGGCATCGCGACGCACGGGGATGCTTGGCTCTCTAGTGGCTGGGCCTCGGTATGCTGTGATGTGTTATCTTCAAGTAGCGAGCTCCGCAGTGCGAAGTAGTGCTTAGCTCTCGAGTGGCTAGTGTCGCGGTGTGCTGTGGCACGTGGTTTTCAAGTAGCTGGCATCGTGGCGCACTGGGGCGCTTGGCTCTGGAGTGCCTGACGCTATTGTGCGCTTTAGCGCCTAGCATTTTAATATTTGCAAAACATGTCTTATTTTGCTTTTTTTTTTTCCGCAGATTTTATTTTTGTGCTATAAACTAATATATATATATATATATATATATATATATATATATGTATATATATATTTACATATTTATTATTGAGGCTCATCACGCCCCAACACTTAAAATCTCGCTCATCTTTGAGCATGTAACGAAATAACTTTTTTAGGTATATTGAGGTTAATGTGTGAGAACTACTTTTTTCTGCTGAACTGATCTAATTTCTTAAAAAGAAATTATGTGGGATTAAAAGTTTGATCATTGTGATTAGAATTAGATAGAAGTTCGACCATGTGTTTTCGATTTTTTCAGGAAACTTATCTTTAGCTAACCTTGACTACCATTACTTAATTTCCTGATTATTGCAAACATAGTTTGGGAGAACTTTGATGGTTATTGAGTGAATTGTTTTGGTGATTATTACAAAAAAGTTTTAAGTCTAGTATGTGCTTCTTCTTATAAAATGAAATGATTTTTTTTATTGGGAGAGACATTCTTCTTCATCACTTTTCCTTCATATATTTTTTGATAGGAGATACATTTTTCTTCATCCCATTATACTGATTTAAAATTTAAATAAGTCAATTTTAGCACATGCATTACATTCATAAAGTCTTACAGAAGCTTAGCACATTCCAAATTAACCACAATTAATTTTTCTCTTCTTAGCCATTATCCCCCCATATTTAGTTTGTTTCATTTTTTAATTAAGCTTGAGTGTATTAAGGTCAGCTTGTTAGGTTAGTTTCATCAAACCTTATTTTATTTGGTTTTGATATCCATCTAATTATTTATCACATGCCTAATCCATTTGATGTTGCAGAATCAAAATTGGTTTCCAATCAAAATTTTAGAAGATTAAAGTTCTCAAATTTATAATCCCAATTATCAAACACTCAGATTCCTCGTGCTCAGATAACTCTCAGATAAACAAGTTAACAAATGACTACATAAAATAACAAAAAAAAAACCTAGAACATAAAGCAATAAAAAAAATTACAAAACTCATTACTAAACTAGAAAAAAATTACTATGAGTAGCAAGGAGTAAAGTTATTTGCTAGAATAATGGCAGACTATCGTTATCGCAATCATGCTCAAGATTCCTCGTGCTCCATCATTGACACGCGCGCATACTTCATAAAACCTAAAATAAATAAGAAACAAAAATATAAAAATATTTGTTGAGTTGCCTCCCAGCCAACGCTTAGTTTATTGTCCTCTGCCTGGCCAATTAAAGTTTATATCCTCTTAGAATCTCTTTCCGGATTTTTATCAAGGCTTTGATATGTGCACAAGCTTGTTCAATAACTTAATCTTTATGAATAATTGTCGTACTATTATTCTTCTTCCCGCCTAGACCTTGATCATCTAACTTAATATAAGTCTTCTTTTTTTCTTCTTTTCTTTTTTCCCATGCCTCACCTTCTATTTTTCACACAACTCATCAAATTCATCATTAACCTCATTCTCAATTTCAAGTAACAAGGCGTATAATTCAATTTTCTAATGAGCACATTCTAAAAATTTCTTCACAAACCCAACTTGTAAGTAATTTTCATCAGGATTGCTAGGGAGTTATATAATAGTAGAGATAATACAAATGGCTTCAACACTTTCACAATGTTGTATCAATTTACCTTTTTCCACATCGAATAATGTTGCACCTATTGTTAAGCATGGAGGAAGATGCACCTGAGGTGTATGGGGGATATAACATTCAGGTTACACTTGATCAACTTGTTCTATTTGAAGATCTTGTTGTACTCTCAAATGTTCTAAATTATATTAATGCTCTAACTCCTCCTTAGTGTGATTATTTGTTTGAGTTAGGGTTTCCTCCATACACATTGACACTACTTGAGCTGGGCCCCTTATATGCTCATTTACAACATCATCTTGGGCAGGTTTAACTAATTGTTGCAATATAAATCCCAACTGAACCTCAATTCTCTTATATGTATTCTCTTGATTCAAATAACAGCTCAAGCCTAACTAAAGCTGCCTCATTTATCTTCATATAATTCCCAGCATACCCCTTGAGTTTTTGTATGGATTTTTCCAAGTATGACTGCTCAGTTATCCTATTTTTGTGGTTAATATTTATGCCAGGGTAAATTGAGTTATGTTGAAAGTTGTGATCATTATATATGTAGTTTATTATTTTTGTTCTAGAAGGTGCGAAAGGGTTATATGTATTTCAATCAAAATTAGAATGTGCTCCTCCGCACAGTCTACAACAATTCGTATTTTTGTTGAATATCATAATGAAATTTGGAACCCCATAAATAAGTAAATAAATAAAAATAAAAAATAATTGAAGAAAAAGAAATTTTCAAATCACTATTTAATCAGAGGGTTTTTTAATACAAGCAACTGTTTCCTGACAACAACGTCAAGAACTTGATAGAACAGAAATAAGTGTCTGCGCTTACACCCAAGTGTGTGGTTTTCAAGCAGCAGGTGTTGTGGCATGCTGTAGCACCTGACTCTCTAGTAGTTAGTTCTATGGGCATTGTAGAACCTAGATTTCTAGTGGTTGGCTCTATGGGTTCTTATGCATACCTCTATTTTCCCTAATAGACTTCATTTAGGTGGAGGTTGCTTCATCAACCTCCAACTTGCATTCTCTTAAAGATGTTCCATCTTTTCATACATAACTTATTCCAATGCTATTTTTTGGGCTCACCATTCTTAATAAAATTGATTCAAAATATTATCCTCAAAAGCTGAGAGTGCAAACCCAATGTAGCCCCCTAGCCATGCAAGCCTATATAGATTCTCCCTCTTACTACAGTAGCAATAAACACTTATATTGGAGTCCCATTTAATATCTTTTTTTTTAATCTCACCATCTCCTTAATCATCTATTGAAATTGTTTGTGAATATATAAGCTTTGAGAAGGATGCTACATGTGGAGTAAGTGGATTTATACCAAGCTCCACTTTTTGTAAGCTATCTCAAAGCCATGAAGGATTTTCCACATGTTGAATTTCCTGGCTTTATAAGAAACTCCTCGTCAAAGGTCACATTCCTACCCTTAATAACTCTTTTATTATCCTTATCAAATGTATTAAAACCTTTGACTCTATATTTATATCTAACAAAAATGGATTCTTATCCATTAGATCTAATATATCATATTTTAGATTATATTATATAAGACATTAAATTTCTTAGATTATTATAGTCATAAGTAGGTATATTAAACTAAATTGCTATTGGAGTCTTCTTACCAATAGCTATAAAGGGTAATTTATTGATGATGTGGTGTGTGTAGCATAATGTCTAAGATCAAAAGAATCTCTATGTGTTATCATTAAATAATATACAAAAAAAAAAATCCATGAAAGTCCAATCATCTGATCAGCCACCCCATGTTGTTGTCATAACTCACTTACTATATAGTTGTGCTTTATCCCATCTCAGGCATCTGAAGTATACTAGCTCGTGATCTAAACATTGCAATCCTTTTGTTAGTTTAGTTTTCCACCCACTTTTTCTAAATAGCTCATTTTTCCAATACTTTATCCTTGTGCTTCATGGTGTACACTTAAACATATTTGGAGTAATCATTAATAAAACTAAAAAAAATATTATTGTCCGTCAAATGAAGACATATCTGTTAGCCCATACATCTTTGTCTACATAATTTAGTATTGCTCTAGTATTACTGATGGCAGTATCAAATGATACACATAACTTCTTGTTAAACATGCAATGGTCATAAAACTTGAACATGTAGGTATCAACTCCTTTTATTACCATTATTCCTTCAATACTTATAATGAATTCTCTCCTACATATGAAAACCTTAAGGGACATAGTCTGATGGCATTTGGAGATTTATTAGCAATTGTAACTCCACCTTTCATTGTACTCCATTATAGATATTATAGGTTGTGGTTTTGTACCCCTTTCATGTATGCCATTGCATATTAACTAATCTTCAAAACCTCTACTTTAATAACCAATTTCTAACCTTCAACCTCCACAGAGTCAACTGATGGCATGTTCTTGTAGATATTAGGAACATGCCACACATCCTTCAGTCCAACATGCATGTAGACCAAATACTTAAAATCTTAATTGTACGATATGCATGACATAGTGTGGTGACCATTGCCCATCGTTATTGAACCACTTTCAAGTGCCATGTATGTTAGAAAACAATAGAGGAGCATACAAGTATGATAAGTTGCTCTTGGATCCTTAATACAGTAATTTGTGATTAATGAACAAATACTAAAGCATCATTAAGATTGATACAAAAGAATCTTCAGAATTCTTTCTCTCTCTTGGGTATTTTGAGCCTTTGTGCTAGATAACTCTACCTAATTCTTTTTCAAATTGAGATACTCCTTCTTCCAATTGTGAGTTTCCAAACATAATGTAAACTCATTGTACCCTAGCTCCAATCCTTAGATTCATCATGACAGACCAAAAATACATAGTTCGCGCTTGCCAACAAGTGTACATGGTCCGAAGTAATATATGATGGTGAGATTCTGAGATTTATCATCCTCTAGGTATGGCATTTAGACTTGTTACTATAGTGTACTCAAATTCAATAATGTTTATCAAATTAGTTTTCGATTTGGTCCAGAATTACAAATTTAGAGTTTTATAAATTGAAACTATTGTTGAAAAATTAGGGAGAGTTAGGATTAAACATGCAAATCAATGCGGGTTCATGCAAGTACACTTCTTCTCAACTTCATGTCAAGTTAATTGGATTAATTTATTAATTCATAATCAAGAGTTTTAGTTTTATCTAATTAACTCACTAGATATACTATATCTTATCTAGTGCTATGAAATGAACATTTGAAAATTCTATTTTAGCACATAGACATTCATGTGATTGTAGTTGATGAGTTCATCCCTTACATCTAAGTGACAAAAACTATATTTTAGGTTGAATATCACATGAACTTGATTCCACCAATGGCTCACATGCATTAACTCTTGATTTAGCTAAGGAAATGACCAGCTAGGCTAAATGAGCTTATGTCACATTGCTCATAGCTCTTAGCGCTCTAGATCCTCACTTAAACCTAAAGTGAGCTATGGGGCTCAACTGGTGGTTCTCAGCTCACATGCATTTACTCTTAATTTAGCCAAGGTGATGTGCTACAAAGCTTGAAGAGCTTGTCACATAGCTCTAAGCTTAACATGCACAGTCACCTCGCATAAATTAAGAATGAGCCGTGGAGCACAGAGAATGTTAAAATTCCTCATGGATCAACCAATCAAGCACTTGTTCAAAGTTATCACAGGCTATTTTCACACAGCAAATGCTATTATGGACATTCATGGCATTAACTCATGCATAAGGATAATAGAGAAAAAAATGTTATTCATAGCTTTAGGATAAAGCGATCATCGAGCTCTATAAAATTTTTTTGTTGAAAAGCTTAGCATTCAGATTTATATGTAGAATCATGTTCGTCCAATCCTTCATTCATATAGCAATAAACATTCAAGAATTAAGTGGCATTTCATTGATGTGAAGAGTACATACATTACAATCATGTATTGTTACATACTCATGCCCAACCCTCCCTAAAGGGGGCTTAAGCTATCATAAAAATAAAGATAAGAAAAGACCTACTATAAATAATGAGCCTTTTCATGGCTCTTACAAGAGGATAAGAGAGATAATCTTTGAATATGATATTAGGTAACAACTATCACATTGTCTTGGCCTTCTTCTCCCCTTGAACTCCTTAGCTTCCTACTTTCCGTGCTTCTCCTTCTCTTATGGCTACAGCCTTACCCTTCTTTGGGGTGTGGACTCTTCTAAATGCCTTCTATAGTAGCCTTTAGGCTCAAGAGCTCTAATATAAAATTGAGAATCTTCTTTAAGTCTTCATTATTCTCTTTTATAACCACTACTATAGCATTTGCTCATTAAAGCAACCAGCCATCTTTTTCTCCTTGAGAATTGATTTTTTATTTATATTTTATCCCTTTATTCCCTTGGTAATGAAGGAGATTTAAATGAATGTAATCAGTTTATGTTGTGGGAAGTGGAAAAGTTAAGTTCAGTTGTTTTCCCAATGCTGACAACAATGTTAATTCATAACAAAAATATGGCGGGTGCTACAACGCGTTCTAGCGCCGAATCTTCTGTTCCTTGGGCGCTACGATGTGCCATAGAGCCTAATTCTATATTTGATGGGTGCTAAGACATGTTGTACTACCTAACTCTTTGTATGGCGGATGCTACGATGCGCTAACACCTAACTCTCTGTCCGGCAAGCGCTACGGCACGCTGTAGCGCCTAGCCTTCTAGTTTCGCATGTAATGCGGCACGTTGTAGCTCCGAGTTCTCTGTTTGAATTTGTTGTGGCATACTATAGCACCGAGTCTTCTGTTCTATATCTGCCACTGCGTGCTGTAGCGCCTTACTCTCGGGAATCAAGGCGTTGGGGCGCACTATAGTGCCAATCTTACATAAATTCTTTTTTTAACTTAATATTGAGCTCTTTGTCCTAAAATTCCACAAAAACACATGTCAAAGTACAACTAATCCTATGAAAAACATAATTTTTAACACTAAATTTTCTATAATTATTGGGTTCATCACATCCCACACTTAACTTCTTAATTATCCTCGAGTAAGCAATAAATGACTTTTTTGAACACTTATAATTACATAATCTTGCTCTAAATTTAAGTAGTCTTAAATTCTTCCTTTTAACTTAAAGCTCATTCAATAATGTGATGATTGATTAAGGGTAATCTCTCATTTGCATTTGGTTCAGTGTTAGTCTGCTCTTTCCATTACCCTTTCACTTTTTCTTTTAAAACATTGTGTGACACCTTGAACAAATATTTGGGGAACCTTTAAGCTTTTGTATAAGTATAATTGATAGTTGATGTCCTTAGAAATTTTCATGCCATATGTGCTTCTTCTTATGAAATGCAATGCATATTTCTCTTTTGGGAGAGATATTTTTCATCATCCCGATATTTTCTCTTTTTCAAAATCAATTAGGAGTGACATTTTTGTTCATCCTATTTTCCTTCATTTTGATTTTTCTTTTTCAACAAATAGACATTTTTCTTCATCCCATTGTTCAGGCATTGCATTCAGTAAGTCCTACAGAAGCTTAGCACATTTTTTAATTTTACCATTCTTTCATTTATTTCGTACGAGCCTTATTTTCTCCCACACTTAATTTCATAGCATCACAAGTTTTTGATAAAAGATACGAGGTAATGATTTTTTAGCAGGTTTTATTGAAGTTCTTGCATATGATGGTTACTTACTCGCTCAATTATTTATATGTCAAACACATGAATTCAAGAAGATTTTCAGATCACTAGTTAGAGCTCAATTGTATAGATTTAGATTCACAAAAAGTGATACCAATGATTTTTATAAATTACGAGCACTAGTTAAAGAGTTGGTGTATGACCCAAACATAAGGAAAATAAATAAACAAAGTAAAGAGAAAAACTACAAACAAAAAGAAATGTTACAACCTATTTATTTTTGGGTTACCTCTCATGTAGCGCTTGGTTTAACGTTCTCAGCCTGACCAAATAGTTGCTTCTTATATGATCCCTTCCATAGGGACATCTCATAGTTCATTGCTTTTCTCCTATACATTTTCTTCAGTGTAGTATGGTTTGAGTCATTGATCGTTAACCTTGAAAGATCTTCTTTTGATGCTATTTCAATCACTCCATGGGGATAAACTTTAAGTATAGTAAGCACTCTAGACCACATGACTTCAACTTTTCTGGAGACAACTTTAATCTGGAATTAAATAATAAGACCTTCATCCCAGATTCAAAATTTTTGAGCTTTAACATTCTTTCATGCCATCTCTTCATTTTTTCCTTGAAAATCTTAGCATTCTCATATGCATTCATCCTAATTTCTTCCAGCTCACTAAGTTGCAGTGCTCTTTGCTCCCCTGCTTATTTGAAGTTAAAATTAAGCTTTTTAACAGCCCAAAAGGCATGATGCTCAAGCTCAATAGGTAGGTGACACGACTTCTCATACATAAGTTTGTAAGATGACATTCCTAAAGGGGTTTTGTATGCAATTTTTTAAGCCCACAAGGTGTCATCTAATTTAGAGGACCAATCTCTCCTATTATGATTTAATATTTTCTCTAAGATCTATTTTAATTCCCTATTTGAAACATTGACTTGACCACTCATTTGTGGGTGATAGACAGGTCCTTCATTGTGTTTCACTCCATAGTTCTTAAGCAAGATTTCGAGTAGTCTATTGCAAAAATATTTTCCACCATCGCTAATGAGAACTCTTGGTGAGCCAAATCTCGTTAGGACATTTTCCTTAAAAAATTTCATTACAGTTTGAGCACCATTGCTTACACAAGTAGTTGCCTCCACCATTTTGACACATTCCACTGCCACCAAAATGTAGCTATGTTTGGATGCTGTAAAAGGCCCCATGAAGTCAATTCCCTATACATCGAAGAGTTCAACTTCAAAAACCCATTTGGGGGTAGCTCATCTCTCTTACCAATGTTCCCTATTCTCTGACATTTATCACATTTTCTATCACACTCAGCAGCATCCTTGAAAATAGTCTACCAAAAGAAACCTGATTGTAAGACCTTGGTTGTGGTTCATTCAATGCCATGATGTCCTCCATATGGTGAAGTATGACAATGGAAAGGATTTCATTTATTTCAGCTTCAAACACGCCTCATGATTTGATTTGCAACATTTTTATAAAGAAATGGGTCATACGAAAAGTAATTTTTAACATTAAATAGGAATGTTTTCATTTGTTGATAAGTTAAATCCTTCAGCATGACACCTCCCACAAGGTAATTAGCAATGTCAGCAAACCAAGGTGGTTTTGATGAAGCAATGGCGTGCAACTGTTCATCAGGGAAGTGCTCACATACCTCATGTGTTTCATCTAACTCAAAGTGAGTTAACATAGACAAATGATCTACCACAACATTATCAATTCCCTTTTTATCCCTGATTTCCAAGTCAAATTCTTGGAGTAACAATACCCACCTTATAAATCTAGGCTTTTCCTCATATGTTTCATCTAACTCAAGGTGAGTTAACCTAGAGAAATGATCTATCACAATATTATCACTTCCTTTTTTATCCTTAATTTATAAGTCAAATTCTTGGAGTAATAATACCCACCTTATAAATCTAGGCTTTACCTCTTTTTTTTTAAATAAATATTTAATAGCTGCATGATCAGTATAAATAACAGTTTTTGAGCTAATTAAATATGATCAAATTTATCAAAAGCAAAGACTACAACCAAGAATTATTTTTCAATAGTTGCATAACTTTTCTGTGCATCTATTTGAACTCTACTGGCATAGTAGATAGAAAGAAATGTTCTTTCTGTCTTTTGACCAAGAACAGCCCCTGCGGCTGAATCACTTGCATCACAGATGATTTCAAATAGGAGATCCTAGTTAGGAGTGGAAATTATGGAGGTATAAATCAATGTAACTTTTATTGTATTAAATCCTTCTAAACATACAGCACCAAAACTAAATTCAGCATCCTTATCAAGGAGCTTGCAAAGTAGAGACTAATTTTTGAGAAGTCCTTAATAAATCATCTATAGAAACCCATGTGTCCCAAAAAACTCCATATGCTTTTTATGTTAGCAGGTGTAGAAAGTCTTTTTTAGCAAATGTGCCATATGGGCAAGTGAATGCTATCTTTTCTTGGTCTTTCGGGGCTACAAAAATTTGATTATATCATAAATAACCATCCAAGAAGCAATAAAAAGGGTTTCCATCCTTTCTATCTAATATTTACTCAATGAATTGCAAAGGGTAGTGATCCTTATGGGTTTCTTTATTCAAGCTCTTATAGTCAAACACACTCTCCATCCTGTTACCTTCCTAGTGGGAATAATCATTATTTTCATTTATCACCATTATTATCCCACTTTTCTTAGTCACAATATGAATGGGGCTAACCCAAGAGCTATCGGAGATGGAAAAAATGATTCCAGCATCGAGTAGCTTTACGATTTTCTTATATACCACCTCCTTAATGTTTGAATTTAATCTTCTTTGTTCAATTGATGGTTTAAAATTATCTTCTATTAAAATGCTATGCATGCAAAGAGTTGGGTTGATTCCCCTTATGTCAGCTATGCTCCATCCCAATGCCTTCTTATATTTACTCAATGTGGTGCATAATTAATTTTCTTGGTTGGAATCAAGCAAAGCTGAGATTATTATATTCAAGGAGGTTCCTTCCCCCAAATAGGCATATTTCAAGTGGTTGGGGAGGGGTTTAAGTTCCAAGTCAGGAAGACTCTCAATTGAAGGAGTAGTTTTTCCTTTCTCCTCAATTAATTCTTCTACTTCACTCTCAATTTTATACTCTTATTTATCATCATAGATATCAGGTTCTTCTTCTAGAATATCTCTAGACATAATAAAATATTCTAAAAGATCAACTCTCTAGCAGCTCTCCTCATAATCGGTTAGATGATTCATTATTTCACAAATATTAAATCTTACTTCTCCCTCGTCGCAGCACAAAATCAACTCCCCTATGTCTACATCTATTAGAGTTTTACGAGTGGCTAGAAAAAGTCTTCCAAGAATAATTGATATCTCTTGACTTTCAGCTTCCATATCTAAAATGATAAAATCAAATGGGAATATGAATTTATCTACATTTACAAGCACATTTCTTAAGATTCCCACGGGGGTTTTAACAGATCGGTCAGCTAACGGCAAAAGGACCAATGTGGGTTTCAAACTATCAATTCATAATTTGTTGAAGATATAATAAGGCATTAAGTTGATGGATGCACCTAGGTCATAAAGTTCCTTGGAGAAGGTTCAGTTTTGTATTGTGCAAGAGATTATGAAGCTACCTGGATCTTTTCTTTTAGTGGGGATCTTTTGTTGCAAAATTACACTGCACTCTTCTGGTAATACCATAGTTTCCCTTTCATCAATTTTTTGCTTCTTAGATAAAATATCTTTTATGAATTTTGCATAGCTAGGAATCTGTTCTAGGGCTTCAGCATAAGTTATGTTTTTGTAAAGGATTTTAAAAGTATCTAGGAACCTTTGGAACTGAAGATCCACTTTTTCCCTAGCCATGCGATGGAGAAAATGTATAGGTGATCTTTGGTTGTTCTTTCTGCATTGTAGGTTCAGTTAAACCTATTTCTTTTCCCCTATATCATTCTTTGTCAATTTAATCTTCTCTTTACACTTAATTCATGTTTGAGTTTGTTTTAGTATCCTTGTTTCTTATGTGTTCAGTGATTCTTTCGCTTTTTAAGGTTATGGGGTTTCCTTACCCTTTCTCACACTTGCTTATAGCTCCTAGCAAAACTGACTTTTTTAGCTGATTAATGATATCTTTCAATTATTTATCTATTCTTTTAATAATGCTTTCTTGCCTTATTAAGGTAACTTTGTGTCTATTCAATGTAGCATCAGTTCAATTTATGAAATCAGTTGTGGAATTTCTAATCTCACTCATAAATCTCTCCAAATAATCTTTAATTTATGAGAAATTAACATTTCTTGGGTTTTATTTTAGAGTGTTTGAGAGGATGTTAGTATTACTATTGACCCAATTTACTTCTCTCATGTTTCAATGAGATGATGAGTTACTACTCTCACATGTGGTGTTAGGATGGTTCCACCTAAAGTCCCCGGAGCTCATTTCTTGAATTGCATTTATCTAATCCAACTTGCAGTTTAACATAGCAATTTTGTATTGGAGTGCAGAAGTTTGTCTAGCTTTAGTCATGTTATTAACCCCTTTCCTATTAGAGTTAAGCTGCTCAGTCGACCATTGATAACCGTTGTTTGACTTTTTTTTTAATAGGTCATAGATATCTTCTTGAGTTTTGTTGCTCAAAGAACCTCCGGCAGCTACATCAATCAGGGTTCTTTTGGGGTGCATTCAGTCCATTATAAAATGTCTGAACTTGTATCTAATGGGGAAACCCATGATGAGGACAGTTCCTAAGGCATTCCTTGAAGTGCTCCCCAACTACCGTAAAGCATCTTCCCATCATATTGAGAGTAATTAGAGATATCATTCCTAAACCTGACAGTTTTAATAGGTGGGAAATACTAAGCTTTGAATTTCTTAGCTAAATTTTCTCACATTATAATTGAGTACCCAGGTAGAGAACTGAGCCAACTCTTAACTCTATCTCTCAGTGAGAAGGGAAATAATCTAAGCCACTATTTAATTGAAATTGTTGTTGGAAAATTAGGGATAGTTGGGTATAACATGCAAATTAATATGGTTTCATGTAATTACTCTTCTTCTCAACTTCATGTCAAGTTAATTGGATTAATTTATTAATTCATAATCAAGAGTTTTAGTTTTCTCTAGCTCACTAGATATACTAAATCTTATCTAGTGCTCTGAAATGAACACTTGAAAGCTCTATTTCGACACATAGGCATTCATGTGATTATAGCTGATGAGTTCATCCCTTACGTCTAAGTGACAAAAACTATGTTTTATATTGAATATCACATGAACTTGATTCCACTAATGACTCATATGCTTCAACTCTTGATTTAGCTAAGAAAATAAACTGTTAGGCAAAATGAGGTCTCAACGCTCTGGATCCTCTCTTAGACCTAGAGTGAGCTACAGGGCTCAATTGGTGGTTCTCAGCGGAGAAGGAGAAGAAGAGAACAAAGCTTTTTAACACTTTGCTACCTTGCTACCACAACATCTATTTATACGAATAAAAGAAAACTTTTCAAGCAATCTCCTCTACTTTTAAATAAGTCACAAAAATATTTAATACAACTCACTTATTAAATAAGTGCCAAAGATAACCCCTAAATTAAATAAGTGCTAAAAATAACACCCAATTAAATTATGACAAAATGACCTACAAAATCACTTAAATAGTATTTTGATTAGCAATGTCCTACCATAGGATCAGACACCCAATTGCAACAGTAGGCTCAGCCAAATCCACTTATTTATTGCTGATCGTATGAGCCAAAGATCTTCATCGCTTTCTATATATGCTTAATCATCTCCCTTAATATAACCTGACAGGGGATGTGCATGGGCAGTATTCAGATCTTCTCCGGTTGTTTGAACATGGCGGTTTTCCCCCAGCGGCCAATTACCTGTTCCTTGGGGACTACGTTGATCGCGGAAAACAAAGTATAGAAACGATCTGCCTCCTCCTATCATACAAGATCAAATATCCGAGGAACTTCTTTCTTCTAAGGGGAAACCACGAGTGCGCTTCTATAAATCGTATCTATGGGTTCTATGATGAATGCAAGAGAAGGTTCAATGTTCGTCTCTGGAAGGATTTTACCGAAACCTTCAACTGCATTCCAGTTGCTGCACTGGTTGATGAAAAGATCTTTTGCGTGCACGGGGGATTGTCTCCTAGTTTAAAGCACCTGGATCAGATTGAGAAAATTGCTAGACCAGCTGAGGTGCCCGATCAGGGTCTTCTTTGTGATCTATTATGGGCTGATCCTGACAAAGGTGTTCAAGGGTGGGGGCAGAATGAAAGGGGCGTGTCTTGTACGTTTGGGCCTGACAAAGTTACCCAATTCCTTCAAAAGCATGATTTGGACCTTATCTGTCGAGCTCATCAGGTCACTTTAACATATCTGCTTCTTATGGAATTGAGCTGTGTTCGATCGAATGTATTACTATCTACTACTAATAAAGGCCATTTAAAGTTACCCGCCGGATGTAGTGGCACATACGACCGGAAATTGCTAAAATTTTTAGTTCAATTGATCAGGTTTAATGGAATATCGTCACTAAATAACTGCATTCATCAGGTTGTTGAAGATGGTTATGAGTTCTTTGCATGCAGACAGCTGGTTACTATATTTTCCGCACCGAACTACTGTGGAGAGTTTGACAATGCTGGTGCCATGATGAGCATAGATGATACCTTGACATGTTCATTTCAGATCCTAAAGCCTGTAGACAAGAAAGTACTGCCTGGATTTGGGAAAGGCATGATGAAACCAGGAACGCCGCCAAGAAAGGTCAGTTAATATTTTTTGCTAAGCTCAAACTGATTTCTAATTAATTTTTCTCTTTCTTAATCCATATGCTTTGTGTGAAATGTTGGTCACCACCTAAATGATCGTTTGCTTGTTTTACTTTGAGATCAACATTTATATATTTTCCAAAGTTCAACAGAAGTTCTTCGTGTTTTTTTGAACGCGTAAGAGAAATTTGAAGTTAGATGGATATGTAAATATGGTCATATGATGAAAAGATATTAATAATCCATTTTATTTTGTTTCTAAGGTATAGTGAACTATGGCTAAGGTATAGTGAACTATGAAGTGTTGATGAGGAACAAGTTTTGGGAGGGCCTGAGTGCTTGAGCGCCCGAGAGGCGGGCCCTATAGCACACCACAGCGCCTGGGCACCGCCCAAGAGGCGGGCACTATAGCGCGCTGCAGCGCCTGGGCGCCCAAGAGGTGAGCACTATAATGCTCCACAACTCCTGGGCACCTGAAAGGAGGGCGCCACTGCGCGTCATGGCGCTCGCGGCTCAGCAAGCACGAAATTGAGCCTCTTATAAATATTTTTAAAGAAGGCTCCTAAGGGTTTGTGAAAGGGTTTATTAACCTTAAATCATTGTAATCTCCTCTATTTTAGTAAAAATTTTGTTCTCCTCCTCGTAGACCTAAGTGTTAGCACTGAACCACATAAATCTCTTGCCTTGTGCAAAATTTATGTTTGCATGTGGGTTTTTCCTTGCTTTATTTTGATTTTCTCATTATTTTCAATCTTTTGTTCCGTATTGTTGAAACCCTACTTCCCATCACCTAAGATCTCAACAAGTAGTATCAGAGCAATGTTGCTTTGTTTTTGCTTGAGAGTTAGAGATTGTTTCAAGGTGTGTATTTTTGTGTTTCAGCTTTTAAAGCAATAAGGAAAACATGGGAGATAGGGTAGAAGAGGCAGTTGGAACTTAGTCGTCATCGGTGGTGGAGAGACCTCTCCACCAAGTAGTGACACATCAAATGAAGATTGATGTAGTCAAATTTGATTGGAAGAACAATTTTGATATGTGGTGATGTGAGGTCATAGATGCACTATGTGCACTAAATCTAGAAGATATTCTTGATGGCAAAGAGAAACTAGAAAAAATTCAGAGAGGAATTAGATCAAAATGAATCACAGTGCATGCGATTTGATCTGAAATTATTTAACTCAGGAGATCAAGTATGCAATGATGATGGAGACATCAGTATGGAAATTATGTAAATTTCTAAAGCGCAAGTACCTAACGAAGAGTGTAGAGAATCGACTTCTCATGAAGAGACGGCTCTATCGGTTCCAAATAAGACAGAGAATCTCCATAGATGAGCACCTTAATGATTTCACAAAATTGTTGGCAAATTTGCTAAATCTGGATGAGACTGTGGAGGATAAAGACAAGGCTCTATTATTCTTGAACTCATTGCCAGATGAGTTTAAGCACTTCACCAGAACATTGAACCATGGGAAGAATGCTCTGAAGTATAAGGAGGTGACTGCAACCTTTGTGAACCTTGAGTTCAGGAGAAAGGATAAGAAGTCTACCAAATTGAATATGGTAGAAGCTCATACACTCTAGAGAAGAAGACCAGAATGGAAAAAGCAATAGATAAAGAAGAATGCTGACTTTCAGAAAAGAGGAAGATCCTGAGGCCTGAGCATTGAGCGCAATCAGTGCGAATTCTATTTGGAGACAAGACATTGGAAGAAAGATTGCCCAAAGTTTAAAGAAAAGCAATGGGCAAATGGATCTTCCAGGCAATGGCTAATATGGTTCAGAATGTAGTTGAGGGTTCATACTATGAGATATATCATACTATTTCAATGGGTCTAGTAGCTGACAGCTCCAATTAGATTATGGATATCGGTGCAACACATCACATATGCTCCCAGACGGATTGATTTTATTAATATAGAGAAATGGACAGTGGTGCAATCACAATGGAGAATGATGTTACATGTAGGATTGTAGTAATTAGAAGTGTGTTGATTAAGGCATATACGGGAATAGATTAAGAACTGAAAGAAGTTAAACATGTACCAGAGATCAGGAAGAATCTTTTGTCTATTGGAGCCTTAGAAGCTAATGACTTTAAGGTAGAATAATATAGAGACTCCTGTAAGCAAGCAAATAGTGGGGTTTGATGCCACCTCTTTTATTCCACAGAAGTCTTCACATCATATCGAGGATACTTCTATATTTGAAGATCATATTTGTGTTGTGGAAGAACAAGCTGATATTGATTGTGAAACTCTAATTATAGAGTAGATTGCAAGAGAGAGACCCATAAGAAATGCAATTCAACAGCCAACCTAGCTCAGAGACTATGTCACATATGCATTGTGTGTATTGGAGGATAAGGTTCCATCTTATTACAAAGAAACTGTGATAGGCTCAGAAGAAAATCTATGGAAGCAAGCGATGGATGAAGAGATTGAGTCTCTTTATAAAAATGAGACATGGATGTTGGAGGAACTCCCTCCAGAAAGAAGGGCTATTGATCACAAGTGAGTTTATGCAAAGAAAGAAGGATCTTCAGAAGCTGATATGCGCTACAAAGCTAGATTAGTGGTCAATGGATTTTCTCAAGAGAAAGGGATTGACTATGATGAAGTGTTCTCCTCAGTTATTAAATACTTATCGATCCACGTGCTTTTAATTTTTGTGGCACTATTTGATTTTCTACTTGAACAGCTTGAGGTTAAAATAGTATTCTTGCACAGAGAACTAAAATATGATATATTTATGGTGCAGTCCCCATGGCACATTGGGCAAGTCTCTTTATGGGCTAAAGCAATCACCAAGACAATGGCACAAAAAATTTTATCAGTTAATGCAGAATGAGGAGTACCAAAGAAGACATTTTGATTATTGTGTGTATTTCAAAAGATTGCCTCAAGGTACTTTACCTACTTTTGTATGTTGATAACATGTTAGTGGCAACTTCACATCAATCTGAGATGAATCACACGAAAGATCAACTATTAAAGAATTTTGAAATGAAGAACTTGGGAGAGGTAAATAAATATTGGGATTGGAAATCTGTAAGGATAGAAAGGCGAGAAAGATTCAGCTTACCCAAAAGGGGTATTCAGAAAAAGTGCTGAAGAGGTTTAGAATTGATGACTTTACAAAGCCTATGAGTATATCTCTAGCACCTCACTCTCACTTATCTACAGAACTATGCCCAAAACTAGATGTTGAAAAGAAAGAAATGCACTCAGTGCCTTATGATAGTGAGGTTAGAAGCTTGATGTATGTCATGATTTTCACTAGACCAGACTTGACTCAAGAACTTGGAGTCGTGAGCTGGTATATATATAATTTGGGGAAAAATCACTGGCAAGCAGTGACAGGGATATTTTGGTACTTGAATGGTACAATTGATGCTAGTTTACTTTTTCAGAGGCAGTCTTCAATAGCTAATTTGTGTGTGGGATACATGGATTCCAACTATGCCATAGATTTAGATCAAATACAATCAATGATTGGTTATATATTCACTTTAACAAGAGGTCTAGTAGGGTAGAGATTAACTCTACAGTCTACAGTTGCCCTGTCTATGACAGAAGCTCAATACATGGCAGTTACTGAAGCATTCAAGGAATTTATTTGGATGACAAGCTTACTTGAAGATTTGGTGCGAAGCAAAAGGAGGTAGTAGTTCATTACGATAGCCAGAGTGCTATATTCTTAAATATTAATCTGTTCTGTCATGCTCGCAAAAAGCACATTGATGTTCAACACCATTTTGTTCAAGATGTCATTGAAGAGGGTGAGATCTTACTGAAGAAGATTGACACTAAAGACAATCTTGAGGATATGTTGACAAAGGTGCTCACAGTTTAGAAATTCACCTATTGCAAAGATTTGGTGAATTTGGAGAAGCATTTATAGGCTTCTCCTTTGTTGGAACTACAGAAGGATTGATTTCTTTGGGAAGGGGATATATAGACAACTAAGTAGGTACAACTACAATGATAGGGAGCATAGTGGGTTCAGTTCTCATGGGGAGAACACAAGATCTGAGGTGGAGATTATTGATAAGGAGAAGGTATTGAAAGTGCACCACAGTGCGCCTTAGGGCTTAAATACCTGAGAGGTAGGCGCTACAGTGCGACACGGGACCTGGATGCCCAAGAGGTGGGTGCTATGGTGCACCTCAAGGCCTGGACTCTCGAGAGGCAGGCCCTATAGTGTGCATCAGGACTTGGGTGCTCGAAAGAAAATAGCCACGGCAGGCCATTGTGCCCATGGATCAGCAGGCACAAATCTGAGCCGCCAATAAATATTCTTAAGCCCTTTTTTAAGGTTGAGTGTGAATAGAACAAGATTTTGACATCCTCCATTATGGTTTTGTGTGTGGTGGTTGCTCCTTCGAGGAAGAAGAAGGCTCTTTAGGGTTTGTGAAAGGGTTTATTAACCTTAAAGCATGTTAACATTCTCTATTTTAGTGAAATTCATTGCTCTTCCTTGTGGACGTAAGTGTTAGCATCAAACCACATAAATCTCTTGCCTTATACAGTATTTGTGTTTGCATGTGAGTTTTTCCTTGCTTAATTTTGATTTGCTAATCATTTTCAAATTTTTGTTATGCATTATTGAAACCCTACTACCCATCACCTAAGATCCCAACATGAAGTTTGTTCAGATAGTGCAAAACAAAATATAGATTTAGTTAGTTAAGAAGGAAAACTTGGTTGTCCTTAGACATTGTTGTACTTTTGGCCACTTTTCACCTTTAAGCTATTTTTCGATACCTTCTTGATGGAAAACCAATAGTAGCACTGTCTATGCATTTTACAATAACATTTTTTTCCCCAAGTGACTTTCACATTATGCTTAGTGTAGTTTTAAGATGATTTGATTAATCTCTTTTTTGGTTAAACAATTACATTTCAGCCTATTATAAAACTATCTTTATAATGAATTATCATGAAGAAAGTAGTGTTTAGCAAAGCTAACGAGTGTTTTTTGCCTTGGATTTGCTGGTTCGGAAACCTTAATTTTTGAAAAACTCATGGATGTTTATGAAAGCACTGTCTAAAGTTGTTGATTAGTGATGACTCCAATGGAGTGAGATTAGAAATTTAATGATAGCCTATTGAATGTTCTGATTATAGTGAAGTTTTGCATTTTCATCTTGGTGTAGTTGAGATCATCTTCCTTAAGCATCTGATAATAATAGTGTACGGATATTCGACCACTATTTACATCACTCACTTGGAATGATCTATTGCTCCACCATCAATTCTCATGTAAGAATATCACTTGATAGATTGAACATGGATTACAAAAGCGATAATTATTGCTCAGCATGCTTTAGGGTCTAGACAATGAGGGATTAAGTTGGATATGGATGGAACTAGATACAGTGGATTGTGCCATTTAATGTGGATTGAGACAAGATGGGGCTAGGGGGCCACATATTTGGCCATCTTAAGCTGGTCGCGGTTCAAGTTAATGGATGGTAAATATTGGTTAAGCTATCATATACTACGAGGTCATGAATCTGTAGACTGGCACAACAAGTCACAGAACCATACTTTAAGAAATTTTTAATTGAGCTTAGTTTTGTTACTAGTCGAGAGATTTGTTTGTTTACCAATACAATCAAATATGTTTTCCTATTCAAACGTTTCTTTAATATTTTTGTTAGAAAACAATCTAATTTGTTTGTAATCACTATCTTATTTTTAATGAAAATTTATTAAGAATGATGATAATTTTACAGTATTTAAAATGCCTTGGATGCCAAAGTATTTTTGAAAGATGAAATATTGCTAGGTAGTTAAAGTATAAAGGTTTTAGTGACCAAAGAAAAATTGACTATGTTTTTTCTTATTTTTTATTAGTTTTGTTGCATACAAAAAAGAGATTTCAATCCTGTTCATAAGAAATATATTTTGCTACACTAGCTTACACTGCAAATTTTTGTTGTCCAGGCTTAAAATGGTTGGCTACTACATCTATATTCTTTTCAACGGCTCGCTGCAAATGAAAGCTGAATCTAAAGCAAACCAGTTACTGAATACTTTTTACATTTCAATAAATGCTTTGAGGAAATCTCCAGTTTCTGTAAAGTTAAGTAGGAAGTGTTGCAAGTTATTTATGTTATTAAGTATGCTAAAAAGTATGTATATGTTTATTTTGATAGAAGCAATTGCTTGAGAGATGCTTCTATACTTAATTGCTTTAAAATTTATTATGTAATATTGTTATTGTCTGGAAGTCTATGTTTTTCATGAAGTCAAAGGTTTAAATTTTTTAATTTAAAAACTTGTTAAATTAACACTATGATAAATTGTGTTAGAGCTATGGTTTTCCATGGAAATCAAAAGATGCAATATCTACTCAAATGCAACAAAAAGCATGCAAATGATGCAACAATTATAAGTGATATGTTGAGATAGCAAGCTCACAGGATAGACAGGTGCAAAAACTGAAACTAATCAAAGATGTTATGTTAACAATAAAAATTTGGATACTTATATGTTAAAATGCAAAGTTTTTGGGATTAACGAATATTAAAATTTATTGGAGACTATTTTTCTGAATAGCACTGCACAACTAAAAAATGGGTTGAAGTGTGATTCATGACAAACTGTGAATACAAGTCTGCGCTTGCACGCAAGTGTACGTGGTCTGAAGTAATAATTGGAAGGTGAGTTCCGAGATTTATCATACGCAGGGACAGAATGTTGATGCACTGCAGAGAATCAAATCTCCAGCACGTTTGAGCGCTAAGAACTTCTTTCACAGTGGAAGCGATTGACGAAGCGCGTTCAGAATATGAGGACCGGGGCTGCGTTGACGGTTACCAAGCAATCCAAAAATCACAGATCACAAGAACAAAACATACAAGACATGCATGCACAGATCACATCACACACAAAACATCCAAACACAAGGAAATATGTGGAAAACTCAAGAACAGGAAAAGCCACGAAGTCACACCATTGAAAAATCCACTATAATATGATTTGAAGATTACAGAGTTACAAAGAGCTTACTTAGCACAACAGCTCAAGCTCTTACTCTAAAAATGGAGAGGACAGGAAGCAGCCACCACATGTAGTATCTCCTCCAACATGCACGCCCTCACTTGCACTGTAGCTTTCTTAGTGTTCAGCGTAGGGATATTCTCCTCACACAGACTTCCATCCTCCATTGCACTGACTAAACTTAGGAATCTCCTCCTAATGTTCTCTTGAGTACTCAGTTGAAGAAACAATTCCTGAAAAGTCCAAAATTCCCTCCTATTTGCTAAGGGCGTAACTTGGATATAGCAGAAATCCGCTAGGCGCTGCGGCGCGCCGCAGCGCCCAGCTCTCGGGTCGAGACCCGCTGCAACGCGCCGTAGCGCCCAGCTCACGGGTTAAGACCCGCTGCGGTGCGCGGTAGCGCCGAACTCTCGCGTTGGCATCCACTGCAGCATGCGATAGCGCCCGTATCTGATTATGCTGCAGCGCACAGGAGCGGCGATTTCCGCTAATGCGCGCTGTCGCCCCGGCTTCTCTATTTCTGACTGCTGAGGTGCGCGATAGCTTATCTAACTCGGGTTGGGACTGCCTGTGTAACAACTCAGGTTATTACTTAGGTCAATTTGGACTAAAATAAGCCATAATATTGATTCTAGCACTCTAATTAAGTCATTAGAAGTTCACCACAAAGATATAGTCTAAATTAAGTGTCAAATAAATCAAATACTTATTTTGAGAATTTTAGAACCCTAGAATTTGACCTATCTAAATTGACCTCAAATAGAAAATCCAACTTTGCCTTTGTGCTCATCACCCTCAAATTAGCTAGGGGTGATGTTTTGGAGGCATTTGGAAGTTGTTGAATTTTCGGCAAATATTTTAATATATTTAATATATTTTTAAATACTCAAAAATACGAATAATTAAATACTAATCCAAATCAAAATTCAACTTTGTCATTGTGTTCCTCACCTCTCAATTAGCTATGGGTGATTTATTGAAAATTTTTAGAATACAATTAATTAATTAATTTTAATTAATAAAATTTATTGAAGTTAAATCCATAATAATATTATTTAATTAGTGTTTAACGGTTTCCGTTTGATCTTTCTGCATCGTTGCTAACCCACCGTTTCTGCCTTTCCTTTTCTCTTGACACTGTCAGATCAGGAGTTGCTCCATTCTGAATCATCTGATCAGATCTGGTGATCCGATCGAACGGTGGTTAAGTTGTCTCCTCCATCTGTGTGTCACCGCATGATGTGCATCGAGCGAGCGTCCATGTGGCTAGCACTTCCGCTTGCGCATCGACCTTACAACTCGAGCAGATGGGAACCACCCTTCAAGCCTCATTTACACTCCTTATCTGCTTGTTGTCCGCATTTCCGCTCGATTTGAGTCGTTTGGATATTACCGAAGGTCTCACATCTCCTACCCAAATTTCTGGCTTCACCGGTCAAGGTACCCTTCTTCACCTCCAAATCTCTATTAAATCTTCAAGTGATAATTAGTTTATTCAATTATTCTTCGTTAGGGATCTGTTGAGGGTTGAATCGAGCTCACATGAGTTCGATTTGGGTCATTCCTGCGAACCCTAATTCGCGCCTCACTGTGAATCGACGAGGAAGATGAATTGTCTTACAGGTCTGGCCGATTCGGGTCGGGCCCAACCCGTCCTTCCATGTCCTATCGGCTTAATGGATGTGGGATCCGCTTGTGCTGACCATCTGCTGCCGAAGACTTCTCAAGTGGGGCCCACTGTGATTTAATTGAATGATAATAAAAAAGTATTAGATTTAAATAACTTAAATTTAGTTTAATTAATTGATTAATTAGCAAAATTTTAAACCCTAATAACTCTCAATCTAATGATCCAAATATAGTGCTATTATATATCACTTTGATCAGTAAAATTAGAGGATCATTATGGCACTGTTAATTTTCTAATATTGTGTGTATTTCACATAGTGACATTTAGGACCCCTAATTAATGTGCTAAATGTCCTCAAATTTTAAGCTATCATAACTTTGCACGCACTAATCCAAACATAACCAGTATGGGTCTCATTTTAATCATAAGACTCTCAATAATGTTCTAGTAGTGTTAATTTCTCTTTTTTGAGTGTATTTAGCCTAATCACTTTTAGGACCTTACCTTAATTACACCCTTAAGACCCTAGAACTTCAATTGACCATAACTTGATCAATTAAGCTCCTAATTAGGTCTTCCAATATACCATTTTGATCAGAAAGTCCTAATAATTAGTAAACTGCAAAAATATTAAGATTTGGTGATTAGATTTCTTAATTAGCTCTAATTACCCTAAATCTTGATTAGTGAATATTAGCAAAATTATTAATATAAATTAGATGATTTAAGTTTCTAGTAGCTCCTAGAGTATATTAGAACCTAGTTGTTAATAATTTCACTAATCACCCACTAATCATCCTTAACCCTAATTAGGTCATAACTTGACCAAATGAGGTCCAAATTAGGTCTAATCCTAGTTAAAGTACTCAGTGGAATATAGGAAAATATAGCCACTAAATTTTCTGAATTTGGACTTTATATAGAAAAGTTAGGTTTTTGACCCTTTTATAAAACCCTAAATTTACATAATTATACCTCAAAATTGAATTGCCTATAACTTAATCATTAGATCTCAAGATTCAGTGTTCTTAAACTTTATGGAATCATTGAACAATAAGCATCAATAAATTAACTAAATTTCTAGACTTCAGTATGTAAAATTACTAAATTTCTCTTCTGAGCTAAAAATCTTAATTTAAGCTCATAAGGCTTATTTATTATCCAAATTAGGTGCACTTATTATCTATCTTCATGTTATATAATAAGTAATTATTTTCCATTAATAAAGTCCCATTGGGAGCCCTAAATCAAAAAGTATATTTTTAGATCATTGAGTAGGGCCAAAATGATCATTTTTCTCAAAATTAAGTGTTCTTATGCCCTATAATCATAAGCTAATCATTAAAATTAGCAAATGAAGTGATTTATAATTTAATTCAATTACTTTTAAGCTATAAATTAAGTTTCAAAGCAAAAACATTAAAAATTTTACTTTATGTAATTTCTAAGTATTGTTAAACCACACAATGTAACAACTCAAGATTGTTACCCAGTTTAATTTAAGCATAATCATATCCTAATTATCATTTCATTAAGTTCATTTAGTCATTAGAACCAAACGCTGAAAGTTTGGAGCAATTCAGAGCTCAATCGATTATTTTAGAATATTTTAATATTCAATTAATTAGAAAATTGATGTATTTATTTTGACCTCAGAATTAAATTTCGACTTCGCCGTTGTGATCGTCACCCCCAAATTAGCTAAGGGCGATGTTTTGGACGTGTTTAGAAGTACTCGAATTTACACGAATATTTTAATATAATTAATGGCGCCAAAAAATAAAATAATTTAAATAATCATCGGAATCAAATTTCGACTTCACTGTTGGATTCCTCTCCCTCAAATTAGTTAGGGGTGAATTTTTGGGAATTTTCGGAGTGCATTTAGAAAATTCAAGTTTTTAAAGAATTAAGAAAAATAATATGTAATTATTCAGCCCCTCATTGCAATTTCCCTCAAAATTTTATTACTTCTTGTCAGCCTCCTCTCCATAGTCGGTGCCCCCATGCTCAACTATGATGAGCCCTCTCCTAGGCTCATGATGGCTCCCTATAGACCCTAGCCCTCCTCCCATCCTCCTATTTTCCTTTAAAGGAGAAGCACAGCCCTTCCCTCTTCCCTTGCTATCCAACTAGAGCCCCTCACCCTCCCATCCATTGCTAAGTTGTGCTAAAGAAGAAGAGTTCCAAGTTTTTGGAGAAAATAAAGTACCCTTTTCCTACTTCTTTCGCAAGGTTAAAGGTACCCCTTTACCCCTCTCTTTCTCTTCTTCATATAGCTACAATGCTTTAATACATCTCTAGACATCCATGTTTAAGTATGCAAGCCATTACAGCTCTCCAAGAGATTAAATTTAATGCTCTGTTATTCTTGTATTCTGTATACCCTGTTATTTATCCACATTTTCATAGAGTTAGAATATTTTGTTTGTGCCGTTTTTGGTGTCGATGGAAAGGTATCGGAAAGACCTTTCCATCGATATATAGCACCACTCATGGAACGCTCTGGATTGAGAGTAATTGAGCTCGAAAGTAGGCCTTCTAGGTTTCATTCTGTCAAAATCGTCGTCTGGCGCTGCAGCGCGCTGCAGCGCCCGATTTGCAAAATAGGCCGCTGCAGCACGCTGGTGCACTGCAACGAGCTGCAGCGGCATTTCGGAAAAAAATTAAATAAATCCGTTAATTGATTAATTGAACAGTAAAAATCGCAAGTTTGACCGCTGCAGCGCGCCATAGCGGGCTACAGCGGAAATATTTCATGAAAAACTTAGAAAATCAATTAATGAAGTATTTAAATAGTATTTTGCAAATTGAACTGCTGTGGTGCGCCACAGTGCGGCGGTGCGCCATAGCACGCCGCAGCGAGCCGCAGCGCACCCCAGCGCTAAAAGCACTACCGCGCGCTGCCGAGTGAAAAGCGCTACTGTGCGCTGCCGCGCGAAAAGTGTTGCAGCGCGCCGCAGCGCCTGAAATTGCAAAATGCCCAGAATTTCTTAAAAACTGCCCTATTTGGCTGAAATGACCAAAACTTCACTATTTTAGTATTTTAAGGTCCCTAGGATCATAATGGGACTGAATTACATCAAATGTGAACCAATTTTAGCTAAAATTTAACATTGCATAAAATTCTATATGAAAATTAAGTTTGAAACCTTGTCATTTTTAATAAGTGCTCAAAACCTATCTTATACCTTAAATGTATTGTGCAAATTGCTATATAACTTAAAATTTCAGTGCCAATAATAACTTACAATAATATTTAAGTTTTGAACCCTAAAAAATTAGAAGAAATGACCAAAATACTCATAACCTTAGTTAGGTCATAACTTGACCATTTGAAGTCTAATTTGGGTTTACTCCCAGTTAAAGTACTTAGTATGCTATGGGGAAGCTATAACCACTGAGTTTACTGAATTTGGACACCAAATGAAAGAGTTAGTTTTTTGGCCCCCTTAACTTAGAAAAATTACCTATTTACCCTTAGAAATTCAAATGACTATAACTAATTTATTAGACCTCAGAATTTAGTGTTCTTGGACTTTATGAAATCCTTGAATAGCAACCAACAGTAAACTGTATAAAAATTTAGATTTTATTAAGTGCAATTTACTAAAATGCCCCTTAGGTCAAAAACCTTAGTTTGGACCTATAGGACCTGTTTCTCATCCAAATTAAGCATACTTACTATCTATCTTCAAGTTAGACAGTAAAAAACCATTTGGTACTAAGAAACTTTAATTTGGACTCTTAATTCAAAAGTTGACTTTTGGACCTTAAGTTAGGGACAAAATGGTCATTTTGCCCAAAAATTTAGGTTAAGCGTCATTAACCTCTAAATTATGTTTTAAATTACTAAAAATAGTATTAAAACTATATTAGAGTTATCTAAGTAAGAAATATCAACTATTAGGTCAACTCATCAAAATTTCCCAAAAATTTTCATAGGTTAGATTTCATTTATGTGATAAGTGGGTTATCCAATGAATGAGTCCTTAGTTTTATTAATTTCTATAAATTTTATAACTTATTTTGATTATTTTGTTTTTTAACCCTAGATTTAGGGTAAGGAGATTCATCCTATTAAGTTTGATTTACTTAATAGGATCTATATTAATCAATAGATCACTTTTAAACTGAATCCTAAACCTTATGTCTTATCCCTTTGGTTTATGTGATTAAGCCCAATCTCATTGTGTTTAATTCATAATTTGTAATTTAGTAGATCTTGATCAGATCTTAGATAGAACGTCTAAACTCATTAAACTAGGACGTATGATTCATTGATTGAACTTGTACTCGTGTTTGATTGAATTAGATTAGAACCTGACTAGTTCTAATCCTTTTAACTTATAAGGCCATACTTCTATGTTACACTCGATAGTAGGAATTAGAAATCCTGAACTTGTGTAACTTAGAATAGTTAGAATAGTTTAATTAGACAACAACAGTGTCACCATGTTAGAAGAAGTCCCTTGTTTATTTGATTTATTTTGTTACTACGCATCCCTTGCTTTTATGCTTAATCCCTTGGACATATCATAAAAGAGAACTTTGTGCATGAAATCAAAACTTAGAATAATTAGGATAACAGTTGCCTTTGGGTTCAGTATATTAGTAGATTTGGGTGTATATTTACCCTAATAGATAGGAGTAAAGAGTAATAAGGATGCTTAACATTACTCATTAAGGAATGTGTGTTAATCTTGGAACCCGTATAGTCTTGCAGATGTGCTTGACTCCTTAGCTGTTTCTAGATATGTCCACAGAAATAAAGTAAAATAATTAACAAATTTTGCATTTGTATTTACAGTC
The DNA here is from genome assembly GCA_016760335.1 of Gastrodia elata. Taxonomy (NCBI): domain Eukaryota; kingdom Viridiplantae; phylum Streptophyta; class Magnoliopsida; order Asparagales; family Orchidaceae; genus Gastrodia; species Gastrodia elata. Next base: position 7,184,852 of record CM028677.1, on the reverse strand, counting down.
TCCTTAGTTCTGCTGCTGGATTCTGTCTGCCATAGCCCAGAAAGGCTATGGGAATTTTTGTCTGCCCAAGCCCAAAAAGGCTTTGGGGATTTCACCGACCTGATGGCCAACTTTTTGATATGGCAGTCTTTACATACTTGTTTCTATTTTAGCTTACTGTGTACTATATTATGATGCATATTTCAGTCAGCTATGTTTCTTTACTTACCTGCTCACTTGTATATATTTATAAGATGCTAGACTTTGCTGCTTACTATATGTACCATTTTTAGATTTCTATCATTTAATTTGCATGTCATATGATCATCAGCATGTTTAGGATTAGACTTTACTTTCAATACTTTTACTTACTGTACTATACATGTATATGCCCATTCCTTGCTTAGTTGTTGAGGTGCACTTTTGCCTTCATTTGTTGTTTAGTTATAAATATTATATTTATAACTATCCTTATTTCTTGTTATGCTTACTACTCCTACTGCTTAGTTACTTTTATTGTGCTTAAGTTAAAGTGGTGACATTAATAATACATGTAAAATATTCAGCCTAAAATGTACTTGGACAATTGTTTAACAAGATTTTTCTTTTATTGGCTAGGGCCCTGGCATTATGAAACTGATAATGTCAGATTCAGATATGTTTGAGGAGCTGAGTGATGAAGAAGAGGTGCCTTATATAGAGGTGGAGCTCCAGCCAGGAAAGCCAGATACTGTTTAGCTCCTTTTTAGCTTCTTGTGAGGAAGAGTGATTTGTTTTTAGTCTTTAAAACTATCTAGTTAATGTTGTAATAATACATGTATTATGACTGTGATTTACTTTATGCACTTTATTATTTTCTGAGATATTTTATTACTGTTTCTTATGTGATGCATGGTGAATGGATATACTATTTACTTTATTTAGCTTCCACACTCTGTTTGTATGTCAGATTTAGTGACTAATCATCTTAAAAGTTCTGTGCACATCCTCCCCTTATTAGTGGGTTGAGGATCTTACCTAATCCAATTATAAGAGAATGATTTGCACAAGTGACCTCCACTCCTTAGCATAATGATTGTGAGCTTAGGGAGCGGGGCACCGCAGTTGGTATCAGAGAATTCCATAAGGTGTAAGATTGGAAATTATATTCCACTCTACCAAATAGATGATTCTTCTGCCAATCAGTCACTAACTAAATACCAGAGGTACATCCAAGCACCATGATCATGAGCTCAGGATAATAAAAGTATAGAAATGTAAATTCTTGCACAAGTAACATATTAGTAAGCTAATGTGACTTAGAAAAATACTAGACATACAAGGATGACACTTAGGTGGCATCACCAATAATTTAAAGATAGGTGGAAATAAATCGTCCAACTCCATCAAAAGCACGAAAAGTACATAGAAGGAATGTCATACCCTAACGTCCGAATGCTAGATATATCAGATATACTCCATGTTTTCTTAAGTTGTTGTCTTTTATTTCCTTATGTTCCATCAACTACTTCCGATGATGTACTTTCATTTCTACTTTTGATTAAAAAGGGGATGGAATGTTATGACTTTTCGCTTTCCGAAATTCTGAAGGTGTATTTCTCTTAATTCAGATTCTAGCAATCCCACCAAAAGTAGGCCGAGATCCACCAAGAGCAAGCAAAGCAAGCTACAGAGGCTCAAGCCAAGCAGGCCAGGAGAGCGGCCATAATTCATGCCCGCCAGGCAGAACGCATGGAGCGACTACTTACGGCACAAATGAGCCAGAATCGCACAGTTCCTGAGCACCCCACCACTCATGTCAGCACCACACCCAGTCTGCTGATGGACTGTTCCACAGTTTTCTATGACTCAAACTCCTAATATTTGATGGGAGTCTCTCTGCTATCGATACAGCAAACTGGATAAAGGTGGTGGAGAAGAACCTAACCAGCATCAAGTGCTCGGATGCCGAGGTGATCCATTTAACGACTAATCTACTCCAAGGTGAGGTAGAATACTGGTGGGATAATATCTGCCATACGTTATTCACAAATTGTGAAGAAATATCATGGGATGAGTTCATAGCAGCATTTCAGACTCGATACATCCTTACCTCTGCTAGGCACACCATGGCAGATCAGTTCCTTAAGCTATAGCAGGAAAGCCGATCAGTTTCGTCTTATGAATCCGAATTCAGGCGGCTGGCAAGATTCTCCTCCAACCTTGTTCCGACCGAATCCGACAGATGCCATCGCTTTCGGAGCGGACTCCGGCCTTCCATCCGAAGGCTAGTCGTATCTCATTGCTCAACCAACTTTGCAGAACTACTAGAATCTGCCAAAATGATTGAAATGGATGAGGCATCTGAGCCCAAGCGCAATTATGGCACGACAAATGTTCATCACGAGAACCCTAGAAGAGCTAGGGTATATCAACTTGAGGCAGAAACTTTACCAACAGATCTTTTCAATGGCTGCACTTGCCCCCATCCTTATGGGCAATGTTACTATAAGACTGGGAACTGCTTCAACTATGAGAGGCCAGGCCACTCCTACTATCGGCGCAACCACACCGACACTATTGATGGCGACCAGATTGATCGCTCAAAGTGCCAACGAACTTTCGATTTATTCCAGAAGCCTGCCGCAGCTCGTCCAGCATTGCCACCTCCTCCTTCTGCTCAACAGTGTGAGGCAGCTATTGTTCCCCGCCCAAATGCTCCGAGGTCGCCCATCCGGCAACCTTACAACACCTAGCAGACTGGTCCAGCATGAGTCTATGCTCTCACCCCTACTAAAGCCACAGAAAATAATAACATTGTATCAGGTACACACTTCTTAACCAATCTGCCATTTTATTATTACTTGTATAAAAGTGACTTGTATATTACTGCATCCATAATTAGGTACAATCTATATAAATAATAAGCCCTGCAAAATCTTATTCGACACTGGAGCGAGTTCTAAAAGCTGGACAAGGTCTCTCAACTTGTTATTATACCGTTTAGCAAAACCCTTAAACGTAGGGCTACCATCTGGAGCTCAACTACAAGCTAGTCAATTCTACAAGATACAAGTCCCCATTGGAGAAACAAAATTCAAAACCAAGCTCATAGCCTTGCCAATAGCCAACTTCGATATCATTTTGGGCATGAACTGGCTAAGTCAGCATGACGCCACCATCAACTGCCAAAAGAAGAAGATAACCCTGGGTAATGGTAAACAAGCCAAGTCGTTTGTTGGGAACTTTAGTATAAGAGCTTCCTTAGTCAATGCTATTAAAGCTAAGAAGCTAATAAGTAAAGGTTGCAGCGCCTTCCTAGTGACAATACTAGGAGAGAAGAAGAAAGACATACCCCTATCCAAGAACCCTATCGTTTGTGAATTCGCTGATGTTTTTCCTGAAGACCCACCCGGTCTTCCACCTATACAAGAAGTAGAATTTGCAATCAATGTTATCCCATAAACCTAACCAATCTCCAAGGCACCCTATAGAATGGCACCCAAAGAGTTGCAGAAACTGAACAAGCAACTGTGTGAATTATTAGAGAAATGTCTTATCAGGCCTAGTTCTTCCCCAAGGGGAGCGCCAGTTTTATTCGTCAAGAAGAAGGATGGGTCAATGCGGATGTGTATCGATTACAGAGAGCTGAATAAGGTAACCATAAAGAACAGGTACCCTTTGCCCCGCATCGATGACCTATTCGATCAGTTTGCAGGAGCAAAAGTGTTTTAAAAAATCGTCCTACGATCAGGGTACCATCAACTTCAAGTGAAAGA